>CAHIKZ030004740.1:115000-245000 GCA_903632075.3 Acanthosepion pharaonis | reverse complement strand
CTTGTGATAGTTCAAATCTTATATATTTACATTTCTGTCACAATCCAAAAACGAAATTATGATGAAGAAACAGACATGACATTCCGTCTTTAGATTAATAACCATAAAAAGCATCAAAGACGATAACAACAATTTCAATTACCGTTCCATGGCTTTGATGACATTCAATGTGTGCTTTTAGCGCCTTCGTTTATGAAGCGAAAGAGAGACGCAGATCGGATTTAAAATATATTTTGAAAATAAAATCATGTATTGAGGGATTAAAAAGAGAGATTTTGCTTTTCACATAGAACTCTGTAATCAACAACATCAATATTCCTGAAAGGAGTGAGTCCAACTTCTTGGTTTACTGAAAAGTGTCCAAAATTTCTGACATTAAGATTTTTAAAAAATAAAATAAAATAATAAACAAATCTCCATAGACACTTAACCAGACTAGACGATGTCATCTCCAGCTTTAAATTTAGACACCCCAACCTTACCCTGACTTGACGTCTTTGAATGTAACTGAGATATTGATACAAATTATTAACCCTTACGCCCCTTTTCTTTCAACAATTGCTCTAGCCGATACCGTAGTAATTTTAATTTTAATAATGCATATGCATATAAAACGCGTAAATTTCAGGAATTAGTTATTCCCAAAAAATTTCGATTGAAGATGGAACAGAGCTTGATACAATTCAATTTAATCCAAATAATTATATTGAAGTTTTCGGCTCTTGTTTTGAAACATGAGAACTCTTATGTAGCGTTGGAATCATATTTTTAAATAAATAATTATATATAATAATAATTTATATATAATAAAAGTAATGGCATATGAAAGACACAGTAAGGTTATTAAAAAGCTTGTCTGTTTAGGATTTGATGACAAGATAAATAAAGACACTCTATTGTAAAAAGAAATGACCCAGAACAACATTTAGCAGTTACGTAAGAGACAGGAACTGAGACTGGAAAATGCAGGATTCATAGATTAGTTTCAACTACTGCCACTGGTATTGAATTTATTTATTAAAATACCAAACTTTTTTGATTTACTATTGAAATACAGTGTAACCCGGATATAAGAGAAACCCGGATATAAGAGCGATTTTCTCTGGTCCCAAATTAGACCCTGTGTTACCTAAACAAAATAGACCAAACCCGGATATAAGAGAAACCCGGATATAAGTGACTTCTTCTCCGGTCCCGACAACTCTCTTATATCCGGGTTACACTGTAGTAGCTTCTTTCAATCTAATATTGCCAAAATGAATGGCTTTTTGAGCACATTTTCATATTTGATTGCATTTCTTCAAAAGGAATTTAAATCTAGGAATCAAGAATTTGGTGTCAGTTTTCATCTCAGTAAATCCCAACTATCTAGACTTGTCCATAGTTGATTTGAGAAAAAGTGTAATATATATATATATATATATATATATATATATATGTACATGTTGTCCCCAAAATTTACCTACGTATATAAAAATGTCATAACGTGTCAGATCTTTTAGAAGTTTCATTTGATTTTTGATTTTTCAAAACATGGATGAGCTTATGGCAAATTTCCCATGAGAAATTTCTTATCTGAACAAAGGATCAACAGCGTAGAATTGTTTGTTTTTGGTCTCCGGATTATTTCGCAAAATTCCGAAATGTTATGGCTTCCACGTTCTCCTCATCTGACGCCTCATAGTTATTTTCTTTGGGGATATATTAAGGAAAATCTATACATTAGACAACCGCAGAGAATTCCTCAACTCAAGGATAACATCTGTGTAGAAATTTGACGTTGAGTTATTAACCAATGTTATGAATAATGCTAATGAAAGAAAACGTATGTGTGAAATTGAGAATGGAGGACAATTAGGTCGTATAATTTATTATAATTAAATTGCAATCTATTTGAAGTATTTCAATTTTCATTGTTTGTAAAAGATTATTGCCTTTTATCCTCACTAAATTCTCTTTGACTCTCAGATCCATCTTACTTCTTACTGGTATTATAGCCTTTCTTGGGTGCGAAACTATTTTAAGAAAATACCAGGTTTGGTAGATTCGTTCACTTGATATATCGGTAAAATAATCATTTACACCATAATAACGTAATCCTATCAGCCATCTATCTATCTATCTATCTATCAGTATTCATATCTTTCTTTCTTTCTATATCTATCTATCTATCTAGTATCATCTATCTATCTATCTATCTATCTATCTAGAGCTAGCTAGCTAGATAGATAAATAGATATAAACAAAATTCACCGAGATAGATAGATAGATAGATAGATAGATATCAGAAAAGGATGAGCAGCTCTAAAAAGCAGCTGACCAAAAGCTGCTTACTGGCAGAAAAGTGCTCGATGCCATGAGAAATGGCAGCGCTTTAATATTCAATCAAAATGAGGTTAGGCGGTGACTAGCCAGGACTGCTAGCTTCATACGTTTGCATACAATCGTCAGAGGGCCTGGCGATTGAAAAAGCATGAGACTAGTCGACGTGGCCAGTCACTGTCTAGATAGATAGATAGATAGATAGCAGATGATACCCAAATATCTGGCGAATTAAAGACACAATATGGCGACGTCAAAGAAAATTATATGATAGGAAATGATTTATTTTTGGCGTGGTAATTCCGAGAGATCTATATAACATCCAGCGATATGCAGAAAGCGATTAATCAATCAATTCATATTTCCAGAGGTTTTATGCAACAGCTCACGCACAAGCACTCACGCACGCACAGGCACGCACGCACACACGCCCATACACACACATGTATACACACATATAGTGTCGCGTTGAAGTTGTTTTTGTTAGATCTTATTAAAAACGTGAAAAGCATACGGGTAACTAAAAGATTCACTGTAATCGAGTACACGATATAATCGGTGTGTGCTTCCGAAGAACATTTTACCAGACATAAAAATAAATACTAAAAGGGAAATGCAAGTAACTTCATTTTATGCGTCTGACTATCGGTTCCGTCATAGCACAAATAAATTATAACCCTGCTTGATAATGGTGAAATATATATTATTGCATATGGTTGTCATATTTTTAAGAAAACCAAAAAAGTAACATTACGCTATTTCTGCCACTATCCACAGGGTATTGTTGATCAAAGTATCAAAAATTCAATTTTAACGTATTTAAATGATCAATCGTGTATATATATAGATTATTAGGAGGAATTGATAATTATAATTAAATAAATCATCGCGTCGAGAAGAAACCTCAACAGAATGCAGAAAGCACTGGACAAGCCGTTTCGTCCTATATTTGGGACTTCATCAGCAGTGCGCATCTACCACCGACAATTGAAACCCTGACTGTTAGGTTGTCAAGCAAACATCATACCAACTGTTCCAACGGGCCTCGGTGATGAAGTGGTATGAAATGAGACTCGATATAGCGCCGCTCACTCACATATTCCGTGGTGGAACTCATCTGAGTTCCTTTACCCACAGGACTGTACCCCTCACAAGCCACGAGCCACTACTATCACGAAGCTACGCAAACTTGAGCGTTAGAAGCTGGTTCAAGCAATGATATACAAGTGATGACGAAATATAGGACGAAACGGCCGCCCAGTGCTTTCTGCATTCTGTTAAGTTTTCTTCTAGACTCGATGAATTACTTAAAATATAATTATCAAATCCACCAAATAATTTCTATCACTTGTATATCATTAGCTTGAACCGGCTTCTAATGCTCAAGTTTGAGCGGCTTGGTGATAGTAGTCGTGGCTCGAGGTGGGGGGACAGTCTTGTGGGTAAATATGTGAGTGAGCGGCGCTATATCGAATCTGATTGATACTTCTTTGTCACCGGGGCCCCTTAGAACAGTTAAGATGACGTTTGCATGATAACGTAACTGTCAGAGGTTCAATTCTCGGTAGTGGTTCGCACCGCTGATGAGTCACAAATATAGGACGAAACGGCCGTCCAGTGCGTTCTGTTGAGGTTTCTTCTAGACTCGATGAATTACTTAAATATATATATATATATAGCAGGTGGCCTGACATGTAACAGCCTGTCGCCTCTAACTGTTGACTTCAATTTTTATATTTACACGCGCTTTATCTCTGATATGGAGCACTTTATCCCATAAATATAGCACGCCTTGAGAGTGTATATATATATATATATATATATATATATAATTATATATAACATAAAGTTCAAAAATATATAAAAAAATACAACTCGTTGTTTAGAAGACGACAGCTTCAACACTCAATAGTGGGCAGGGCAGATTCTCTACAGGGTTAAATACATGAATTCTGAGCGATAACAAACGACAAAATTGCGATATATAAATTAAAAATGGATCATTTATCTTATCTTAATTTTTTTATTCCATAATATATTTATTTTAACTTTTTAAATACATCCATACTTAAATTTAATATAAATTATCTAAATATGAATTGTTGTTAATCTTTTCTTATATATCTCATTTTTATGTATAACATGTTATTTTTTTAAAGTAGGAACCTAATTTTTTTATATATAATTAACATTTTTTATATATATATAACTCCTTTTGGTTTCAATTTAACGTCTCATTCTTCATAAAACTCGAATTTAATGTCATAGGGTTAATATCCGTTTTAATTTTATAAAAGCTATTCCTTTTAAAGCTAATACCTTCCACCCTCTCATTGCCACCGACTCGGGTATTTCCTCTGACTGAAACATCGAAATAGATTTTTTCTGTGTCAATTTCTCGACTACTGTCAAAGTGAAATTCTTCAATAAGTCGCCATAGTTCTTCTAACCCATGTAATTTCAATCATTTCCAAGGTTATCTTAGGTGTAAATTGCAAAGGTAAACTTATTGTAATTGCGATAAAATCTTCATTCCGTTGTGATGGTGATTGTAAAAACATGCCCGAACAGGCTGTATTTTAGTTATTTTAAAATTTTAAACTTATTCGTTGTAACTATACAATTTTTTGCAAAACAAGCGTTTCACTATAAGGCAACTGACAAGAAATTGTTAGAAAAGTATAAATGCATTAACTCTTTCTTATATGCACTTTAATATGTTGTTGCTATAGTCATAATAAATTTTGTTTGATATTGGAAAGTATTGGAAAGTATATTGTTTTAATATTGATGATTTGGCGAATTTGAAATTTTGCAATATTTTGGGTCCTGGTGAACGTGGTATTAGATTGGCCGCTACATCTCATTTCTTTTTCTAATATTTTTTCTATCACACTTATTTCTTTGAAAATCTCTTCTGGCTTCATGATTTTCTGTCAAATACGATCTTCAAAAATTTAAATTCGTCATCAATCGTCATCCTCTGTAGAATCCTATTCGTTTCCTCAGTCATGTTTTCTTCATTTTTTAGTAACCCGTTTCGTTTTAGTTCCTTCCTCGTCTGAAATGAGTAAAAGATCTGTAGCATATCATAACTATTTAATGAAGGGTGTTACATTAAGAGGGATTACATATAAGGGTGTTTCATTAAGACCGATTATATATAATGGTGTTTCATTAAGGCGGATCAAAGTCAGCAGTAAATAATTAATGTAGAATCATGAGTAATTTGCATTTTGTGTGAAGCAATTTTAATGACGAATGTACTCCACTGACTCTTAATTAAACGTGGTTGTTAAGATTGAATATAGAGTACACTAACAAATTTAGCAGGGCAGTGGAAATATACACAGTTTATTAAAATTTGCTTTCTTCCATATCAAGGCAAGCCGCTTACAACAAGAGTAACACAGGAAAAAATATAATTTGGTATATCTGTTCTACCCCAACATGTCATATTCTCGTGACTTTGCACCAATCGATTAAAACTTTTTTTTTCATTCACTTCAAAAAGCTCTGATCGGGAAAAAAGTATCTAATAGAAAAAAATTCAAAAATTCATCGAAAACTTTTTCGCACGAAAATCTGCACAGATACTCAGATGGTATCAAAGAGTCGCCTAGTAATTGGGAACAAGTGATTGCAAATAAAGAAGAATATATGACTGAATAAAATGTAATGGTATTTTTTAAGAATAAATTAGATAAATGAAATTATTTATGCCCTAACTTAGAAAAGATCGAAGAAAGATAACTTGATGCATGAAATTTTAACGCGATTGTATATTTTGCGCTTCTCGTTTTTATTAATAGTGACTTTAGCGTAATTAGACCATAAGATTACACACACAAATATATATATATATATATATATATATATATATATATATATATATATACATATATATATATATATATATATATATATAAACAGATTTAATAAAGCATTAACTTGCTAACCTCTAGTTGAATGATGTGATCATTATGTTTAAAATTATAATATGGATTAGATGTTCCGTAGCTGCTACGTATTTCGAAAATTATCACATTTTTATCATCAGGAGTTAATATTTTTCATGTCAGGTAACTTCCAAGACGAAAATAAATGTACTGTAGACAGAAAGATGTTTTTTTAAAGATTATGATGAAAATGTGCGTCGTTAGCAGGTTAATGCTTTATTAAATCTGTCAGTGAAGTGATTTCGTCATTAATTACATTAACTTTACTGATTAATTCTTTGTATGATTACTTCTTTAGAATATTATATATACAGCACCATTCAATATATATATATATATATATATATAAAACTCAGTCTCTGGAAAAAAGTGATATTCTCAAAAATAACGGTTAAATGAAAAGAGTTCTCAATGCAACTTTCATAAAATGAAAGTTTAGGCCAAGTTAAGATATCATATATACGAAACACTGACCTTCCTGAAACCATGGTTTCCACGAGGTGACTGAAAATGACAATAGGAAAACTATACTTTGTCTAGCCAATGAGTTTTGTCATTCAATGGACTTTATCAAGGCAAATGTGATAGTTTTATTTTACAAGTATATATTTTACAGTTACACAACATTTTCAAATTGAAAAACACTCATAAATATTCAGCAATTAAATGAAAAGATTCAGGTGCTAGATCCTATATTATGTGATATAGCCTCTTTGAAAGGATTTTTTTAAATTTAAAGACGCTCAATAAAATCTTAATTGAAATGTTTACGCTTTTAGACCCTAGAATACCTCATTTAGTATACTCGAAAAAGCAAAAAAATAATTAAAAAGAAAAAAGAAGAAAAAGTTTCTTTGACTGAAATATGAGATAGACCTTTGCATTATAAAGTTGACAAGATAGATTATGCAGTTTCCTTTGATTTGTCAACATATTTGTTTTGTATGTTGGATTAGAAAAGTAGTAATTCCTTCAGGAAAGGTAGGATTGATATTTGATAATATTTAATGGCGGTAATCTCGAGGATTTTACTGAGTAAATTACTTTCCCCTTTGATGAGTGTGGCATTTTTAGAGGAAAAATGTGGTCGAATTCATTTCTTTGTATGGCTAGTAAATTTGTTAAATTATTATTTATAATGTCTCATTTGTGATCATAGACATGTTTTTTTTTAATTTCTGCTTGTTTCCCCAATGTACTGTGTAGAACAATCCATGCAATTTATTTAATATAAGCCTGTCCCCATATAGTTATTTTTAGATCTGATCATATCCATGATGATATTGGAAGTGGTTGTAATTATTAGGATTTTGTTTAGGTGGGTAAGGTATTTTGGATAGTGGATGTTATAGAATTGGTAGGTAGCATTGTGTATCTATTTTGTTTAATTTATCGTAGATAATGTTGTTAATTTTGTTGTGGTCGTATATTTTTTGTGCCTTTCTCTTTTTCTTTGAGAATGAAATGATAGGAATATTGGAGATTTTGAAATAGGCTTTTCATATGTGATTTTTTTTTCTTTGGGTATGTATTAGGGGTTGTAAATTCTTAGTGCTCTTAATTAGAAACCTATAATTATACCAGAGTTAATTTCATAAGAGTGGTTTGAGTAGAATTTGACTAGGTCGTGTTGTTGTAAGATTTTCTGTAATCGTCAAAATTGATTTCGCTATTGTTTCTGTGAAAGATGTTATCTAGGATGGGAGGAGTGTGGTTGGTTTCAGGTTCAAAGGTAAAGTCTGTTGTATGTTCAAAGTTGTTAAGTTGCTTCATCTAAAAGATGTCACACTTATTAAGAGAGAAAGTAACTTACTTGGACTAAAATTCTGGAGAGTGCCCCTATCGAAACTTATCAAAATATAAATCTACGTCCCGTTTTTTTTTCAAATGTCTCCATTCCTGAAAGAATTAACACTAAAGCAAACATAAAAGACGAAAAAAAGGGGAAAAAAACATGACCGCCTTTAAAATATATAACACATAAATTTGGATAATTTACATAGACTTTTCAGTGAGCCTGATGAATATTTATGAGCGTTTTTTAAATTTAAAATTTTAAAAAATTGACAACATTTTCACTTTTGTTTATAAATACTTCTTGCAAAATAAAATCCCCATATTTGCCTCGATAAAGCCCATCAGAGGATGAAGCGCCTCGGCGAAGATAAGTTTTCATTTTTGTCTTTATTCTTATACAGAGTGTGATGGGAAATTAGGGCTGTTTTATATTTTTAATTTCGAGCTTCGTGTTGTTTGTTTCTGAGTTAGTCGATTGCACAGTATAGTGGGGGTCATCTGGGCACCATCTGTGAGAAAAGGAGCATCATGACGCAATTTCACTCCACCAGAAATTTAGAATTTATGCAGTATTGCTTAGTATTTGCACCGGGAGCTATCAGCGAATAAGAATCCACAGACAAGCGACTCCGACTCCGCAAAGAAACGACAACGGTTCCTCAAAATAAGCGACTCTATCTCCGCAAGCATCAATCCACCAACGCGTGCGAGACCGTTCCGTAGAACAGGGCTAGGAAGTACGGCATTCGGACGTCACCCCCGTTCTACAGTAGAGACCTACCAACTAGCGAATCAGCCCACCACCGTGACCTCAATCCCGCACCGACCATACCCTCTGAACTCACACCAAACCCACATAAGGTTTAGGTTAACTCCCCTGCGTTGTTGTTAGACCCGAGCGCTACCCTGACAACGGACTACTGAAATGGACATTCTACCCATCCTTCAGCATATTTGTACCACATGCCAACAATAAATGTTGTTCAAAACTAATCCTCGTTATTCCTTTTAGCTCAACACCAAAGGCTGAATATAGCACCGTGTTTGAAGTTAATGGCATTTCAAGATATCTGTATGTAATTTTGTTAAATATAACTGTTAAAATCAGGTGTCAGTGTTATTTTCATTTTTGCGTAATTTAGACAAAAATTTATCCATCGCACTGATATATATATATATATATATATATATATATATATATATATATATATATATATATATAAACATAAAATATATATATATTTAAACATAAAACATTTGGACAGTTCTTACACACCTTTTGTCCAGAAAAGAAAGCTCTTGTTCAAACACAAGAAAAATTAAATAACAAGCTTAACCGTAGTACATTGTCTGTCGTTTTTAATGAAACATGCATAAACGAAGGATTGCTGCCTAAATATACAACTATCAAATATATATATATATATATATATATATATATATATATGCGTGTGTGTGTGTGTGTGTGTGCGTCGAACCTATTCATTAGTTACATTGCAATAGTTTGTTGGAAATGTATTATATAGCAATGGTTTACTGCAAATGAACTATATAGCAATAGCGTGCGGAAATGATTTGTATCGAAACAGCTGGCTACAAATAATTTATATAAGAACAATTTTCTGTAAAACAATTATATCGCAATAATTTGCTGCGAATGAATTATATAGCCATAGGTTAGTGAAAGCGTGTGAATTATATGGATATAACTTTGGTGGCAAATTTCTGAAAATCTTTCATACCCGAAAATATTCAGATTTAACTGCAGTCGAGTAAATTACCAGATAGACGCACACGATCAACAATAGGTAACAATCGTATATTGCGAACGATAACAAGTTATTGCCTAATATCCTGTAACTACATATTTAATTTGATTGGCTCGAAAATGAGGCAACGAATCAGCTGCTGAATTTTCAATGAAGACGTACGTTATTTTCAAAAAGCAGTCATTATTTATATATTGCCTGTGTATCGAAAAGCAGTTTACGTTTATAGACAAAACATAAATAATACTCACTTGTTCTATAATTTGAATTTGATAACCAAGATGTTTCATGGCTAAGAAACCGGGGAATAAACGATCAGTTATTTTGAAAATGAAGACGTTTGACAATAGATCGATGCATAAACTCATGACGGAATGACTATATGTTAAATGAAGAGTTCTGGGAAAAATACCGCCCATTATATACAGACACTTCTACCCGGCTGGTTAGATCATGTATTGCAACTCACCACAAGATTTTAAATGATGCACTTAAGTTGAAGACGATATGTCAAAGTAATTTACACCGGCCCAATGTGAGCTGGCAACAGCGAGTGGAGTGTGAATTACGATTGCTCAGCAAATGTAATGACGCCATTAAACTGTGGAGCGACTTGAGCAAGCTGTGTCTGTCGGTGCGGCAGTTACTGATCCCGTGTCCATAAATGTTCCGTCTATTATTTACCTATCAAAATTATTATATTTCTAAATTCATAATTGTTTGTTGCAACTTGTAAAAAGATTAACACGATTTAGTACAGGGGTCGGCCACGTTTTGCAAACTATATTCCGACTTAGGGTTTGTAGGCATTGTATAATGTTTACTTCAAAATATAGTTAACAGAATTTTTCATAAAAATCTATTCATTACAATTATATATCTATTGATTTATTAATATATAATGGTCCATATAATGTTTTTTTTTAATTTTCACTTTAATATGATTTATTGGCCTTTCAACTTAATAAGTATTGTATTTTGGTTTCAAAATAATATTTATATAAATGATTTAATCACGCTAGACACTCCTTTAAGATAGTTCTCAAATATATATATATATATATATATATATATAACGGAAAGCTGATCATTTTAAAATTTTCAGTTATCTGTTTTGGATAAGACTTGTTGTTTATGTCCATCGTCTTTGTCAAATTGAACTGAATTGTATTTTAATGAATATTGTCTTGAAAAAGGTTTATTAAACCGAAACGTCAGACGTCGACATTTCATTCATTTTAAACAACATAAATTGCATTTAAGGATTTTTGTTTGTTTTTTTTCAAATTTTTCTTCATTCTGTCGGATCTATATCCATTTACATTTGCTTACACACACACACACACACATATATATATATATATATATATCGCTGTCTAATTCACTGTATCTGAAATTTATATTCGTTACCGGATGTCGTCTGTGGTGACGTGCCTTAAAAATGTCAATTCATCTAGACATGAATCAATAACCACCTACACCTAAAATCCAACCTAACTTTTCACTTTCTGGTCTAGCTTTGATCCGGCTTTTGATATGTCAACACAGACATACCCACATAATTTTGAAATCTTGTTCCTCCCTTCTTTCAACTCCCAAATAACCTAGGGCCGGAGTGCTACTAGCATGCAAGGGGTTACAGAGGATTGAGAACAAGAGTAAAGAGGCGTGTTTGAGGAAACGATACAGAGAAGGATGAGGGAAAAGATTAAGGTATCAGATGTTGGTTGACATTACACTTGAATATTTGAAGATTATAGTTATCAGATTATAGTTAGCATTAAAATATAATTATAGTACATATTAAAATTGAAACAGCTAAATATCTTCTTTGCGTTGTAGTAGTTATTGGTTAGGACTTTGTGATGTAATTTGTAGCTGCGTGACATTGGAAATTGCCGACTCCTGATTTAGATTACAAATTTGGTGAATATCGATTTTCCAAAGATTGAATTATATATATATATATATATATATATATATATATATATATATATATATATATATATATATATGTGTGTGTGTGTGTGTTCCAGGAGTAACTCTGCTAATGTTAAGTTTTTTTTTTTTTTTATGGACACTAAAGATGGCTGACACCTTCATAGTACTTCCTTTTTGCCCATATACACTTCATCAGACTATGATGCCGTTTCTGGAATCTTTCTTGGAACTGGTTTTCTGGAATACTTATGACTAAATATAATTGCTTAACGGACAAATACTACGAGTTAGTTTCCATTTTGTGCTTAAAACTTTTCCAGCATTTAAAAAAATGGACTCACAATCACATACGGGTATTTTTTTTTTTAAGTTGAGACATCGTAACTAATACGTCATCGATTGTTTTTGGATTGATTTGTTTTCTACAGCTTATCAACCCCTTGCAGGTTATTTAAAGCCAGACCATATTTTCAGATTGTAAGATATTTTGTGATAATAATAGTTTTGTGATACAAGTCTTAATAATTGGATAATGGTAGATTAGATTCATACTTTTTCCAAGCTTATTTGCGCATAAATGAACACAATGGACAGAACTGGAATTGAACTCGGCTCTCCGATATAAATTCTTATTTATTATCCATTAAACTACCCACATGTTAAACGTTTGGTTCGGGAATTACTATTTTTGAAGTTAATGTCATTTACCATAATCCTGCACTAGAAATCAATAGTCCGCGAGAGTAACCCATAAAAATTACTTCACATAGGGGTCGCTTTAACATTGAAATTTGAAATCAATACGAGTGGGTGCTGAAAAATTATCGACATAAATTTTTACCAAATGATCAAACAATTTGTCTCGTGATCCTACTTGCTTAGACCGATAAATTTACAGCACCTCACCGTATAATCAAATTTTGATTTAAGTTTGTGTTGAGCAGAAGTCTTGTCGAAAAGATGCTTGCCTGTGCGTGTGAAAGAGAGAGATAAGTGCGCATGCGCAAGCTTAAATCACAAATCCCCATCGCATTTTTACGCAGCGTCTACTGTTGTTGGTCTCGGGATTTTCCATCTCTGTTAAACATATTGATCTCGTACTTGTTTTATCTTCTCTTATCTGGCTTAAGTCATCAGCATTGAATCCCTTCAGTTTGTTTTTATCAGTTTTTTTGCTTCGAATCAATCAAGGTCGACCTTCACAACAAGAACGTTTATCTTCATCAGTGCCACTTTTTCAGGTGTTTCTTCTTTAGTTTTTGTTTTCATTACATTTTGCTTTAGTTCTTTATATTTATTGTCTTTGATTTTCTTTTTAATCACTTTTCATCGTTTAATTTCTTTCCTGATTATTTGTATCAATTTGCCTTCATTTCTTTCTTTGAATGTTTGTCTTTAAAATTTGGCCTCGATCCCCTCCTTGTTTTCTACAGATATTCATTCATTCGTCTCATCTGTTGTATTTGGTTAGCGTAAACCTTCCCTCTTTGTTTATTTCGTTTTTGCTTTCTTTTATTTTATTTCTGTCTTCATGTCTTTCTTTCTTTCTACTGAAGAAACTAATTTTCCTGTTCAATGACTTGCACTTTTTTTTTTACTTCAATGGTTTTCTTTTTTTATTGATATTTCTTTTCTGTTTTTCTGTAACTTTCAATATTTCCCTTTTGAGAGTTCTTCATTTCATTCATTTCCGTCTTTCCTCTCGACCTTATCATTTATCAGCACTTTTACTTAAGCCCACTTCTCATTCTTTTTTTCATTTTTTTTTATATTTTACCCACTCTCATTTCTTTAACTTTTCAATTTTTCTTCTCTTTTTCCCACAGATTTCTTTCTTTTTTTCCATTTTACTTTTGTACTTTTTTCTTTATTTTCTTTTATTTTCTTTCCGTTATTCCTTCCTTTCCTTCCTTCCTTTTCTTCCTTTCTTCTTTTCCTTCATTCCTTCCTTCTTTCCTCTCCTTCCTTCCTTCCTTCCTCTCGCTGTATTTTCTGTTATTGCCTTGATTTTTATTCTTTCTTTTCAAAATTTTTTTTTCTTTTTTTTTTCTTTTGGTTTGTTTCTTTTTGTTCCCTTTTTTCCATTTTTGTTTTTTCGAATATTTTTTATCGAAATATTTCCTTTATTTGTGTACTTTAATAAAAAAATCTTTCTTTCTATTTTCTTTCTTTCTTTCTAATTTCCAGTTTTCTTTCTGCTCTTTTTCATATTTTAGTCATTGTCTGGGGTCGAAATATGTTTATGCTTGTATTTCCTCTTCATTCCTTCTTTCTTTCTTTTTTCTTTCTAATTTAAATCTTTCTTTTTTTTTTTTCATAGTAATTTTCCTTCGCCTGTTTTAAATCGTATTTGTCATTTTTACTCAGTTTTCCATTCTTTCTTTCTTGTAATTAAATTATTTTTTCAGTTTGTTTCGACATTTCTCATTTGCCTGTTTTTTACCATGTTTTTTTTTGTTAATTTCTTTCTTTCTTACTTTTCTATTTTATTTCTGTTCGTTTTCATTGTTTTTTATTTTCCTTCACTTTGTTCGAATCATTTTATTTGCATTTTTTTCTTTTTCCTTCTTTCTTTCTTTCTTTCTCATATTTTAATCACGTTCCTTCGCTTTCTAAATAAGGTCCATTTTTTTTTCAACGATGAAGACTCTCGCCCCGCCATTATCTAATTTTGAAACATTTTTTTTAGCCGATTATCTTTTTTGTATGGATTTCATTTTTTTTCTATTGTATGGCTTTAATTGTAAACTAGTCTCATCCAAACTGGTGCTTGCTCTCTGACCTTTTATTTTTACTGATACCAAAGATAACTTTGTGAAGAACTTAGCAGTCACAACCAGCTTTTATGGCACTAGAATACCAACAGAATGTACCCTCTTGTTTCATTCGATGGTTGAAATGTCAGTTGTCATTGCTTTACAATATTTATTTCTTCATGTCCATTTAACGCCTTTCTTTTGTTTATTTTTGGTTTTCTTTTCTTATTTTTCATTGACTTTTTTTATAAACCTTTTCCCCTTTTTTATGTCTTGCTAATGTTAGTTACTCTTTTTTTTTTCCCCTTTTTTTTTTAATGTATTCCCTGGTTTGCTTTCTTTCTGATTCTTCTCATTTTCTCCTCAGTTTTTCCTTACTTCATGTCTTACTTCCTGTTTCTTTTTCCGATCTTCATTTTCTTTTTATCTAAGTGATTTTTTCCTTTTTTCCGTTTCTATTTTTAGATTTCATTTTTTTATTCAGATTTGATTGTATTTTTTACTTCTGGGATTTTCTTCGTTTTTACTTCCATCGTTTTTATACCGTTTGTCTGTTTCTTCTTTCTTTCTTTCTTTCTTTCTTAAGTAGTTCTTTTTTTACGAATATCCTTTCTTTTTAATCTTTCTTTATTGGTTTCGTTTTTCTTCTCGATATTTTTTCTTTCTTTTACACTTTTCTCATTCTTTTTTTACATTTGTGTTCTTCGTTTTTACTTCCATTGTTTTTACATCGTTTGTCTGTTTCTTTCCTTCCTTTTTTCTTTCTTTCTTTCTTTCTTAAGTAGTTTTTTTTTACGGATATCCTTTCGTTTTAATCTTTCTTTATTGGTTTCGTTTTTCTTCACGATGTCTTTTCTTTCTTTTTTTACACTTTTCCTTTTCTCTTTTTTTACTTTTGTGTTCTTCGTTTTTACTTTCATTAATTTTACATCATTTGTCTCTTTCTTTCTTCCTTTTCTTCTTTTAAAAAGAAACTATATACGTATAAATGAACTACTTAATAGTTCATTTATACGTATATAGTTTCTTTTTAAACTTTCTTTATTGATTTCGTTTTTCTTCTCGATATCTTTTCTGAATATCCTTTTACACCTTTCCTTCCCTCTTTTCATATTTCCCTTCTTTTTTCATTATTTCTCTTTTTTCTCACGTTTCTTTTTTTCTTTTTGCTCATTCTTTGCTTTTTCTTTTTATTCCGATTTCCTTCTTTTTTTATCCCTCGTTTCTTTTACATTTTATTACATTTCGTCTTTATTTTTCTCATTTATTTTGTCTTTTTTAGTCTTTATGAGTTCCTTTTTTCGATTTCTGGAAGAGATCTTTCGTTATTCCCAGACGCCTGAGGATTACTATTTCACATTCTGCGTCGTCTGTTACGACAATAACCCGTTTATATCGGACAGTACTCAAAATTGACTAAATCTTAAGCAATTCCGCAACTGACGTCAGTGAGGCATAAGCAGCTAAAAAAAAAAACAAGAAAAGAAAAACTTAAAATTAATATAAATAGATTCGAAATACATTATTTTATATTTTATTTAAAAAAATTATAAATTCCACTCAATTTGCGATATTAAAATATAGAATCAAACATAAAAAGTTGCGTAAGGATTTAATCAAATTGAGTAATAATTCTTGCAAGAAAAACACTCGAACACTAATCAAAATATTAAGTTGAATTTTAAAACATATCGTAATTCTTAATATCTAAATGTTAACTAAGAGCTGTACACAGGTCATTGTGCCGTTCAAAGCAGTGTTTGGTAAAAAAATGATAGGTTTAGAGATATAAATAACTTAATATACTGAAAAGCATAATTTCCAAGCTGCTAACAATGAAGATAAAAAAATAGAAAGTGAAAGCAATAGGTGAGAATATAGATAAAAATATTTGACGTCGATATATAGATAAAGAGGTAAGCTATCAAACTCTAATATATGGAAATCAGGATGGCTATAATCTTTTTACTTCATCGTCTTTTCAACATCTGAGGTCAGACGCGAAGACATTTCACGAGAATTGCTTTTTAAGTGTGTTCGGTTTCATGGCGAAGTTGTGTTCTATCCTTAGCAGTGACATTTTATAAGTTTTCATATTGGTTGTCTTTGTGGAGATTATGAAAAGAAAATGACTAAATATAAAGTGAAGCTGGATAAATTATAGCGAATAATGAACAATACATATCATTCATTGTCTTCGCAAGTGTTCTTCGCTTTCAAGTGCATAATATGTCGCAAATGGAGCATTTATAAATACAGTGTGCGATGGATAGCAAGTCGTCTAAATGACGTAAATATAAAAAAAACCCACTGAAATCACATTTTAGCAGACGTATTTATCAAAAGTATACAAACAGATCTTGAATATTAAAAAGGAAATTTATTTAATAGAAACGCCATTGGCTTCAATCACAGGCACCAGAAGACTACTGAATCTATTGCAACTCTTCTAGACGGTTTCCTTGTTTAAGTTGGTGAATGCTGTCAGAATCCTTGCCTTCAGATTATCTTTGCTGCTCAACTGCGCCCAATACATAATAATCAAGGAGGTTGCATTCTGTGTTGTTTGGTGGCCAGATGTAAGGAATGATATGGTCACGGAAATTATCTGACAGCCATGACTGTGTTCTCGTGCTAGCGTTGCATCGTTCAGAGTCATGCTGCCAGACATAGGGTCTTCAACCAGCCACTATCTTGACCGATGGCAGCACTACCTACTCAAGGCATTTGATGTAGGCCTCCGTGTTAATTTTGAGGCTCTGTGAAGATGAATCGGGGTCATAAGAGCACCATCACTAGTAATCAATCGAAACACCTTCGTAATCACAATCAGACTCATCCAACTCTTTCCGTATCCGTGGCACTGTCTTCAGACTGTCACCCAAAAATTCTGAAATGTTCGCATTGGAGTTTCCGGTGTGAATGCCAAGCAGTGCAGTATGCCGTTTTCAAATTTCTTGTGGAATGAATTCCGTCATGGCGTCCCTTTTCATACAGAAGATGCTCGACTGACCCTAATATATTGTGCAGTTGTAAAAGTGAAGAACAGTAAATGCGCATGCGCGAAATTAAAAATATATAATATGGCGTCAATTACTTATTTCACTCTGTATAGAACTCTGTTGATACATATTACCAATCACCCTCTCTCTCGTTCTGTCTGGCTCACTACATCTATATATATATATATATAATTATTCGAAAATTATGACATAAGTTTGTTATAAAGTCACTAGAAAAATAATCATTTTCTTTCAACACTTCTGGTGTCTTATCAAGTGATGGTGTCGAATATATAATAAAGGGTTTTAAAAGTTTGAAATCAATCAAACACCCCTCACTAGGGGAAACGCTATTACATAAGCTGGAATGACCAATCAAAATACAAGTATATGAGAATTCAAAAAACATGACAACAAACTTTGGTTATAATAATTATTTAATGCTTTAATGTTAGGGATAAACTAAAATAGAATTCATTCTAACTAATAAATATTAAATTATACTATAAAATTAAAAATTAGCAATTTTAAATTTAATCTATACTAAGTTTAAAAAATTATAAAATTATTTAAAGAAGAATCTGAGGAAAAATACGTTTGTTATTTATTTTGTTTTTATTGAAAGGCCAAAAATTACTGTGGCATAAACGTTAAAATCTAATGTTGCTCTGAGCTTCGTTACAACTTAGATACATTTGAAGTGAAGATATGGACAAGGGAAGTTGAAATCCTGCAAAAAACAATACATACACAATCAGATTATAATACACAAACACGTAGACATATTTAGATATATAAACATGCAAGCGACGAGACAGAAAATAGGTGTCCACGACGTTTAAAAAAACAAAAACAAAACAAAACCCGACAACATATACCTACAATGAAAGGCACATATAAGCGATTATGCACACATACATTGATAAAGACACGCATATATACCCCCAAGAAATATTCAAATTTGAAAGTGTTAGTACACGAATTTTAACATACTATTAAAATATAACTTATACGGGTAAAGATATATAGATAAAAATGGTTGAATAGACAAAGTTTAATATGGCTGGAATAGAATAACAAATATACATCAATGAACAACATAAGTAGAAAGGACGTTAAAATATATAAATGGATAGAAAAAATTATACGCATAAAAATAACACTATCTAAAATATCAGAAATATATATATATATATATATATATATATATTTATATAAAAATATATATTATATAATATATATATATATATAATTATTTCTCAATTTTCAAAACAAGAGCTCAAAAAACAAGAGCCGAAAACAATATAATCCTTTAAATTAAATTGAGTTGAAAGTAAAATGGGCTCCGTTCCATCTTCAAGCGAAATTTTTGTTGGAATAACGTATATCTGAAATTTACTTGTTTTAAAATTGAAATCAAAATCCCCATGGTAACAGCTAGGGTGAATTGTCTAAATTGGGTAGGCGAGTGTAGGGTGTTTATAATAAGTAGCGATATAGAGATACTTTCAAGGTGTCAAGTCGGGGAAAGGTGGGGGTGCCAAAAATGAAACGGAAGATGTATTAGCCATCGTCTAGTTTGCTTGTCTATGGAGATTTATTTATTTCATTTTATTTTATTTTTTTATGAAAGGGAATTGTGCATATAAAAAAACACCCTACACTCGCCTACCCAATTTAGACAATTCACCCTAGCTGTTACCATGGGGATTTTGATTTCAATTTTAAAACAAGTAAATTTCAGATATACGTTATTCCAACAAAAATTTCGCTTGAAGATGGAACGGAGCCCATTTTACTTTCAACTCAATTTAATTTAAAGGATTATATTGAAGTTTTCGGCTCTTGTTTTGAAAATTGAGACCTCTTATGTAGTGATTTGGAATCATATTTTTAAATAAATAATTATATTTATGCTCTACTTTTGTATCGAGCACTATTTTTAAAAAATAATAACTAAAATAGTAAGGGACTGGATTATTTACCTAACCAGTTCCTTCCTATTTTCTATATATTTTCATATATATATATATATATATATATATATATATATATATATATATAACAATATACAAAAATATATAAAAAAAATAAAAATACATACAGACGTATGTGTACACACATTCTTCACAACAGATTGAAACATACAAAAGTATACCTACGCGCAAACATATACATACACTTATACCCATATACATATATACCTACACATAAACATACATACGCATATATACGCACATAGAAATAAATATAAATATATCAACCTACGCAGTAACATAAAAATATAAATAAGCTAAATATATGTATATATATATATATACACACACACATACACATACATATATACGCATATAAAAACACACACGCATATATATATATATATATATACATATGCATACTTAAACCTACACATATTCTAGCAATATTATCTTAGTGAACATAAAGGTCTGTAAAGTACTTACAAGAATAAAATGTAACGAGACACAACTGTTGATTATTAAATCTACAAGCAATTATAAAACAAAAGTAGATTTTATATGCTTATATATATATATATATATATATAAGCCACATATTTTTATTGAATCATGTTTGCTTAAATAATTTAGACGTATTATATCAAAGTATTTTAGTT
Organism: Acanthosepion pharaonis; assembly: GCA_903632075.3. Classification (NCBI taxonomy): domain Eukaryota; kingdom Metazoa; phylum Mollusca; class Cephalopoda; order Sepiida; family Sepiidae; genus Acanthosepion; species Acanthosepion pharaonis. Next base: position 224,819 of record CAHIKZ030004740.1, on the reverse strand, counting down.
TTAATCATTTCAAGCCCACAAATTATTTTCTTGGTAGCTATAGAAAATTCATCAAGAAACTTTCAATATTTTCTTTCAAATAATTTTTATTTTCTGACATACTTTCAATCTCATCTGACACCATCTTCAGGGCTTGCATATCTGTGGATGTGTTATGCTTTAACAGCGCACATTCAAATTTTTTTCGCCGCTAGGCAAGGAAGGTAAATTATGCGATTATTTAAAAATATTTTTTCCTCGTAGTATTTAATTTAGTAATTTTTTTACTTTGATGCTACAAACATTTAACAAATCTGTTGCTATACTCGGAATTTGATTTATTTATTTTGTGGCGCAATTTTCTTACATAAAGCGCTTCCAGATTGTTAAGCTTTTGGTTATTATTATGTTAATGAAGCACTGGTGTATTTTAGATTAATATGTGTATAAATTGTGAATATGAACCTGAGTGGTCTTTTAAATGTTCTGAGATTGAACTATGATCCTTCAAGTGAAACGAAAGCCATCTCGCCATCGTTGTCGTTGTAAAACCAACATGGGTATTAACATTTTTATCAGATATGCAATCTCCCAAAAGGCATTTAAATTGCTATACGATGTTGGTCTTTTGTAAGATACTAGTTGACCGATAAGGATGGTTATGGATGATGAGCTTGGTTGTATTAAATTTAGTATTTATATAATTAATTTTATTTTTTTTCACATGGATCAATTGGGGGATATATTAGTGGTTATGAAACATTGTAGAATTTTCATCCTGCATAGAGTTAGAATCCATTTGATACGGTATAGATGTTTAATATGTGTAGAGTTAATTGACGAAGTATTATGTTAATTTTTATTTATGTTAATATTCCTGTTAATATTCATTTATGTTAATATTGATGAACAAAATAAAAGAGCTATCGACTTTCGACAACTTTTTTACCCATTTTCTATGGTGTTTTGTTTTTGTGTTGTTAGTTTTGCTCATTTTTTGACTGTTTAATTTGCATTTTATTTGCGTGTTGTTTTGAATAGAAGTGTTTATTCCAAAGCTTTACGTGTTGACCTTGACTAGAATTCTATTTTTGAAAAAAAAAACGAAAAAAAATATTTTAACATTCTATTCTCACTGTTAAAAAAAAGGTAAAGTTGATAATATGAGAAAGATGTTTCTAATATGCTTCCTTGTCTTTCTAGTAAGTAAAAGCAGTATCGATTTCAGATTTTCTTATATTTTATATTTGTCCAATTCTTCCGACTTTCTTTTAACAGTCAAATGATGCAATATAAGCAAGTAAAGTTTACTGAGAGAATTCGATCAAAACTGTACAGTAATTTTTCTTACTACAATGCTCCTTCATTGTTCCTCGTTAACGACATCCACGTGTCTTTCCTCGGGCTCAGTTTGTATACTCTCCTTTACGAACAGAAACATTTTAAATCAACACCGAACTGGTAGCTCGTTAACAAATTTCAAAATGTTCGATTTACATTTCTCAAATCGTTAGTTAAGGTGTTCTTCAGTTTTAAAAAAAAGAGACGTTCTTTCTCTATACACAACATATTTACAGGGGTAACAGTGAAGATTATGACGAAAGAAACATCTTAAAAGCAAGTCATCCTTATTCCCGATCGCGTGTATCGTAACCCATAAGAGTCGTTGGAAGACCACATTTAATGCAGCTGTAGGATCAGAGTTGTGTCTTTGGCAAGCTCGATTGATGAAGCCCGACACCCACTAGGTTGTTTTGAATTGAATTTTCCTTCTCTTTGACTGATTGACAGTTGAGGGTGTATAACTGTATAAAAAAGCTCAAATTTCCTTGTACGCACACACACAAAGAAGCTTCGCAAAAATCCCCTTTGGTAGGAAAAATCAGTTGGTTTTATAGCAGTTTGTTGGACCGTTACGGTTTGCTATTCGAGGAACATGGAAATGGATTAACATATTTTTCCACACAATCTATTTCACTCAGGGAAACTTGAACTGTTAGTTGTTAACAGAAGCTAATTTACACTGACCTCATTCAATGATGAAACATTTTTTTTGCAAAAGCAGCAGGCGACATGAAAGCGTATTTGCCTTCAAGGTATGCCACCATTTTCTTCTGTACAGACTGTCCTGAAATTTTCTCATAGTTCTGGGAAGATACGCATTATTTTCTCAAGGGCATTTACGTTAAGTGTACTTAATGAACACGAGTGGATTTCGAACAGAACTCTTTGGTTACTCATTCCGAGTCGCTATCTATTACACCACCGCGAAACGAACAGGCATAATTATTAGATCTATTATAACTGAGATTTACACAAGTTATGTCTGTGTTGATGTTAAAGCATGAATCTACCTGCATGTTGCAATACAGACATTACGGAGAGGACGAAACTATCTAACTTCACAATTCAGTCACAAGCAACTGTTTTAAGCATATTTAAAACTTTATAACTTAAAATTGCAATTTTGCATTGGGTTCAGAATGTAAATAAAGATAAACGACAAATCACAAAGCACATTAATCTAAAATTTTACCTGCATATTTTAATACACAATAATTAATAGATTTTTAACAAGAACAGCAGAAGAAAACTTTTAAGTCGGATTGGGCAAAAGTGTGAAGAATGAGAATTTAAAAAAATAATGTCCGATATATTATCCGATGTTAATCATAGAAATTTAATACCGATATAATGACCTGTATTAATCATAAAGAATGAATGCTCGATATAATATCCGATATTAATCATAAAAAAAATAATGCCCTGTATAATATCAGGTATTAATAATATACAAAATAATTCCCGATATAATATCCGGTATTCATAAAAAAATAATGCCCGAATATAATATCCGGTATAAATCATAATAAAATTAATGCCAATATAACATCCGATAATTATTATAAAAAATAATGCCCGATATAATATCCAGTATTAATCATAAAAATTTAATGCCGATATAATGACGGCTCTATTCTTTCCAGCCAACTTTAATCTGCAAAAATTTAAATGCAATGTAATCGCTAGCTACTGTCCTCCTGATTATTCTTTTCCCTTACCGCTTATGTGTAATTTTTCTTCCTAATTCTTCCACAACCTATAACCCCTTGTGTGTTAGTGGATTTACTGCCTTGCATGGGGTGGTACTGATTAATACATATATATATATATATATATATATATATATACGCGCCTTTATTGAACAGGAGTAGAAGTTTATCCCTTGTTTTCTCTTTAGGAATGGATTTCTGGTTCATACTAAAGTCTTTTAATTCTCTTTCACTGAGATTGAAAGTCAATTTTAATTCTCTTTCATTGGGATTGAAAGTAAATTTTGCATTCATTGCCGTGAAATGGACATAAATATATATGGTTTGAAATTTACTATATTTATAACGGAAAGGATTTATTAAAGGAGATAGAGTCTTTGCAGATATAGACATTGTGGACATTGTTCAACAATGCATGATTCTCGGTTTCATGCCTTAATGTGATTTTCAGGCTGAGAGACATCATGCAGAGCGAACTTCTACGTCTTTTTTTCTCTCTCTCTTTTTCTCTTTGTTTCTGTCTGTCTGTCTTTCTTTCTCTTTCTTTCTTTCTCTGTCTGTCTGTCTCTCTCTCTCTCTCCATATATATATATATATATATATATATATATATATATATATTGTATATTTCGGCAGCAAACCTTCTATCATTCAAGTTTCATTAAATATGACAGATAAGGTGCTTTAAGTTTTTATATAATTTCTCATATGATCTTATTTTTTCTTTTCAGTAGATAATTTCTATAAAAATTGTCCAAATGTTTTTTTTTAGCGCTTTCAGCTATACGTTTATGTATTTATATAGTTTCATTTTGAAAACACGGTTTTCATTAATAAGGGTACCATTATTTTTAGCCTTTTTTTAACATGTAGACGATGCAATTATATTTATTTTATCAACAAGCATGTTACGAATAGGGTCCACTAGGTCTAAATGAGACCTATTTGAGTTATGTTCACCGTGTTTTGAAAAGGAAACAAACATTATAAAAATACATACATACAAAAATCTATTTCTAGTTAACAGTTAATATATTTCCACTGTGAAAACGGCTAAACGTATAGCCGAAAGCGCTCGAAAAATAACAATATTTGGACAGTTTTATATGATTTATCTACTGAAGAGGAAAAAAGAAATAAGATCACATGAGAAATTATATAAAAACTTAATCAAGGCACCTTGTCTGTCATCCTTAATGAAGCTTGCATATATATATATATATATATATATATGTGTGTGTGTGTGTGTGTGTGTGTCTGCCTGTCTATCTATGTGTTTATCTATTTATCTATCTCTGAATATATAAAATATACCTTAATTTTAAACAATATGAATTTTCCCTTAGAAACATTAAGAAGTTCTTGATAATGGCTAATCGAATAGCCAAAGACGCTCCTATATGGAGAATATTTGAACAGTTTTTCCACACTTTATGTCCAGAAAAGAAAAATATTTGAACGAATGCTTGAACGATTGAAAAAAAAAAACCTTACTCACTGTACCCTGTCATTCGTTTTTAATAAAACCTGTTTAAAAAAGAGATGACTACGCAAATCCACAGTTAATCTTCCTCTCTCTCTCTCACTTAATGACATAAAATGACGACAGATGCGGGCTTGAACTGAGAAAACTTTCTAGTACAGATCTATCTGGTCGTTCCAAAATGCTCCTGCTATGCAAGCGTGGGTAAGAACTATATATAAATACCCACTTCAGAGGGGAATGTGCCGTCTACCTCAGACATCGCACATGAGAAAGTAAGACCTAAAATAATCTAGAAATTGAAAAAAATCCAAATTTTGATGTGGGATTACGTTTCATGTTATCATTTGTAATGTAAAACTTTAATTCATTACACATTCATCATACAAAACATTCAATATATCTTCAAAGTCTTTAGTGCCGATTCGTTGGCAAACGTTAAGTAACTCAAACAATTATTCATGAAAATAGACCACACTTACTTTTCACTTCGAAATAAAAACATTTCAGAAAATAGTAACAAGACTGATGAAATCTTTTTCACGTTGACAACATTCCAAAATTTACTTGTATTATTTACATTGTTCGGAATGTTTTCCACATCATCATTGCCATATTCACAACGATTAGGACGTTGTACTCTCCGGCCTTATTCAGGTGATTTGAATTTTTAAATTCCAATCACTGGAAGAAGGTCTGAGCGTACACCGGCCTAAATGTTGTGAATATGGCAATGAAGATGAAGACAACATTCCGAACAATGTAAATAATACAAGTAAACATGATACTTCATGTCAGAGATATAGACAGCCATTATATCACTACAAGCTAGTCACTGGATCTAACTAAAGTCTTTATCCACTGGGTCATATGTCCTTGTGAATATGGCAACAAAGATGAGGATAACAGTCCGAATAATGTAAATAATGTAAGTAATCATAATACTTCATCTCAGAGATCTAGACAGCACTATATCAGTAGAATCTAGTCACTGGATCTAACTAACGTCTTTATCTATTGGGCCATATGTCCTTGTGTATATGGCAATGAAGATGAGGGCAAAATTCCGAACAATGTAAATAATACATGTAATCATATTACTTCATCTCAGAACTATAGACAGATATTCCAAAATTTCTAAAGCTCCTCAATGGTGATAATTTTCTCCGGTCTTATTATATTAGAAAAAACATTTAAAAAATATCGAATTAATATTACTTGAAAAATTCCTTAGAAATGTATAATTTTATTCTTACAAAATGTTACATTTTCAATAAACACAACATGATGGACATTGCAAGATAAAATACAAAAGATAAAGGGAATGTAATTAATTGAAAGTTCTCTGCAATTGTTGTCGGCACCCGCTTGCATCCGAACATCGGAATCGTCATTTCTTCAGCCTATTCTCTTTTTCTACTCTGGTGACAGTGGCGGAGATGGCTGTCAGTGCAAGAGAATTGGAAGAGAGTGTTCATGGGAATTAAATTTTGGTGAACATTTCTGCGCGACGGAGAAGCCAACACACTTGGCGAAAAGCTTCGCTGCTCAAAAGGGAGTTAAAAAGGCAAAATCTGACAAACTTAGTTGCATAGGGCTGTCGAATGATTTGTGTGCCAAGGTGCGCAACTGGAGCTACCAGCTTCCACCGGTTGGGCTGTTGAGGTCGTGTAGATCTTTTACTATTCCGACGTTGAGAACTACGGGGGTTGGTCGCGTTCACTCTGGCCTTCCTCATCGACCTTACCGCTATGGGTGGCCTTACAGGATTTGGGACTTCAGATGACTTCGCTCTTTGGATCACTGGGACAAGTAAGTCATAACAAGGAACCATTATACGAGTTCTGTCTGAAAGGTAACGGGACTGGGCAGGCTGTGCGAGCTATGGACGAAAGAGGGTTAAGCGGATTCTGTTATCATCTGTACATGATATCTTGTGAGGATATAACTATAATCTTAGCATTATGCATCTTTTTTTAGATGCGAGAATTATAGCAGGACAAATCGTGACTGCTTCGGCAAGACAATGCACATGATCACAACGCCGAGAGCATACAGTAGTTCCTGACAGAGAAGAAGATCACCGTAATGGAACAGACTTCTGATTCACTTAATTTTGGCCTGTGCGACATTTTCTCGTGGATCATCAAGGGGAACCATTTTGAAGACGTGGAGGTCACCAAGAGGGTCGTAACGACATAGTTTCTGTACATTAATTATTCCAGCAGTGCATAGAAGCGTGGCAGTGAAGGATAGAAAATGCATTAGACTCGTGTGGGATTACTTTAAAGGGGAAAGCATTGAGTTTGTTTTTGAATTGAAATAAATTCTTTGTGATACCACCTCCGTTAAATTTCAGACACTCCTCGTGCATAGTTTAAATTAAATATAAGACAACACAAATACAAACGAAAAAAGAATATATAAATATTTGAATAAACTAAAATTATTATAGTTTGGACTTTCTTTTTAAAGTAGTAGTTACGGAGAGAATTAATTATCGCCCCCTGTCAAATCCTGTTGTTGGCGGTCAACAATACCTTGACGTAGTTCTCATGTAGTAAAGACCACCAAAACAGGGGACACCTGTTTACCGTACGTATGTCTACTTTATTGACGCTTGTGTAAGCCGTACTTTGGTGCATTTTTTTAACACTCATTCAACCGATGAACGGAGTTTTAAATCTCGTACAAACTTCGCCTCTATCTAATTATCTATTGCTTATCAAAATGGCGGAATTAGGCATTAAATATCTCGGAAAATATGGATACGTCGTAAAACAAACAAAAACAAAACAGAGACATGAATGATATTGTTGCAATCATTTTCAAGTGACAGTACTTTTTGCAATACACATTGACACACTGCTAGCGTCGAGCAATGGACGAGGGAAGTGAGTACAAACAGATTGCATTCATTGAGTTATCGTTGAGAGATATCGTCCTGCAACCTTACCGAACGTCATAAATACATTGTTACTGATACCAAATAAAACAGCGGCGATTACGGAACGCTGTTCGACATTAACCCTCACAGGGATGAATTTCGCTTACAAACGACCGACTCTGGTGACGTACCTTATTCAATGAATTGCAGTCAGGTTAATGAATAATTGATGGTCAGTACGAACGATTTGGTGTTCACATGAGGGTCATATTGAATCCCTCTAATAACTTCCCTAATCGATAAGAAAAGTTGGATGGTGATCAGACTTGTTGGCGACGAGTCGGCCTGGCTGAAAAGATAGTTCAGTAGACAGAGGGACACCGCTGAAGAGGTAACATGCAGAATTATCATTCTGTTAATATAAAGATCTTTACGGATGCCCTGCTCGCGGTAAGTGTGTCGTTCACATGTTTGGCTAATCGGTAATACGGGAGAACATCCACCAAGAGTGGAGCCGGACCGCTTCGATTGGAGTGCGATCTTCTACCAGAAAGCGTTCTCGTCGCCTGAAGATCGCGTGTGCGTGAAACTTGGGTAACAGCTCGAGCAGTCCTTTCACTGTTGATGTTTTTGAAGCGTTTTCTGCTCGCTCTTGTTAGTCTAGGCATTGATCACTTTAATTTACTGAGTAGAGAGGTGTCTGCCTTTTGGTCTTTTTTTTTTCTTATTCAGTATTTATTTACTTGTCTAAGGGATTAAATTTTCAATTCTTGAGGAGACATGGCCCAGTGGATAAAGTCGTTGATTAGATCCAGTGACAAGACTCAAAGTGTTGTGAATTCAATATTAGGCAACAGCAGTGGTGAGACAAAACTTGGAAAGTTCAGTCAAAAAACTGAGACATCCGTAAGAGTCATGATACGTGGAACTAGAACAATCTACATTGGTGGACGAAATAATAGTTTCAGTTTGAAATTTCAAGGCCGGAGCGTACAACGCCCAAAATGTGAATACGGCAATAAAGATGATGATAACAGTTCGAATAATGTAAAGTATTAAGTTAACAGGCAAGTTTATGTTGCTAACACCAGCATTGTTTATATATAAACTTTAAATGCACATGCTGCAAGTTAGCGGGAAGGCCAACATCGATATTTTCATGCTTCTAGGGTAGTTTTCAGGTAGTTTGCGACAATTTTCTACTGGCAAGAGTGAGAGCCTATAGCTGGCTGCCACGAATAGGCAGGAACATTCTATTGGCCAGCGTGAGAACCAACAGCTGACTGACACGAATGTTAACTAGCATGCTAGCATGCAAAAAAAATCGATAGCTGCATTCATCACAAGTGGGAAAAATTTAAATCTGCATGGCACTTTACTCCAATTGTCTCATTCGCTTGCTTAAACTCAACGTTGATTCTGATTCCGCAGAACTGTGTTGGGTGTGAAAAAGTATTTGCTGTTAACATTCTTTTTTCATTCGTTTTTTTCCAGTTACGAGTCCTTTTTTAAAGCTGATCGTTTTGTGTTCATTTTGTTTAGTTTTTTTTTCGTAACAGATTTAATGTTTAGTATACGGCTTAGAAAGGTTCGCAGTGTGAGATAGGCAAGAAGTAAGGCATGTAGCAATGTCAGCACGGCAAAGGGCACTCCTTTAAAGTCAAGGAAGAGCAAAAATATTTTAAGTCAAGTGATAGCGATTGCTGTATGAGTCGTACGATTTTTTGAATCAAGCACGGTCAACGCCGGGCCATGCTGATGCTGCTACTATATATATATATATATATATATATATATATATATAACAGTCACACATAATTTTAATTTGGGTACTATAAAATTGATTACGCTGAATTTTGCAAATATTTCGTTTTTCCTTATGAATATTAATAATTTTTTTCCTTCGCCTCAGGATATTTATAAACGGCTTTTGTCATCATGCATTCTTGAAAATTTACAAATATATAAAAATTCAAATGATTTCTGAGCCAGTCACTAAATGGCTATCGGTGACGAAAGTGGAGCCACCGATCCAACTTCAAATTCTTGCTTCGTCTATTGCGATCACCATAGCATCTTGGCCCTCGGATGAGGCACGATATGAAGCTCTTTCTTGCCTTGCTATGGGTTCAAATTCCAGAGTAAACTGAAGTCTTTGCAACTGAGCTGGTATTTCGTCTTAGCAGAAATAGCGGGTGTAACATCAAAATTGTCCAAATCAGCATAATTATCAATCCGTCAAAATGTTTAATATCCAAAAATTCACTAAAGTAATTAAATTTTTTTCCAGGTTTTCCGTTAAGACGTTTAGACATCTTCACACCATTTGTCAGAACCACTGAAAAACTCTTTCAGTTATTCAGCTAAAATGAGAGCAGTTTAAAATTGTTTTGTGTCAGACCCACTGTATTCCCAAGTGAGCAATGGTAAGACGAAAAAGATAATCCAGCCTTTCAGTAATGGTAGCAACATTCATACTTGGGCTTCCATCTTCAATATTTATCCAAGAACCATCAAGTGAACGGGGAATAAGTTTAAAAAGATGAAACGGCAGAGAAGAAAACTGGATCAGAAAATCAAGACAGCTCTTTAGAGCTAAAGAGATCAATTAGGAAAAGTTCAACATAATTCATAACACGTTTGACACGTGTGAGAAAATTTTCAGCGATCACAATCAAAAGAGCAGTGAAAAAGACCTGAAAAATTAAATCGTGAGAAAAGTTGATATTCCAGGACAGAAAGTTAGAAGGTTAGAGAGGACGAAGATCATCATAAATAAGTTGGAAAATGATCATGGAATAGCATATATATATATATATATATGAATTTGAACTTTATTTCAATACTTCATGAGATTCCGATCCTTATCTAATTAATGATGAACGTGTCATTTTCGTTTATGATAGATTTCATCACGATATTTCAGTTAAGCTTAGAGAGTAATTGTACATTATTATTGCTCAAGGTATGCCCCACTAGTGCTAGAGAAATTCCCGCAAGATATTTTTAATCATTTCTAAGATACAACGGTTCAGAGCTTAATTAAACAATTGGACAATTTTGCTGTTGCACTATTTGAACAATTTTGCTGTTACACACGGTATATCTTAATTCGAAACTGTGGAGAATGCAGGAGTAAACAACTTTTCTTTTCCCAAGAATTAACGGCAATTAGCAAGTTAATGTAAGCCATGATCTTCTGTATTTTCGAAGGATATGGCACTTAAATAAAAAATATTTGGCATCAAAGTTATATGCACTAAAATGCGTCAATTTTAATTTTTGTTTTTCAATATTAATGATTGTTTTTTCTTTTTATCAATTTTTGTGGTTTATTTAATTCCGAAACACACTTAAGATTGTTGGTTGTAAATTCTAGTTCCCTGTATACTTAAGCGGTTCCCCATCTATGTATCGACTGGGATCGACACTTCTTAACTTCCTGATCGAACAGGGATCGACGTACGTGAAAATAAATGCATCAAAATGAAAAGAAATACTTCAAACTGAACTAGGCATAATAGGTGGTCAATAAATAACTTAATGCATCAAGCAATTAAAATGAGTACATAACAAGTGTATTGGACAAATTACAGACGATTATTCTAAACAAAAGTGCGTCTTAGGTATGACATTAAACTTTATCCTGTAGCAAAGAATCTGATCAGAAGATTGAAATTTTTAAGGTGCGTGTAACCACTTCATTGCTGTTGTTCCCAGGTCCTCCCTGACCCAGGGTGGTAGCAGCTGTTAATATCCCAGGTATGGGCAAATAGTGAAACCCCAAACAAAAATCAATGGTATAGTTTTTATCATAAAATGGCCAACAATACATTTTTATAGTAAAATCATAATCAAAGTAACTCTATAAAAAAATGCACTTTTATGGTAAAATTGACAATACATTTTATGATCTGTACACTATAAAACATACCTTTGCTTGAAAGTATAAAATTCCGTACAAAATATTTACAATTTGCAATTAAATAACCTGTAGATGTGCTGATATTACGCTGAACAAAATCAAGGGAAGCTATCTGCAAATGTGAGTATGTATCAGAGATTGAAACCGCGATCTGTGAGTTGAAATTAATTTCTCTTCTGATATGCGTTACTTCATTAACAAGCATCAGCAGAAAAATGCTACTGATTCAAGAGAATTTATTATAATCACGATTTAAGAACAAGGATATCATGTTTATTCCGAGGGCTCTGATAGATATATTAGACGAAGGATTAATCCGTTGCCATTATGCTAAATTCAATGATCTATTGAAGTATTAAGTACGTGATATTTCAGTACCGCTTTAGTCGAAGATCGAAAATGACACGTTTCTGCTCGGTGTACATCCAAAAAAGAATCTAACTGAAACAATGCAAGATGCATCAGAAAACTGTAAAATATCGTAGTGGGCTGGTAATGGTGCTAGTGGGGTTGCAGCAAAGGCGATGGTAGATGAAATTTAGTCAAACTTGATGCAAACATAAACGGCGAAAACTATATTAGTTTACTACGGTCTACACTTCTTCAAGAGTAGGAATATTTTAAAAGATATTCAGTTTTTTTTTCTAAGTATGATATCAATATAATTGAAACTTTGTGTTGGGAACTGCAGAAAAAAGTACTCCAACGAAAACCACGTAATATAAAAGGGCTTTAAATGCCATATCGATTCGATGCGACTATTCGAGCTAAAAAAAGTAGCGCTACTAATTATTAACTCGATACTTTGATGATTTGTACTTTCTGTAATAATAGATAGAACTATTTACCAAAAAAAAAAAACAAAGCAAAAACCAAAAAAAAAACTGCTTAAGTTCCTCTATCATCCATGTTGTAAGACCGTAACATACCTACAACATAGACTCTTCCAGGACTATATAAAATATGCGATATAACACTCTGAGAGAGAGAGTTCTAATACCGTCGTATCAGCCGCGGACGACTATCAATATTGGACACGAGCACATAGTAAGCTCCGCTTACACTTACTTTGCACTATCTTTGTAACTTTTTTGTTTAATATATTTTTCTTACCTCTAATCCGTGTTTTCCTTCCGTGGTCCCAACTTTGGGTCCACATCAATCCGTCATAGAGCGTTAATGAAATTGCGGTAACTTATTTGATTGCCCCAAAATATTATAAAATATACTGAGAAAGACATATTGCAATCACTGTCGATTCGGGGATAAAATAAACAACAGTAATTAATTTGCTAAAGTGACTAAAACGTCCGGATCGCTAGTATCGATCCACATAGGGGATGTACGTTCGAATTCTGCATCAAAAGCCCTATTCGGATTTGCTTGACCGTAAGTGCTACGTAGGCGAGCTGTTAGGCATATAAAATCCAATGACAGTTCCCCATAGAGGATGCAATCCTGCCGGAGGACGCATATTTTTTCTGAAAAGACTTCTCAAATTCAGGCCGGTAGATGTAATTGGATAAAAAAAACAAAAAAAAACTCTTTAATTCAAAAGAGAAAGCTTCTACTCGAATATGAGTATCCATAAGAAATACAGTTAAAAAATAAATGAAAACTTATCAGAGCAGATATGGATGTTTTGAGAATCAACAGAGATTGGTTATTCAAAAGCACTATTCGGGATTTATTTAACGTAGCAGAGCGGTTAAGCACGTCAGATCCAATGATCCCGTAGAGGATGCAGGTGCGTATCCGGACGGAGGATGCTTATTTTTCGGACACGATTTCTCGAATACTCAGGCCGGCAGATGTACTTTCATAAAAAAAAAAGTTTAATTAAAAAAACAGAGCTTCTACTTGAATATGCGTATCCATATAAAATAACATTTAAACAGAAATAAATTTATATATATATATATATATATATATATATATATATATATATATATATATATATATATATATATATGTGTGTGTGTGTGTGTAATATTAATAGTATATATCAAAATATTTTGGAAGCAAAATTAATTACTGAAAAAAATGGACTTCCTCCTGACTGTATCTTCCAACAAGATAATGATCCTAAATGCACTGAACAATGTAGGAAGAAATGGGTTGCTGAAAAAAATATAAACATCCTGAAATGACCAAGTCTGTCCACGGATCTAAATCCAATCGAGAATCTGATGTGTTATTGAAAATTCAAATCCAATCGAGGGCTCCAACGCCCATCCAGGATCTGAAACCCATATGCGAAAAAGATTGGAACAAAATACCTTAACTAAAATTTAACTAAAATTTACAAATCATTAATTGAGAAGTACAAGAAGAGGTTGGTTGCTGTAGAAGTGAATAATGCCTAAACAAAAAGAATTAAATGAAGATTATGTATTCCTTTGTGTATTGTACGAATACTTTTTCACCAATTAAAATGGATAAATGGGATTTATTTCTATTAAATTAATTTTTTTCTGTTTTCTTTGCATATTATTATTATTATTATTATTATGCATCGCTGCACATCTAATTACACGAAAAGCATGTTTATTAATTAGTTGGAAATACAATAAATTAAAAATGTCTTATGCGTACGAATATTTGTGTTATTCCACTATACACACACACACACACATATATATATATATATATATATATATGGGCTAAATTGTCAGGCCGCCTGACGATTGCGTCTAGCATCAAACAGGCTGTCGCCTCTGAGAGTGACTTCAATGTTCACTTTTATATTTATATAAGCTCTATCTCTGATATTCAGCACTTTATCCCATAAATATAGCACACCTTCAAACTATATTTCTTCATATATATATATATATATATATATATGAGAGAGTGAGTGAAAATAGTTTTAGGTTATGCTATATTTATGTGTTAAAGTGTGCTATATCTGAGATAGTGCGTATGTAAATATGAAATTGGACACTGAAAGTAACGAGAGGCGATAGTCTGTTTCATGATTGAATCTGAAGATTGGTTTAAAGAATGAAACAGACTGTCGCCGCCTGTTATTGACCTCAGTATCCATTATATATTGAACTATGGTAATATGAGTTTGGGGAATAATTCTGCAGATATCCAAAAGTACAAATTGTTGGGCTGCGTGATGCGTGGGAAATAAATGGTATAGTTGCAGTGCCTGATGAGCATATATATATATATATATATATATATATATATATATATATATATATATATATATATATGTGTGTGTGTGTCAGTTTCCTGGAAACTGATCTGCTTGACCCTCATACGTCGAACCCGACAGGAAAATCGATATATATATATATATATATATATATATATATATATATATATATATGTATGTGTGTGTGTGTGTGCATGTGTGTGTGTGCGTGTATATGTGTGTGTGTGAGTATGCAGACAAGAAAGTTTGTCTTCTCTGGGACATGATTATATTAAAAATATTGAATGCACAGTTCAGAAAATCGAAAGTGCAGGATACTTAATAATTAAAATAATAAACACACCAGCCTTTTCTGCTATTGCGCTTTCGACTAATAAATAGTTTCTTCAGGCAGTGAAAAGATATATATATATATATATATATATAAAACCTCTCAAATTTGCGAATAATAAATTTGCCAAAATTCATATGAAATTTTGATACTTTCGAATGTTGATACATATTTTCTAAAATCATTTTGATACTTCTTATACATTCTATGCCCCCAAAAGAAATCACTTGTTCGCATAAAAGACAAATTAAACAGCATCAGTGCCTATTCCGTCATCTTCAATGAAACCTGTATAAAAGTTGTAATGGTGCCCAAACACACAACTTATATATATATATATATATATACACGTCCAAACAGGTTTGGTTAATGATTTAGACGTATCATTATGGTATTTTTCTCAGATAATTTTCTAAATATATCAAGAATCAATCGGCGAACTTGAAAGAATCACAACGAAAATTAATTGATATATGTTTAAATTATTTAAACAATTTTGTTTATACTAGTAGAATGGCCCGGCGTTGCCCATACTTGATTCAAAAATCGTACGACTCATACAGCAATCGCTATCACTTGACTTTTTTTTTTTTTTGTCCTTCATTACCTTTACAGTAGTGCCCTTTGCCGTGCTGATGTTGCAACATGCCTTACTTCTTGCCTATCTCACACTGCGAATTTTATTCTAAACATTAAATCTGTTACAAAAAAAGAACTAAAAAAATGAACACAAAACGATCAGCTTTAGAAAAGGACTCGTAACTAGAAAAACCGAATTTAAATTTTTCTCACTTGTGACGAATGCAGGTATCGATTTTTTTTGCATGCGAGCATGCTAGTTAACATTCGTGTCAGTCAGCTGTTGGCTCTCACGCTGGCCAATAGAATGTTCCTGCCTATTCGTGGCAGCCAGCTATAGGCTCTCAGTCTGGCCAGTACAAAATAGTCGCAAACTACATGAAAACTGCCGTAGAAGCATGAAAAAATCGATTATTTCCACTATCGATAGGATTTGGGGAATGCAAAGTTGGTTTTGGCCTTTTTGGAGCATGTGCATGTAAATTTTGGTGCAAATCCGTCGAAAATCCTACCTTTGAGATAAATATATATATATATATATATATACAGAATGTGTCTGTGTGTGTGTGTGTGTGTGTGAAAGAGAGAGAGAGAATGAGATAGATAAATAGATAGATATATAGATAGATAGATATTTAGGCACCCGATGATAGATATTCACACACTGAGCTGTGTCAGATATCATTATATAATCAACGTTTTTACGTTAAATTTCTTATTAACCAAAACATATTGATAAAAAAACAAAAAAACCTACATTATTTATTTGATGAAATTGATGGGAGTATTTCAGTTTTTATTATTTATACTTGTAAAAAAAAAATACCATAATATATTTTAAATGTGTATGATCATGATGTTTTTCATCGTATTTTAAACTCATTTTTTCAATTTCACATTTGTAAAGATTGTCATGTTTCGCAAGCCGATAAACTTGAAAGAGAAATAAGATATGATATTTAAATTGAAGTTATATGAATTTATTGGAAAAGTTGTAAAACTCTGAAAAATAAATAAAATAAAAGAAAACGCGAGCGAATAGCAAATTGAAAATATTGTCAATATAATAAAAGAAATAACTTTCAGAACATCGCAAAAACAGTGTTTTTTATTAATTTTCACCTAAACAAGGCCTAAGAGCCACTCAAGATTGAGGGTTACTGAGGGAGTTTGTTGTGTGAGTGATAAGAGCAAGAAATAATAGACGCAGTTTAAGACTAGACTTGAACATGTTAAGTTTGTAGCGATCTGGAAAGCATCCACTTGGGAGTCGGTTCTACAGTAGCTGTTCGTAGGAAGGAGCTTACATCTTTTTTCTAATACTATACGAAGGGAACGGGAGTGGTTCGTGTCAGTATACTCGGTGTTACTGGTTATAGCTCTGAGGGTTAGAAAGCGATAGGGTAGCTAGAGGCTTTCTTGGTTTCGTCTCTGGGAAAATGGTTGTAGGGGGAGCGATATTTCCTCGCACATATACAAGCTTTTTCCAGCCATATATGTTAACAGTAGTCCATTTTCGGTCTGCTCTGCGTCTAGGGCACAGCAGGAAGATTTAAGTTTTTACTGGAGCGATACATGGTACCAATCGTTGTTCCATTATCTTTATCGATAAATGGTATATGCTTAAGGCCTGGTTAATCAAGACAAATGGACACATACGCTAGAAAATATCTAGTTCGTTTTGCAAATATAAAGCTCGATAAAAAAAATTTAAACACATAAGATTTAATGTAAACATAGAAAATGCACATTGGTTAAATACAAGAAAGCACACTTTTAATGGTAGAAAAGCTTTATTGAATAGACCTGATATTAACGATTGAAATTGTGTTCTTCACTCTAATATTAAATCAACACAAGCAAATTAGAAGACAACGGCGTGGAGGTGCAAATAAAGTGATATACTATACAGTAATATTATAAAACCCGTCTCAAATTTACTGTGGTATATATATATATATATATATATATATATATAATATATATATATATATTAAAAAAGGTGCAAATATAATTTATAAATTCATGAATAATTTACACAAAAAACAAATATAGAGGTTAATGATTTAAATGAAGAGAACATGTATTCTCGCCATTTGAATCATTAACCTCTATATTTGTTTTTTGTATGAATGATTCATATATATATATATATATATATATATATATATATATATTGGGTCCACGAAGAATAATTTTAAAGATAGATGGAGGCAGCATAAGTGTTCTTTCAATAATATAAACAAAAGAAATCAGACTTCCCTATCTAAATATTTTTGGCATTTGAAGGAAACAAATAGGACACCTAAAGTTAAATGGAAAATTATTAACAAGGCTAGAACATGTAAAACTTGGGATGACCCATGCCCTTTATGTCTCCATGAGAAATTACACATAATTAAGCTTCTAAATAACAATAATCTATTAAACAATAGACACGAGTTAACGGTTTTTTGTAGGCATCATCAGGTTTTTGGTTTGAACTATTAGCTAAAAACTAGCATACAATATAATAACTTGTTTAATCCATAGCCCACTCATCAGATTCATGATTTGAATAATTAACTAAAAACATGCATACAATATAACACCCTTCATAATCCATAGCCGAAATAAATAGTTTAAATACCCTAAAAAAAGATAACCCTTTATGATGTCGTCAAAAAACAAACGTTACGACAGTTTTTGTTTGTTTTTTGTTTTTTTTAAATGCACAAATCCCTTTCATAAAAAAAAATAAAATAAAAAAATAAATAAATCTCCATAGACATGCAAACTAGACAAGGTGTTAATACATCTTCCGTTTCAAATTTAGACACCCCCACCTTTCACTGACTTGACATCTACGAAAGTAACTCTATACTGATACTTATTATTAACACCCAACACCCGCCTACCCAACTTAAACAATTCGCCCTAGCTGTTACCATGGAAATTTTGATTTCAATTTTTAAAACACGTAATTCCAAAAAAAATTTCGCTTGAAGATGGAACAGAGCTTATTTTAACTCAATTTAATTTAAATAATTATATTGAAGTTTTCGGCTCTTGTTTTGAAACATGGGACTTCTTATGTCGCGATTTGGAATCATATTTTAAATAAATATATATATATATATATATATATATATATATATATATATATATATTAGCTGACCATTCGTATTCGAGGATACCCGTCTACTAAGGTGAATAGCCAATCACTATTGCAGGCGCTCGCTCAGGTACATCTTATGTTTTTTCAACAACCCTCTTGTTGTTTCTACTGCAGCTATGCTAAGCAGACCTCAGTTGCAGTTTCTGGGAGAGAGCATGTTATCTAGCATGATCAACAATCTGAAAAAACGCCAGCACGCTCAAGCCCTTGGCCACAATGACTTGTGGTTTCGTCATCAGCTATGGACAGCCCCAGGATTTCCTGCTACACAATTTCACTCAGAAGGCTTGGGTCAACCCGTGGTATCGTTTTCAAGTACTTTCCACAGGTGCCGCACGCTGTATATATATATTCTAGTTAAATTGATTGTATACGAGGGCTGATCAATAAGTATCGAGATTGTTGCTATGGTAACTGAACTAAAGCATGTAGAGGGAAGTCGCTTGGTAATAGACTGAATACTCACTCACCTTCCAAATTTATAGCAGTGCTTGGAAGGGAAGTGTATAGAGTGGTGCAGCATTTTTGGCCACGGACAACATTCCCCAGGTCAGACAAAAATCACATTCCCCAGGGATCGCTACTTGCTACTTTTTTCCCCTTTCCAAAAATCAAATCTCACTTAAAAAGAAAGAATGGGTGAAGCCGACGAAAATTCCAATAGAATGCGATATGTCATCTGATTGCTATTCCAAAAAAGGGCGTTCCATCAAAGCTTGCATCAATGCAAACAATGCTGGATAACTTGAGTAGAATCAGCAGGGGACTACTTCGAAGGAGATTAAATGCCGATTTTATATGTCTTGTAGTTTTCTTTCTATAACAACAGTTCCGATGTTTTTTGATAAGACCGTAAACATATAAAAATCATTAAGATTTGCTAAATTAATAAGTATCACATTATAAAGGGCCCAATATTAAAACAAAATGTATTATTTAATCAGTTGGAGCTAAAATTAAAATATATCTTTTTTACAGAAAATTATCTATCAATACAACATCCCGACTGATAGACAAGTAAAAGAAATGGTTGACAGTATCCCTACAGAAGGATGCTGAGAATACTATGAACTGAACATGCGAGCAATGAGGAAGTTTTTGGAGAAGTAGAAACACAAATGACACTTATACATAAAATTAGAAGATACTTGAAATTTCTATGACACATAATGAAGAAAAACGGTGTAAAAAACACTGACAGGACATTTTATTGGGAAGCCGGAAAGTGTGAAGCAGTGCATGTGCTGTCTAACGTGCTTGCGTACATGTTTAGCAGAATATAGATTAGAATCGATATCGAAAAGAAAACATTTACTAAGAGCTACAAAGAACATGAAATCGTGAAGAGCCATGATAGCCCACGACCATAGAAGAGGAAGAATCCCAACTGAGTGGATGGAGTACGAGTCAGTGTGATAGTCTGGGTAGCAGCCGGATGATACAGTCCGAGTGGAAATTATTAAGGTATCTTCCTGGGACAAGTCTATACCCTGTCGCATGAATACTATCTTCATGGACTATAAAAATGTAAAATAAAAAAGAAAACAAATTTTGGGAAACACTATTTCCGGAATATAAACATTTTGTATTTATACTTGATCTGTCTTCTTTGTCTCTTTTCTTTTTCCTTTGTGAACGAGTTGAAAACTGTTATAAGGTCCAATTTTGGCCCCTTACCATTCCAGAAAATTATCTCTCAGCTTTCCTAATATAAATCATGTGGTACTTCCTGAAATATGATTGATATGAAAAGAGAAACACCAAGTTCTAGCAAAGATGTGTGTAAAATAATCAAATCTGTTGTAAATAAGGTTAAACGACAGAAGAAATGCTAAAGAAAACAGTGAATCTATATAACGATGGATTTTACCAAATATAAACTCGTCCATCCTCGCATTTAAAATAATAAAATCTTAATTTATTCAAATATTAGGGATTGTTTTGTTATCCAAATATTTGTCCAAAGACATTACATCATTTTGATTTATGCATAAATAAAAAAAAATGTTGATTTTAGATTGTCTGCCAAATAAAATTTGACACACGAAAGGAAGTTATAATCAATATTTTTTTTAAAATAAGGATTAATATTCTAAGTTGAATCTCACACGATATAGTGCAGATATAATTATATCGGCAATATTCGCCAAAATGCCGAATTTATTGTGATAAAATTAATGTGTTGATAACATCGGAAAATTTTTTTCTGTTTCTTTTTTTCGGGGGCAAAACAAGATAATTCATATTTCGGAATGATAAAAATTAAACTTTTACTTTATTCTCTGACTAATATGTCGAAATAACTTTCGCAGACTACAATAGATAACTAAAATAAATGTATTTAATTTCTTATCACCTAAAAGACCGCTCCCTGCTTCTCATAAGTATGGCTAATACTAACCACCATGAGAGTGCCCCGTTGCACCTTCTCAGGCTTAAATTCTCAGCTGACATGAAGTGGAAATAGAATTATATTGAATCCATTGTTAGGTCGGCTGCTAAGAAAAATGGTTCACGCGAAAGAATTTTTCTGCCCTGAATCTATCTTACATATTTAAAAGTCGACCCTTCGTCCATGCTTTGAATACTGCTTACACATATGGTTTGGTCCTCATGATGAATACTTATTGCTTTTTTATAAAATCTAATGACGAATCTTCAATAAGTTCCTGACATGACATCTCTGCTTCAGTCACTTTCCAACCGCTATAATGTAACCTACCTGTGTATTTTCTACAAATAATTTCATTATCTGTCTATATTTCTGAGATGAGGTATTATGTACACTATTTATATTTTTCTTCTTCAGGTGGTTGGAATATTGAACTGAACCCTTTATTTCGCTCGCTGGGGTAGACTGTTCTAGTTCCATGTGCTATGTCTAATGGATGTCAGTTATCAGTTATCTCCTGTTAATTTCCCTCTCCAAGTTTTCCACTGCCTTAAACAGGTATTGAACTCACACTCTTTTGGTCCTGTCACTAGATGTAACTAATGCCTTTATCCACCGCCATCCGTTACCCTCTCCACTAATTTACGATAAAAGTTCTTTTGAGGCCGACAATTGTCCGCACCTATGGCGGCGCTTAATCCAGGAAATGGGGGGAATGATAGTAAGGCTAGGGAAGTCATTCCTAACAGTCTCCACCAAAATCGAATCCTCTGGCGTAGGAAAGCCAATCTCGAGGCGTGTGGATGACTCACCAAGAGGAGCAATCTTAGCCCCCACATGACACAGACATTGGACACAAGCTTCTTTACGAATCTTCTGCTTGTGCCCACCAAGAGGGTGGACAACAAGAGCTCTGTCGCCTTCCTATGCAAAGAGGAAGTACAGCAAAAGGATATAGAATGAGAGGAAAGACGTAAGTGGTACTCTTAAGGAACAACCTCATTAGGAGCCAAGTCCGGACCGACCTTTGCCACTTCTGACCATTTTTTCTCCAGGAATGCGGACAGGACCGTCCGTCCAACCAAAAGCTCTCGAAAGAAAGAACCCCTTCCAGGCACCTAATCGCAAGCCGGAAGACTTGTTACGGTTAATCTTAGCCCCTTTAACCGTTTCGTAGCGTTCAAGCGCCTTCTGTACTACTTCAATGTCGCTGCGGCACAACACGAAAATTGATACATCAGTGTACGCGGTAACCCTGTCCCACCAGTGACAGCGATTCCACGTAGGGCCGGACAGCACACCCCTGTCTCTCAGCCCGCGAAGGAAAGATTCCTACGCCAAAGTATAAAGTAGGGGCGACAGTGGGCAACCCTGACGAACTAACCGAGACAGCGGAAAAGCGCGTGACTGCTTTCCGTTCAAATGTCCTACAGCACTGGGGTAGCAATACAGGAGGCTAATCCACTTGCAGAAGTCGGTTTCAAATCTGGCGGCCTGTAGAACAGCAGCCAGATACCGTTGGTCGATTCTATCAAATGCCTTGGACTAATCCAAATTGATCAGCTTGCTCGTCGTCTTTTACAGCATCTACGATCAGATGGAGATTTTGAATTGCTCGGCACTTCACAGCACAAGTCTGATCGGGTCCCAACGGACTCTCGGCAACTGACAGCAAACGCTCTGTCAAGATCTTGGCCAAAATCTTTAATTCTGTGTTTAGTAGAGTTATGGGCCTGTAATTATCTAAATCCCGCCCACCATCCTTAACATTTTTCAACAGCGTGATCACACACTTGGTGAACCGACTGACGACGGACCACTGTCTGAAACGGTTGTTGAACACGACAGTCAAAATCGGCACAAAGATGTACGACAGCCACAAGTACAATTCATAGAGTAAGCCATCAAGTCCCGGAGACTTGCCACTGCCGACTCTCTTCAATGCCAAGTAGACTTCGCCCTCCGTGATCTCACCCTCGCAGCTAGCCGCTTCAGTCGAAAACTCGTCGCCACTGAGGCCAGGCTTTCGAAATGCCGCCGAAACGCCTCGCACATGTTGTTATTCGACCTCAGAATACGCCCCTTCGGGGATTTAACTTCACGAATATAACGATTGACAGATCTTTTCCTTGCGCAATTGTGCGCCCATGCTTACGGATTCGTTAGACATCTTGTTTAACCTACGTCGACCTGATCTTTGTAGCGCTCGCTAGCCGAGCGCTCCAGAGCCTGCCTGGCTAAATCTATCTCTAGGGAGTCCACCCAGACTCCGCCCGGGACAGACTATCTTTAAGTGTCTTCACTCTTTTCACCTTATCTAGTGCAAGACGCTGACTATGTTCGGTCGTGAAGAACCTAATCCTATCTTTATGCCTTTCCCACCACATATTGCCACTGACCGCCCCGCTAGTTCCCGCTGCACTAGTTTAATTAGCTGTTGCTAGAAGTCCCGTCTGCTCAGTAAAGACAGATTGAACTTCCGGTGTCCAGTCATTCTAGGCTTAGCATCGAACGCTATCCGGGCACAGACGAGTCAATGGTCCGAATAACCTAAACTGTGGGATGTGGTGCAATCTAGTAACTATATCGGCCTATCTCACTAACATTCTATCCAGGTAACTGTCTACCTGGGTATATATTTTTATCGCATTTAATAGTTTAAAGCTATAGCATAATATACAAAATTATAAATAATCAAAAACAAGTTCTAGAAGGTTCCATAAAGTTCTAGAAGATTCCAAGAAGTTCTAGAAGTTTACGTAAAGTTCTATATGATTCCAGAAAATCATAGTATTACTATACTTATATATGATTTTATAAATTTCTTGTTGGGATATATCAGAACACGTTTAGACAACCATTCAAACTCTCTCGTAATACACAGGAACAAAATTAACCATACGTTTGATTTTGCAAATGGTAACCTAATTTAAAAAGAACAATTCCTTAAGTAGAAAGTACTTCGAGGTTCAACTAATAAAAACATTACCAACTATAAATACATACCAAAAGCATCATATTACACCAGCAACCTTTACTAAATCTATTCTTAAAGAATCTTTTTCATGTTTATGTAAAACAAACGGTATGTACGTAAAGACATTCCCAAATCAAGATAAGAAAACAAGTAAACATGATGTCTACTAGATGCACACAAAGACACAGACACACACAATAATATGCATTATAATCTCAATCCAAAATTAGGCAGATTATAATTATTATATGTTTATATATAAAAAGCAATAATTAGAATTTTTCATTTAGGCTTAGAATTCGTTAATTTCTTGAAACTACGAAAGTATGCGTGTCTCAACATGAATTCAGACACACCAGAATTTATATGAACGATTATTTAACAATTCATATGTACGTGAAACGTGATTAACCAACGAATAATCAAACATGACATAAATAAAAATACTAAAATTTATTTCTTCTTTATCTTTTATCTTATTCTCTGTTGATTTGTTCTTTGTTATCTATTTTATGTATCCTATGTATATATATATATATGAATCATGTAAAAATTGATAAAAAACTTTTTATTTTTTTTCTTTTATTTATCTATCTTTTTAAGCATCCTATGTATATATCACTGAATGTCCGAGAAATGTATGATTGTTCCCTAGCTACAGCTTGAACGATTAATAATACCACAAGCAATTTAAGATCATATTGTACCGTGAACACCTGCCGAGTACAGTGCAAAGTTGCATTAAAATTAGACAAGGGGTTCTTGAGCTAGGATCGTTTTTGCTTCTGTTTTTACGGCATTTTTAATACGAATTCATTTTTTTTATACTCATTCTTATATCAGTCAGCCTAAATAAACAAACACTTACATATTATGTTGCAAACTTTTATGTGTGTGGAAAATAATAAACAGTCACAATACATCATAACAACATCTATCTATCTATCTACCACTGCCTGTATCTATCGATCTATCTATCTATCTATGACTTACCTCGTGTGTATATCTCTTCATTAGAGCCAAATTGTATTAAAATTACTATTATTTGAATGGAAAGACATTTAATGTGATATCAGTTTACAATATCACTTTACAATTCTATGTATTTCATTCATGCAGAACTAACGAGGAATGGTAAAAGCTATCTGCAACTCCTGTAAGTGAAATTGTGCTGCATATGTACATCCATCAGTGCATATTATTTACTGATAGTCCATGCCACTTGTCAAAAATCGTCAGGAAATTTTTGAAGAAGATTAACGATGGGCTGGGCGAAGAAGAGCCCAGATATTGATCCAAGTGAACATTTATCGAAAAGTGTCAAAAGTACAATTGCAGAAAAACAACTTTCAAATACTGAAGCAGCAAAAGAGGCGATTAAACATGTCTGTACAAAAGAAATATTAGTTGCTTCTGTAACGACTTGATACTCAGCATGCTCCACCACCTCCAAGCCGTGATCAAAACAGAGGAAATCATGCAAAATACTGTTCTAACAGATAAAGACGTTGGTTAGATCCAGTGACTAGACCCCAAAATTTGTGAGTTCAATTCTAGGCCACAGCAGTAGTGAACCAAACTTGGATAGTAGAGGGAAATAACTGAGGCAAGCGGATGAGGTATGGCACGTGAAACTAGAGGACTCTAACCGGTTGGACGAAATAAAGGGTTCGGTTCGAAATTTCAATCTTTGATAAGGAGGGAGCGTACAACGGCCGAAATGTTGTGAATATAGCAATAGATATGAGGATATCAGTTCAAATAATATAAATAATGTAACTATTTCACTCTAAGCAAGGCGATAATGCTACAAAGACGGAAAGGGTTACAGGGAATGGAAAAGGACAAGATGGCGATTGGCGTTGCATTTTTGGAAATTGTAGGCGGTAGGGAAGAGAGATTCACAGGCGAGAAGCTTGAGAAAATAAACTATTGTTAGCAATTTTGTCGTCACTATGATTGTCGGATTCAGTAGAAGAAAACACGGCATCGGTTGACTTTTATTTTTAAATAATACAATACGATACGATTTAAATAATATGATTTATAAAAGGTTAATTCAATGTAAATACGATTTGTAAAAGGTTAATTCAATGTAAATAATACCTCATCTCAGAGATATAGACAAATATTAAAATACTGACCGCTAGACTGTTTTGCTTGAAATAATTAAGAACTTCATTTAAAAAACTGAAGAAAATATTGTTAGTCCCTCTTAAATTACAAGTTACAGTGTAGTATTTTTAACATTAGGAAAGTAAAATTGCATGCTGGTCTTTGACTTTTGTTTATGACTGTATGGCTATTTACTTTCAACTGAAAGCGATTGTGTCTTTTCACGTGAGACAACTAACAATTACTACGTGATGAGGTTCACTCTAATTATTAAATGTTCCAGTTTTACTCTTCAGTTACGCTTTGGACGTTACACGTGAAATATTGTTTCCTTGATTTTCTTTCATGCCCAAGTCTTTGTCCTTTTTACATAGTTTCATCACGACATCACTTAAATAGTGGGCCAAAAAAAAAAAAAAGAAAGATTATTTTTTAGCTTGTAAGTCATTTTTGCTTTTAGAAATACATTTTGTCATTGAGTGCACCACGGATTTCTACAAAGTTTGATTGATTAACACTGATAAATATCATTGTCAAATCAATGATCAATCGTCATTAGCACCCATTTTAGCTCACCTCGGTGATCTGAGAGTTAGTTGTCCTAAACATTAAAAGGTAGTGGATTAGAGGTTCAAGACATACAGCCGTGTGTACGTTCGCCAATATGTATCAGGTTGTTTCTGGAAACGATGGTCACAGTGAGTGATTACTGTATGGAGACAAGGGTAATGTTTATCGGATTAGATGCGTCGGTGTTAAAATGCAGTGGGATCAAACCAAAGTAGCAAGATGTATTCAAATTATATTCTAATTAGATATATCGAATTTTATGATGGGAAGCCAATGGGATGAAAAGAAATTTGTCGGAAAGACTAATTCTACGGGAATCATTACTTTTTATAGACAAAATGTACACAATGTCCAAACACATATATAAAGGGTGTTGACTTGAACGGTAATTCTGAAATTATCTCTCTTTTCAATATCGATTTCAATGACTATATTTCTCTTTGGAACTTCGATTTGGTTGAGAATGTATCTTTGATCACTTAAAAAGTGAATTGGAGCTTTTCCGTCAATAAATGACCGAAATTTTATTTGGCGTTTAGTAGTGTGAAGAAGGTAAGATATTATTTTTAAGTGAAAGAAAAAAAAATCAAGCGATTCTTTAAAGAAAATATTAAATTATCCGAAATAAGTGGACGTCATTCTCGCAATAAACTTTTAATTACGACAATCGCCTCCTCCTCTAAAGTACTGGTCCGAAGAGAGACCCACGGCACCGTGGCGTATCCTAGTCTCGTGCTTCTTCGAAGAATTGTGCTAAGCCCCAGGAATTTATTTTCTGTCGCAGCTTGAACTAGTAGGGGGGTGGATTCAGTTCCTTACTTCTAGACGACATGCGAAGTAGATTGTTTGATTAACAAGTAATGCGTAGTCTTTATCTACTAGTCATTGAAGCTTATTTGGACATTATTAATATTTACTTTCCAATTTACCGTTTTTCTGCCTAAAATATAATGTTATTCTTATTGTTCAAAAGACACAGAATCATGGTTTAGAATTAAAGTTGTGTTTAGAAATATTCACATGTCAGTTGACCAATATAATTTCAATCAAACTGTCCATGTGCTGAGCTATAATACACGATACAAATCTCAAATCTATTGCTGTTATACGGTGGCAGAAGCCACTAGACATAAGTTTAATATTGCCAAAATATACTAAACTTATCCATGGATCAGTTATATTATGGAAATGAACAACTCTTCTAATTTGAAGTTAAATTTTCCTATAAGGAAATAGTTGGGTAACATTCAGAGTTTCCATTCTCCTAGACTGCTGCCAACCAAGACTCTAGACCCTAGTCTGTCCTGCTATTTACCCATACCCGCGGGTGAAATGAAGTCTTAATTTCCCAAAAGATATTAGAATGTAGATGAATGCAATAAACTGGACTAGAATTCGAACTCGGCTCTTCATTTCCTCAATCCGAGCCGCTATCCATTACTCCACCGTGTCTAGAATAATTCGAATAAAAAGAATTGCGAAATTCAAAAATTAAATCCGAAAAGAGATTATTACCAGAAGAATATAACGAGACAAGATTCTACCCAATAAAAATAAAATAAACTATCGAATTCTCATCCGATTTCTGTGATTCGTAGCTTAGCTTTTTTGATCTAATGAGTTAGGGACAAAGGCTGTGAATCAATATATTCCCTATTCCAACATATGTGGCTCAAGATAAACCTTTCCAAAGCAGTACTATGATATGAGATTTGAATGAAAACAATGATGGCACCTACACTGAATTCCTCATGAAATTCAGGATGTGAAATTAGTGAACACCAAACACTACAGATAACTCAACGTATGGATCAGCGATAGCAAATTAGATATAGGAGAAGAGGAAACTGAACACTTCCGGCGAATTGTTACGAAACCATAACATCAACCTAAAAATAAATAGTCTCGTTAGTTTGAGACTTTCATATGGATGCCATACATGGCGTCAGACCCGTCCAGAAAGATATAAACTGGCAAATATATACAACCAATTCCTAAAATCATCAATGAAAAAATACTTTGAGTGAGTGAGGCCTGAGAGTTTTGGCAAAGAACATCTTTCTTTGAACATTTTGGGCTGGCAATACAGAAACACAGTCGAACATAAAGAATAGATTTTCTAGATGTCACCTTCGACATAAGGAAATGTACATATCAACCATACAAAAAACCTAGTGACAAACAATTGTATATACAGCACATCTTCCATCTATCCGCCATGAATAATTTAACAGATCCAGGCTTTCTGAAAATTCCTTCAATCAAACAATCTTCAACAAACCCAAGAAATTCTATGAAATGACCCTAAAAGATAACGGATTCCCGACAACACACACATATATTATAAAACACAAAAAAAGTAAACAGGAAAAGAAACATCATATGGTTCAACCTACCGTGCAACAAAAACGGAAAAACAAACGTAAAAAAAAAAAAAACATACATTAATCTTATACGCAAACACTTCCATCAAACACTCTCCACAAGATACTCAACAAAAACACAGTCAAAACCAGTTGCACCAGAAACACGACACAAATAATAAAAAAAAACACCCGCCCAAATCAAACCCACCCGTAACTGTAGAACAAAAGACGAATGTTCCTTAAACGGCAATTGTTTGCAGAAGAATGTAATATGCCATGCCACTGTAAAATTAGCGGCAACGAAAAAAATATAAACATAGGAGTAATTAAATGATCGTGGAAAAAATGAAAGCGACGCACACAAAACAATTCGTAAATACATGAAGAGCACAACAATTTCTAATTATAACTGGAAGATAAAAAAACAAAAAAAAAAACAAAACGAACAAATCACACCAAAATTATCATGGAAAATAAGGAAATCAGCATCAGCCTAGAACAATAAATCAAAAACCAGTAAACTCTGTATGGAGGAGAAAATAGCTATTATTATCTTACCAGACCAAAACAAAAAACTAAATAAATGATTAGAACTTCTCTCAAAATGTTGATAAAAAAGCAAATTTTTCTACATTACTTAAAAATCAAAAATTAAAAATGTTCAAGAATAAACAAAATTAAATGAATTAATAAAATAATTAAACCAAAATAAGTAAATTAATCCAAACCAATAAACAAGTAAATAATAAAAAATTAATAAACATTTATGTTTACATTCTTTCTATATCTGATATTGAGCACTTTAACCCATAAATATGGCATAACTTAAAACTATGCGTTTATCATACTTAACTCCTGATAAGCAGTAGAGCACTTTCGCTACATTTATAAGCTATCATAGACAGAGAAAAGTTTAGCCTCGATTAGTCCCTAAAAAACATAACCACGCCATCACCATACATATGCAAACGAAATTTTATAGAAAAATAGTTTCATGAAAAGAATGAGGTGGAAAATGGATTTCTTTTTAAGCCAAGAAAAAGTACGGCTTTAAAACAAAAAAAATATCAAGTGCAACACAAAAGACTAGACGACTCCAAGAAAAGCTTGTCTTAGTAAGAAAAAAAATCAAACAATTAGATGTCTTCCCAAAAAAACTAAAATAAACAATTCACCTAACGTGCTTATCGCGGCGGATAAAACTAGAAATTTATACGAACTAAGCACCCCGCAAACACACACACACACGCGCACACGAAACAACTGAAGGAAAATACAACTAAAATATACAGAAAAAGAAAGAAGGCGATTTTAATATGGCAGTTAAAACATTCACCCAAACACTAGACCAAATAAATTGTATCGCTAAAGCATAAGTCCGCAAAGAACATTTCAGAACAAACCTAAATGCAGACTTATAAACTTAACCAAAAGTGAACTAGGTAAAATAAGTAAAAATAATAGTAGAAAGAAATAGTTCACAGTTAAGCAGTTAGGAGTAAATCAGTGGATAAGCACCAAAACAACTACAAAGTAATTTCGTAACCTACCCCCCAAAAAACAAGAAAAAACATATTTGCCAATTTATACAACTAGATATAAATATATCTGTGGTGGTGTAATTGTTATTTGTCCCGCTAGAACAATTATTACTGAGACTGAGTTCGATTCTCACTGGATGCCCCCTAATTTCGGCCTTGTGCCACATCTAAAAATATATGCTTGGAAAATCACTACAACTAGATATAAATATATCTGATCTGAAGATTGCGTATAAATATTAATAGACTCTTTGCATTTTAAAAGTCAGCCTCATATATATATATATATATATATATATATATATATATATATATGAAGAAAAAATATATACGGGAAAAACAAAACTCCTTATATAAACCAATGTTAATTGTCAACATCGGACATGTCGTCTAATAAACGACGCTTCAGGACATATTCATAAATTTTAACATTTTCAATACAACGTGACCATGTTTTAAACGGAGCGCAAGATCTTATAAAACAAATCCGTTATTTGTTTTATAAGATCAGCTCCGTTTAAATCGTCTTTGTCATGTTGTATTGATAATGTTATATTCATGAATATGTCCTGAAGATGGTTTATTAGACCGAAACATCCGACGTTGACATATTAACATTAAAACTGCATAATTGTATATAAGGATTTTTGTTTTGTTTTTTTTCCGTATATATTTTTCTTCATACTGTCGGATCTATATCCATATATTTGCTTATATATATATATATATATATATATATATATATATATATATATATATATTTCTCTGTGTGTGTATGTATGTATGTGTATTCGCGCTCAATATCTGTGATAGAGCTAACATATTCAGATGTATGTGCAATAGTTTTTAACCTCGGGTTTAACGCTTTTACGGTCATCAGACGAAATGGTGGATTTTTAAGAAGTGGATCAATTTATGTTTATTTGTATTTGATTATTTGTGTGTAGTGGAAGGAGGAATTTTCTTCTGTGTTTGTTCGGGATGACACTCACATTCATACACTCGCACACGGACTAAAATGTATACACCCGTAGGCATGTGTGTCTATCATAGATATTGAGCACTTTCCACTCAGTACCACGAACACACACACATATATATATCTATATCTATATATATATATATATATACACACATGTGTAGAAGAATATGATATATAAATTTTTGTATATCAGAAAAAAGCTTGTTTAATGGAGCAATGAAATGGAAGAAAAATATCAGTAGAGCCTTTACTCCTTTCAATATTCCAAGGAAAAAATGTATAAAAATACATTGATTTCTGAGTCGTTCACGATTCTTACCAAGGTTTCCCTATGTTCAGAAGATATATTTTTTAATGTGCTGACTCTAAAATTGAATAGCTTTATGGAATACCAAATGGTTATTTTAAAAATTTGATTTAATGATCCAACATCCATGGGACATAAATTGAATTGTCAGAGAAATTGTTATTTGAATATCCAAGCAAGACTTAGAAAAAGAAGATATTAAGAAGGTTATTAGGAAGCAAATTGACCCGCGGGTTAAGAGTATGTAGGAAGGGTAGAAAAGTCTTGATATATTTTATTGATTAAATCGATTGATTTATTGCAAGATATGCAATATAACTGTCAAGTATGACAATTTTAAACAGACCACGTATTCATCGAAGAAAATTAATATAAATTTTAAAATTCGAAAATTTTTGAGAACAGGAATTCTCAGTATTCTCAGCAAGAGAGCCTGGAGAATTTGACACTCACAATGCATATTGGAAGCAAGAGAGACAGAAGTATTGTAAAACGACAAACCTTACTCAAAGCTACAACGAATAGAAATATGTGGAGAGCACTGATCACCCAGGTTCTGAATGTACACGAAACAAAGAAAAATGTGATAAGTAGATTATTCAAATCATATCTCATTGCCATTTTTCTTTGTCAACCAACTGAGCATGATCGCGAAGTCTTTGTCATTTTAGATTTTAGTTCTGTGTATGACGATAAACTACATCCGGCAGCAAGGCTTCTGATCGGGAGAGTGGAGGTTTTGAGGAGAGCAGAACTACGTCTTAATTGCTGTTTTTCTCAGTTCCACCCTGGCCCGGGGTGGCAGCACCTGTTCGGGTCCCAGCAATATACAAATATTGAATCCCAAAACAAAAGCAAAATACATACTTTATAGTAAAAAAAAAAATGTAATACATTTTTTCTTATATAAAATAAAGATATAGTTTTATCTATCAAGAACAGTATAGAGGAAATTGTAAGACAAAATAGAAAAAGTTTATTTGTTAAGCGTTTCATCCGTAGGATGTCACCGTATTAGGTACTTTGTTCTGACTACACATGCGCATGAACCAGAGACGCTAGTAGTTTCAAAATTCTCTCTCTCTCTATATATATATATATATATATAATAATAATAATAAATGACCAACAATACACATTTATAGAAAAATAACAAACAATACCTTTTTCTGTATTTGAAGGTATAGGATTTCAAAGGCATACAACTTCAAAATATGTTTGTATTAAATGACGTATAGCTTGATCTGCCAATTAACAAAATCAACCGACCAAATATTTTAGTTGTTATACGCACATAGTTTCAGTCTTTGTACTCTCCGGCCTTCTTCTGTATACATACATAGAAACATATATATATATATATATATATATATATATATATATATATATGTGTATGTATGTATATGTGTATATATATATATATCTGTAGGAAGGTGAGGGGAAATATAAAAGCAAGTATGATTTATAATTATGTACCGTGCAGAAGATGCTTAAAATATGTGTTTATAATATTCTCTCATTTTTAAACTTTTCTTTTACGTCGGACGTCTTGAGTCACAATCTAAGCAATCTCATTCTGTTTCCCTAGGCTTCTGTTTTAGGTTTTAAGTTTCGTATCTGGTGATAACAGAAGATCTGCTAAAAAAACGTAAACTGTTCTAACAACCTGGGCACATATTTCCCATGGCTGTTTTAGTAATCACTGCACTTTCTATATATGTATTGAGTAGTTTTATCAGAGGTTTTGAATCTCCGTTCGCAGTTGAACACGCTTATATATGCGTGTGTACGTCTAGTTGTTTGTGTGTTCTTTCTGAGAGACAGTCAGAGAGAAAAAGAATGTGTCTGCATATGTCTACGTATAATTTCATATTAAAGACAATAACCTCGTTCGGACAATGTCATTTTAATCGGCTTCAAGATATTCTTCGTGTGATGTATACTAAATCAATTCCAGTGCATCCCTATTGTAAAATAATCTCAAGTGCATTCTTATAGTAAAATATTTTCAAATGTATTCCCATAATTAAAATCATTTGAAATGTAAATAGGGTTACAATTCGAATTCATTCCTATAGTAAAATAATATTCTATGCATTTCTCTAACCATTCCTATAGTAAAATAACTTACAAGACATTCCCATAATAACGTTGTTTGCAATGCATGTGTTTATATCATAAACTCATTTCCAGTTTATTCATATTGTAAAAAACGTCGTAAGTTCATTCCTATTGTAAAATCATCCAGTGTGTATCCCTTCATAAATGATTCCCAATGCATTCCCATAGTAAAAAAAAAAAAAATATACCTTTCAAATGAAATTTCAAACGTGAAATCATTTTGAATGTATAACGATTGTAAAAACATTATGACAGCTCATGCTCTCAATGATTTTGTTTCCATTTTCACACGAACTTGACTACGGATCGTCATAAATTGTCCGAAATCCTTTGTATTAAGGATTTGGGACAGTTTTTGCATATTTTAATATCATAGCTGTCACACGGTTACGAGCTTCGCAGAGTTTGTAGACAAGTGTGACATTAGTTCCGAAATAGAAATTATATTGATTCATCTATTTTTCCATTCAGAAAACATTCTCCGTTGTTTTTTTCTCATTGGTCGTATATTCTTTTTACTTTAGTTTTGTCTAAATATTATTTTCATATTGCTTTGTATTTCTTAAGTGAAAAAGGCACATACTTAATATGGAATATGCAAACATACACACACACACACACACACACAGAGACACACACACACATATATATATATATATATATATATATATATCAACTAGAAATTGTAAGTCATTAAATGACCTATGTCCCCTATGTCAACATGAAAAGCTGCATATTATTAAGTTTCTTAAAAATAATGATCAATTAAATCAACGAAATGTACTAACTATAATATGCAACCATTGTACAATTCTTACTTTAAAATATTGTTAATAGAATTTTTCTAAAAATATATATATGTTACAAGTATATATCCGTTATTTTATTGTATAAAGTAGTACTTATAATATTTATTTAATTACGTGATTTGCTTTTTAATATTGCCATGTCCTATAGCCAATTAAATAAAATAAGTATAGTATTTTCCTATGAAAATAACATAATATATAAAACTGATTTAATCATACTAGTAGCCCCTTTAAGATTGTTCTGAAGTATAAACAATAATAATTCTAAAAAAATTCAACTCTTAGAAATAACTCTTTTTTGGTTACACATGACTTTGTAACTAAAAACACATTATTAACCGGGTGCAATTGCTGACATGCATAAAAATGACGGTTCATTTAGACAAGTTTGAATAACACACACACCCTAACCTACATTGTTAAACTTTTTGGGTTTGGTCTGTCTTTTCCCTGGTCAAAGAAGTTATGCCCATAAAGAAAAAAAATCAATTCTTGTTCCTCCCTCCTTCTTAATTCATAAATAAAATGCCATTCTGTTTTCAAAAGTAAATTATTTTCATCAAAAGTTACCCAACATCGGAACAGAAATTTCCGGGTCGCGATGTAAAATAATATAGACAGGGTTTGTCTTTTTATTTTAAATAAATCACTTTCATATTGTCGAATAAGCTTTTTAGCATTATCATTGAAGCACGAAAGAAAATCACTATGTTGATACATGTTTTATTGTTAATCCTGTCTAAGCTTTCGGTTTACATAAGCCATCATCAGAGATTACAAGTACATTACAATAAATTAAATAATAAATTATATAACAATGATGAGGAATATATATAGATATATATATATATATTCCTCATCGTTTTGTACATCTTTGGTTTTCATGCACGCAGCAATTTTAAAGTGGACATTGAAGTCAAAACCCAGTGTCTACAGTCTGTTTCATGCTAAAGGCAATGGCGAGACAATTGCGTTCAGCGTGAAACAAACTGACACCTCTGGGTGTTGATTTCAATGTCCACTTTTATATTTGCCTCATATAGAGCACAGTAACTCATAAATAGAGCATACAGTAAAACTATATTTATGGCACAGTGCGCGATGGGTTAATTGTCGCCATTTTATATCTTTAAATTCGCGCATGCGCGTTGTTTGTTATTGATTTTGCCAACTGTACCGTATAGTAGAGTTAGTTGGTCATCCTATGTGAGGACACGATCACTATGACGAAATTCACTCCGCCAAAAATTTAGAAAGGCATGTTGTACTGTTTGGCATTCGCCCTGGGAGCTCCAATACGAAATTTTCAGAGTGTTCGAGTGTCAATCCAAGGACAGTGTAGATGATTCAAAATAATTTGGATGAGTCTAATGGTGATTACGAAGGATTAGGGATGTTGTTTGGTTTGACCAATAGTTATGCCTACATTCAAGTTGCCACAGATACAGACTCAACAGAGACGGCAACATCAAGTGCCTTGAGGTGGTTGTGCTTATCTGTGTCAAGAGGGAGGCTGCTGGAAGACCCTATGCCTGCTTACAGGATTCTTCACCATTCCACATAAGCAGAAGAACCAGTCATAGCTGTTAGACAATTTCTGCGACCACATCACCGGTTACATCTGACCACCTAACTCTACAAATTGAAACCCCATTGATTATTTTTGTGGAGTGCAGTTAATCGAGACACCAACAAACCTTGTAACACCAAATATGAACTGAAGGCAAGAATTATGGCAGCATTCACCAAATTGAACAAAGAAAACCGTCCAGAAGAGTTGCAAGGAGATTCCAAAGTCAGTTAGAGGCTTTGGTTGAATGCAGTGGTGATTATATTGAATAAATTTACTCTTTAGTATTTCAAGATATTTTTGGGCAATTTTCGTAAATATATCTGTCAATATTATTCATAGTTTTGCGTAATTTAGACGACCATTTATCAAACTATATATATATATATATGTGTATATATATGTGTGTGTGTGTGTGTATGATAAAATAAGATCCCACGTGTGTTTCTTATAATGTGTAAAAAAAAATAGTTAATAAAAGAAGAGCAGACGAAAGGGTAAAAATATAATCAGTACGAAAATCATTTATTTAATATTAATTATTAACCCATATGACAGAAATAAAGCACGGAAAGAAAATTTTTAAATCCGGATTTTTTGGGCACGCCTGTGTCCCTCATCAACGGCGCGAGAAATAAATAGATAAATGTAAATTATACACCGTCCACAAAACCTCCCGCACAAACCCAGCGAATAAAAAAACAATATTTTTTCTCACTAACTACAATTAAAAAGAATTTATCTAAAGTCAACATAAGAATTTTCAAAAACACATCTAACACAATAAAAGACTTAATCAATGGTAAACAAAATAATAAGTTAACACTTGAGAGAATTTACTCAATTACGTGTAATGATTGCAACAAAGATTACATCGGAGAAACATCAAGAAATTTAACTGAAATACTATATGAACACAAAAGAGATATTTTACAAAACAACACATTAAAGGCTTTATTTCTTTACTGGTACGAGACTGACTACCATTTTGATATAAAAATGCCGTGTTAATTAAAATAGGAAACAATTCACTAAAACGAACAAGTTTAGAAAATTCTTTAATCGCTAGATCGTCCACAGTAAATTCACATCCGTGTTCTTACAACTTTCTCCATTTTATGTAGACCTTCTGTTATCGCAGTGTAGGATATTTAATAACAAAAGAGATGGACACAATAACAAAAAGAAAAAATAATCTAAATTAAATCGGTTAAGTTTTATACACGAAACAAACAAAAAAGAGAAAATTATGTTTAAATTTAAAATTCCAAGCATCTTTAAACAAACTTTGTCCGATGATGTCTTAAAGGACAAAACGCATTACACGAATTATTTTTCCCTTTGACATATATAATTGTAACTCAAGGACAATTATTTTCAAATTATTCTTTAAAGTTATAATTTCATCATCTATTTTTTTTTATCTGGGATTTAGTATCGGTTGAAATACGTCGTAGAAAATTAAACTCTTTTGTAAATGATGTATGCCATAAATTGTAAATATTAAAGTGAGATTAGTCGCCACAATAAGCCAGCACAGAACGAAGGCTGAAGAATAGATAACTCGCAAACTTTTTTCACTACAAAAAACGACATACTGTTTGAGATCCTTTATTCTTTAAAATTTTTGTAAAAGTAATCATGAGAACTTTTTAGTATTAATTCTTAAAATGACGTGATTAGATATATTTGGACTAAAGTACTCATATTTTTGCTATTATCTGGTTTTGTCTATCGGGATTTCAGTTTTCTTCAGGCCTCTGTTGGTTCTCCTAACCATCAGTGAATTTGAAAATGAATCCTTTATTTAATCCACGTGGTAGATTTTCTTGTTCCACTGACATGTATTGGAATATCTTGCTTTTCTTTAAAATCATATTCACTCCAAGCAAAGCGATAATTCTACTAAGACGCTAGAGACTACCTGGAGTGAATGAGAATGAGATGACATTAGAAGGACCTGGAGACCCAGTCTTAAACACGAAGCAATTGAGAGACCTCTACTCCAGTTCAAAGGACCAGACAGGTGTGTGAACCGTACGATCTTGTTCATTTTCATCTGAGTTACCTGACAATTATTATACCAAAAAGATCACCAACAAACGCTTTAATTTTTTGGCTATCCTCTTCCCGAAAAGCCTAAGGGCCTTACACTGACTATAAATAATGCAGCCAAATCAAGCGATGATATTCTTTACAAAGCAAAAACGCTCTCCTTTAATCGTTTTTGGGGACTGTTTTGCCTCCCATCAGCATTGATAAGGCTAAACTCCTTGTAAGTAATTCATTGTGTCTTGAATCATTAACATTTTCCATTGAAGTGGAACCATCTGCTGCTAAGAAAATTGGTTCATTCTGTCGTGGTAGAGGATTTTTTTTTCTCGTCAGAATCTATCTTACCATTTTAAAAGCCTATCATTCAACGACGCATTCAGTCAGTATCTGTCTATATTTCTGAGATGAGGTATTATGTACAGTATTTACATTATTCGGACTATTGTCCTCATATGTCACCATATTTATTACAACGTTTCTTCAGGCAGTTGGAATGTCGAACTGAACCTTTATTTCGCACACTGTGGTAGACTTTTCTAGTTCCACGTGCCATGTCTAATGGATGTCAGTTATCAGTTATCTCCTGTTAATTCCCCTCCGCAAGTTCTCCACTGCCTTAACCGGGTATTGAACTCACACTCAAGGACACATGGCACAGTGGATAAAGGCGTTGGTTAGATCCAGTGACAGGACCCAAAGAGTGTGAGTTTAATACCCGGTTAAGGCAGTGGAGAACTTGGAGAGAGAAATTAACAGGAGATAACTGATAACTGACATCTATTAAGAATTGGCACGTGGAACTAGAATAGTCTACCCCAGTGAACGAAATAAAGGTTTCAGTTCGACATTCCAAACACCTGAAGAAAGCCGGAGCGTACAACGGCCGAAACGTTGTAATAAATATGCCGAGAAAAATGAGGACAGTAGTCCGAATAATGTAAATTGTGGACGCATTCGGTATTGCTAATTTTTTGCTGTTTCTATAAATAAATCCTTGGTAGTTGTTCTGATGAGCTTTCCTCTTTGGCACGTCAATTCTACGAATTTTAGCGCAGTACTCGATTGTCAGCCATGTTTCGAAAGTTTACTGTTTACAATTCTAGAACCGTGAGTCCTATGCTAATAGTTTCTCATTTCACACTCCTTTTCTGTGTAACTCTCTTTCGGCTTCATGTTTTTCTCTCAGTTACGATCTTCAAACTTTTAAATGCAATGTCAGTCGCCATATTCTTCCACCTTGAAACCTGTTCCGTTATTGATCTCTTGTGTCTCTTTCACTCTCAGTAAACATTTGGTGCTAGTGAAATTTTATTTCCTTGCTTGGGATGAAATGATTAAAAACAAAAGAGTATTAATTGTGTCTTAAGGAATAACCCGGCTTTCATCAGTTATTTGAGATGTTAATTCTAGGTTGGATATCGATAATCTCAATAGATTCATTTAATCTCTTTTCTCTAAATTCCAAAGTGTATCAGACTGTTCATTACTGAAATCCCTTCTGCTACCGGCATGGTTCTTCTCCGTAACTTAGACGGCATGCCTTGATATTAAGAACTTGTTAGTGATTTCCTGCTGATACATTTTCTTTGACAGTTTGGCACTTGTCATTGTCTCCCGATTTTTAAAACTTAATTCATTGACACAAGAAACACATGTGGAAAATTTCTTATTTTGATCACCTAACATGAGAAATTGGATGCTGAGATTTTGTTGTATTTAAAAGGTGTCAAATGACTTACAACTGTAGCATGCCTTATCCCCAGTACCACAAAGCTTTTCGGGTATTATCACCAAACCTCTTGTGTTAACATGAATACATCAATTTGATTTACGTTCCAGACCGACCCTCTATACCACTCCTGAAAAATATGTGATGATTACTTAGAACTTCCCTGGCTCAGTGATGGATGTACATATGATGAAATGAATAATGTCTAGTAATAAGTAATTGGAAAGACGGACTCGAAATCAAGTCGGGTTCGTCACATTCACTTTGTCGATAATACCCCAGTTTGGGGTTAAATAGTAAAAACATAAAAACTCATAAAAACAAAGAATTGTTCTTACAATCCAAAATATAGCCAAGCTTTAAATAATCCACAAAGGGGTGATCAACTGCAAGCCAAATCAATCAATCAATTTCCGACCCATCCAGAGGGAGAGGTGGTTTAGTATCCAATTTAGTGACAGGCACATTCTAGGCTCTATCTATCCTTCGGGAGGTGGCTGGTGTTATTACCCAGAGTATCAGGTGTCCTTAAGTGAAGAAGTACCGTGGAGCTAGAGCAATTTTTGTACGGCTGGCCGAAATTCCACATTAAACTCCGACATGTGTGAGAGGAAAATGGATTTATACCTATTCAGAGCTTCTAATTTAACATTAAACAACTTGATTTTTCCCGAAGTGGCTTATTTCTTTTCTCACCACTGTACATATTATCAAACTAAGTAAATTTCATTGATTTTTAATTTGATATCGATTGCCCATTGATTTACTTAATTTCCTACAAGAATTTATTGTGTTTTGCTTTATGACATTCAGTGATTTCTTAGCCATTTTAGTCTTTTTTGTTGGTAAAAATTATTCCTTCTTGTGTCAATAGTTTACATTTCACTTTTAAACATATCTTGTTTCCCTTGAGATAAAGGAATATTTCTTCCTTTCTTTGTTTCTTTCTTATTTTTTTCTTAATTTCTTTTTTCTTTCTAAATAAATAAATAGCCTGTTAAATATAGCATCGGCTCCATTTATGTCTTTCCGTACTTTGAACGAGTTTCACGTTCTTTATTTCTTTCTTTTTAAATTAATTTCTTTTAGATATTGCATCTGACATCCTTTTTATTTTTCTGTATTCTACGTCTCTGTTTTACGTTCTTTCTTTCTGATTAAAACTTTTAAAAGCCTTATGCGTCTTCTTTTTACCTTTACGTCCACTAATTCAGTGTCTTTCTTTCTTTCTAAGTCACTGATCGACTTACTCTTCTTTTTTTTATTAATTATATATTGTTTGTTTGCTTGTTTCTTTCTTTTTTTGTATTCTTTCTTTGTAAATAACTTTCCCAGTAAAATGTTGCAGCTGTCTCCTTTTTGTATTTTCCTACTGTACTTCCGTGTGTTTTGCGTTCGATCTTTATTTTTTCTTTCAAATTTATTGATCCCATTACGCTTCTTTGCTGTTTATTATTTATTTTATTTTTTCTTTCCACATTCTTTGCTTTTGTTTTCGATTGTTTGTTAGTTGCTTTCTTTCTTTTTTCTTTCTTTCATTTATGCATCCATCCATCCTTGTTTCTTTCTTTCTTCCTTCTATCCATTCATCATTTCTTTCTTTCTTATTTTCTATTATACATCCATCCGTACATCCATCTTTTTCTTTCACCTTTCTTCCTTCCTTTCTTTTTTTTTTCACCCACCCATCCATCCATCTTTCTTCGTATTTTTCATTTTTATATCCTACATCATGGATGGAGTTAGAAGGATATTTTCCCAGAAACAAAATTGCTCTTTTTCTAATTCACATTTTCTGCTCCGCCACCTACAACTCATCCGCGTTTTCCTTCGAGTTAATCAATTTTATTTTCCCTTCTGAGGCCACTGAGTTCATTATTAATAAATTTGCGATTCAAAAGACTTCTTCCCATTTTTTATTTATTTTTCAGAAATAAACCCCAATCTTATTTTCAATAGCAGAGTGTTTGATTACATTGTTTCTCTTTCATATTTGTACCCGAATCTGTTTTAAATGCTCCGAAATTCTCATGTTTTTCATTATCTCACATTCCCAGCGCGAAACCATTTGCATTTGCCCCTCTTCAGGATAACAAAGAATGCATATTTAACAAGATAGCGGGTTGAACTTGAAACTAGAAAATTAAGGAGTTAATATTTAGCAACTTAACTATCTCCCTCCCTAATTGAAGCTGCAGGTTAACAGGATGTTGCTAAAAGATGGATTCGTTTCTTTAAAACTTCCGTTGCTTTATTGTTTGCTTTGTTTCTTTAACGGCATATCATCTTATGATTCATTTAATACCGAAATTTAATTTTCTTGGAAGCATTAGTAATTTCTTTTATAAAAAAATATTACCGGTATTCTTTTTCTTTTACAAAAATTTATTGCTGATGCTATCTTTTTTTTTTTTTTAGTAATATGTTTTCTTTATAAAATTGTGTTGCTGGTAATATTTTTTTGTTTCCTTACAAAATTCTATCGCTGGTAAGAGTTTTTGTTTCCTTACAAAAAATTATTAATGATAATATTTTTCCCTTTCAGTAAGTCATGTGCTATGCGTGATACATGCTTAGGCGATCATGTATCTTTCGATACATGACTGACGCGGTAGATTTTCTTTACCACACTAGGCTGCCATTTCT
Source organism: Acanthosepion pharaonis (assembly GCA_903632075.3). NCBI lineage: Eukaryota > Metazoa > Mollusca > Cephalopoda > Sepiida > Sepiidae > Acanthosepion > Acanthosepion pharaonis. The sequence continues at coordinate 182,079 of CAHIKZ030004740.1, read as the reverse complement.
TTCTACGGTAGACCAGTTGACATCCAAGACTATAGAACCTGGTCTGTCCTAATATTTACCCATCGTTGTGGGGAGAATAAGAGGATTCACACCTTTTCCAAGGGAATTAGCACGTAAGTGAATGTAATGGATTCGACTGGAATTCGAACTCGGCTCTCCGATTCCTCAATCCGAGTCGCTATCCATTACTCCATCGTGCCTCATTACTTATATTTTTCCCCCTTACAAAAATGTATTGCTGGTAATTCTTCTTCTATGTGCCCTGTCCCATCAGGACATAGGTGATCATGGCTCTCCACTTTCTCCTATCCGTAGTATTTCTCAATAGTTCTCCCAGACCCTGTTTTGTCAATATATTTCCTTATGCCCGCTGGGTATGTTACGCGTTGCTTTCCCTTGCCTCTTTTTCACTCTGCCCGCTTTGTGTGAATCAGATTTCCAAGCCTTCCTTTCTCATTACGTGTCCCAGAAATTTCAGCTTCTTCTTCATGTTAAATATATGTTTGCTATTTGTTTGCATCCTGTCCAAAACCTCATTATTGCTCACATATTCTGCCCATGATATCCTTAGCATCCTTCTGTAAAACCATACCTCTGTTGCCTCGAGTTTCTTCTTCAACTTTGAGCTGACGGTCCAAAAACACGTATTGCTCGTAATTTGTTTTTCTTACAAAATGTATATCTGATAATATTCTTTTTATTCAAGTCAAAACTCAGTCTAGACAGGAAGTGAGGAATGAAATAAAGAAATAATAAAAAAAAAAAAGGAAACAAGGAAAGCGTGTTACATAACAAGTTGATCACAGGTCTGATTTAACATCGAGGGACATGTCACAATATATGTTTCTTAGATGAGGGACTGTTGCCCTCATCTTTACTACTACACTCACGAAGTTTCAGCCGTTGTATTTTTAGACCTTCTTCAGAGGATATACTTGCAAATTTCGCAGCGAACCTTTTATTTAGTCCACGCCTCTTGATTGTTCGAATTCCACATGCCATGCCTATTTTTAGATATCTCCGTAGCAGTTAATTGCCTTTAGTAACTCTACTCTCCAATTTTTTGTTTTCTTCACTGTAGCCACGTATTGAACTCACAACTTATTGGGTTAAATCACATTTTGAATTATAAAACCAACGCTTTCATCCATTGAGTCGAGAACTAAGTAAGGGTTCGGTTCGAAATGCCAGATTATGTCACCTGAAGAAGGTCGGATCGTACAACGGCCGAAACGTAATGAATATGGCAATAAAGATTAGGGCAAATCTATGATATACAACTATATGAGACAATATTCCTATACAGAACTAGTTTTGATATGAAAATCAAAACAATCCTCATATAAAAGAACAGTAATGAAGAACATTTAATTAATGAAATGTATTTTTTTTTAAATCAATATGCAAGTTATTTAAACCTGAAGAGTGATATCACCTAGAATTTGATAATATATAATACAGATATTGAGCATTTAATGCGTAAATCCCTCCTTTGGGGGATTTCGTATTATTTATCATCTCTCAGTTGCGTCTCTGTCCTTGGGCAGAGTGCGCTCAGGGGCTTCTCTGTCAAAGGACAGAGGGGCAACTGAGGAAAATTATACTGAAGGGGTGCCCAGCCCTGGGGAACAGCTGCCCGAGGCCGCGCCCTCCCATTGCACAAGAGGGAGGGATCGGTGCTCGCACCGAGGCCAGCGCAACCGACGGTTGCGTGAGCCGAGGGTAATTTTTTTCCTTGTGCCCAAGCGTACGCGCTCGGGTCTCCACCTAAAAAAGACCTTGTGTCACATCTCATCCTAGTGGGGGAAGGAGTTAATACTGCGTAAATTACTATGAAATAGTTGGAACTTATTAATGTCAGAATTCTTGGCATTTATTCATATAGATTCCATAATATAGGTTTTACTTAGCTATTATGTTTCTCTAACACTTCAAATGTGAATGTATAACTACTTTCCATTTTCCCATCTTTATACTTTATTAATTTTATCTTATAATTTGTCCCCTGTTCTGACATCCATGAAATAAAAATAATTGTTTGTACGGAAAATAAGGTCCTATGTACATCAAATGGTATTTAAATTAAGTGGCAGCAAAAGAAATATTGTTGAACTTTTAAAAGGTAATCTTAAACATTATTTCAATGCTTCAATACTTTAATGCAACGACAATTTTTGAGTTCTTCTGTAGTTTATTGGTGCCAATCACATCTACTCCTATCTAGCTATTGTGGTGATGGCCAAACAAAAAGAGTCGTCCACAGGAGCTAGCTTAAATGCCGCCAGATGGGGCTACTTTTAATCTAAACGTGCACTGCAAATTTGGACACAAAAGGAAAATAAGAGTTACTCCCCATGGACTATGAAAGCAATATATATATATATATATATATATATATGTGAAAAGTGTATATATATATGTATAATTATTTATATATTATATACGCGGTACTTATTAGAAAGCGCTCAATATCAGAGAGAGCTAAAGCGTGAAACCCAGGGTCACAAACTCACATCTATCCAACCAAATATATATATATATATATATATATATAACCCCTCGCATAATCTGTCAAACTTTTGAATGAGATATGAATCATTTAAGGCGAGCAAAGGACTTGCTTGGACACGCACACATAAACACACTGTGCTTTTATTTATATATATATATATATATATATATATATATATATATATATATACCAGGGGTATTCTAGATTAACAGGAGGAAAATAAAGGGGGAGGAGAAGAAAGAAACATAACATGTTTTAATAGAATTTCTTTTAACACATAAGAGAAAGAGGGGGAGAGTGGCGAATGAAAGAGGTCGGCAGAGAGGGAGGAAGGAAGGGAAAGGGAAGGTAAAGGAAGGGGAAGGGAAGAAGGAACAAATAAATGAAAGGATAGTATTAAAACTAAAACAGAATGACCTGGCCAAGAATATTTTCCTTAGAGGGTTGAAAAAGTTCGTATATCGGGTGATGTGATGCGAGATCGAATGTGAAAGCGTTACAGTACATTGTCCGCAATAATCACCATTCAAATTAGATATTCTATTAAATATAGCTCTATTAAAAGTAATAATAATATAAAAAATAAATTAATTTACACAAAATAGATAAAATAAAAATATTTGTTAATAAATATAATAGGTAAGAGATAAATAAGTAAATCAAAATATAAATAAATATACAGAACAAACATGGAAGGAGAAACATTCTAAAAATAACCTAATCATAATAATAATAATAATAATAATAGTAAAAATATGAAGATGTTGTATACATCAGTAATACAAACATACATATAACGGCATATAAAAATCACAAAGATACGCGATATACATATATACGCATATGAATATATATATATATATACACATATGCGAGTACCAATATAAAGGAATCAATAATTCAATTGTTCATCTCCCAAATTCAAAGGTTTTAGTGAATTTTAAACTTGGATTTATGTCTACATTTGAAAATAATATCGTTTCTTTGATTAAATGATTTGTCAGCATTTCTGTATTTAATTATTGTAATCTTCTCTTATGTGCACAAACTGCATCTGTCTCGGAAGTTGTTGGGAGTTTTACATATATATATATATATATATATATATATATATATATATATATATATATAAATTCTCGTCATATACAGTTATCATGGTACACATATATACATATATATATATATATATATATATATGAGAGAGAGAGAGACTTTATATGTTGTGTTGGGGGACGAATGGAACTGTATTTCAGGAACTGCTACATTTGGCTTGAATGCGAATTCGCCAGTTACGTCTAAAAGTATAATACTGAATATCATTTCGAATTTGCGCCACATTATATGTTCGCAATTAAATGATTTAGGGCTTTTGTATTAAACAACTGGTCACGTAATGCTATATTATAATCTGTTAGAAAACACGTTCGTTAATGTAAATGAAAATCCTTTGCTATATTGTAGCCTATTTGATATTTGCAATAAATATGAAATTATATACGATGAACTAATGAAATCTTCTCGCTCTGTCGAATTTCGTAATTTGTCATAACCAAACTATATAGAGATATAAAATTCCAACAAAAGTAAAGACTAAATATACAAATAGAAATACTTAGGTTTCATCCTCCTTTCACAGAAACGTCAGGCCAGGTTTCTCCAATGGAAGTGGAACTCATCAGCCTTCCATATTAGAAATTATAATTTATTGGTGTGTAGACACTGCTTCATAATCTCAGCCCTCTTTTATAATAGAGAACGCTGATCTGTGTACAATTTGTCAGCTTTTCATCTTGGCACAGTTTACAAAATGCAATGGCAATTAGTAGATAAGAAAGAAAGCTGTGGAGAGCTCCTTTCCCTAGTTTCTAAAGTGAAATGTATTTAAATGTGTATCCAAATTTGATAGATTAATTCAAGATAATCTTCTCTTATCAGTTAATGTTCTTTATTTCTACTGGCAAACTAAAATAGAGACTTGATAAATATAAACAACACATATTTCTCTTCTGAAATTATCTCCCTTTATGTGGATTCAATATATGCTATGCTAATTCCCCTCTACGAATAGAGAGTACGTCTAATCAGAGATGGCCGCTGAAGGCATCAAAATGTATCTGTTTCCACAAATCTTAATTTTCGAATATTGTGCTTAAATTTGTCTTGTTGATGGAAAGGATTTGTACCACGAATCAGTAAAAAATTTATTCTATCTACAAAATACTATTAATATGAAAAAGAAAGCATCTCACATTTTGAAATATTTCAGTAAAAATTGATTTTCCGGAAGATTTTCTGAATTTATTCCCGAATGAATTAAACTATAGGATCCTATAAAAAGATATGAATCTATTAAAACACTAACAATTTCCTTCTTCCTTTGCTGTTAGATGTTGTTAGGTGCATTTAGGTTTTAATATTTCATTAAAAAGATCCCTTTTGAATTTATTCTGACAGCTATTATTTTCGCGTGCAATTTTTGATTTGTCAAAACTGGCATGGTATTTTTTTTATAACCGATTCTTTTTCAATATTTTAGGCATTTTTTTTTATTTTAATTTTAAGCAAGATAAAAATTTAAAACATAGGCAAATGGTTCAGTTTTATTTCTTATATTTGTTTGCTGTTTTAACAATTTTTCAGCCTTTTTCGCTCTCTGGTCATCGTTAAGGAACTGTAAACTGAAACATTTTTGTTAATCTATGGAGGTTGTGTGTGCATAAATTAGTATTTTGCGGTGGAAATCATTCATTTGGACAATCTTGAAAAGCAAAAAACCAAAACAAAAAACAAATAACTATCGGGTTTTAATGAAACTCTTAGCAACTATTCATATATGAATTAAATTATTTGAGAAAACTTTCTTTTTAGAAAAACGCGGTAAGTTTTTTTTTTTTTTTCATCTGTTAACCCTACCTATTTAGTTTAAGAAATTGAGAAATTCAATTTGTTCGGTTTAATGTTTTTACTTGTAGTGTTTAATTCATTTTCTTTCTAAAAAAAAAAAAAAAAATGGATACATTAAGCGAAAAATCAGCTCTGAATCGTAAAATAAGTATTGCAATATAACTAAGATATTATTTACTTAGGAAAGCTTTTAATATCTTTCAAGTATAACATATATTACGGACACTATTGTCTTAAGAAAATATTCGATGAATAATGATTCTTTACATGAATTTATTTTGTTTTATCATTTATAGTTATTTAATTTTTTTTTTTTAAATTCTTTATTGACTTGTAGAGGTTAGATGACGCTGCTATTAAGTAAAACTATATTTAAAAATTATAAATGGAAAAGCTTACTACAATTCAACAACTCCAGTATTAAAAAAATGCTGGGTGTATAAACGTGCCATTTACTGTAAATACGGACGTCCATACATGACATTATAAGAAAACAGATTACGTAAAATATGCTAAACTATTAGATAAGTATATTTTCCTGTATTTTTAAGATGACTGGGTAGCTAAAAAATTATAGAAAATAAGGTTTCCCGTATATTCTTCAAGTAATTAGTACATAAAAAAATAGTTATATTTCTCATACATCAGGCTGTCAATAGAGCTGTCAAACCATTATCAAAACACCTACATAAGTGAGAAAAAATGCTTTTCAGCACCGTTTTAAAGTAAAGGAAACTAATATTTGTTTAAAATCAGATTGACTAAATTTGAAGTCAGTTAATCTTTTCATTAATGTATTTTATTTTTGAGAGTTCTTTTTTTAATACAGCGAATAAGGCTGTAGAAAAAAATTTGTAAACACGACTAGCACCAACGATTTTTAGCTATAAAAAAAAAAATCCTTTTAAATTTATTTTGAAATAGAACAACGATTATTACGAATTGGTAATATTACACATAATCTATTAAATGAAATTAAAACTAAAATAAAAGATTCACGAAATAATTTTAACAATTTATTTTAACCATTAGTTATCGCATTATATATATATATATATATATATATATATATATATATATATATATATATATAAGAAGAACTTGGTAATCCGTATGAGTAATCCCAAGGAGGATGAAATTCTGGGAGCTCAATGTAAATCCAGAACTAATATTTAAAAGAAAATTAGACCATTTTAATGTACCATTACAATAATTTATTTCACCAGAGTCCTTTTAAAAGGACGCCGGATCATCAGATAACACTTCCAACAACGAAATGAAACGAAATATATATATATATATATATATATAATTAGGAGGATTTGAGATAATCATAATTAAGTAATTCATAGAGTCTAGAAGAAACCAGAGAGCACTGAACGGCCATTTCGTCCTATATTTGGGACTCATCGGCATCCATTACTGAGAATTGAAACCCGAAGAGTTATGAGGCAAACGTCGTACCAACTGTGACAACGGTCCTCGGTGTTGAAGATGTATAGCGCTGCTCGATCACATATTCCGTGGCGGAGCTCATCCAAGTTTCCCTTATCCATAGGACTGTGCCTCCATGAGCCACAACTACTATCCCCAAGCCGCTCCAAATGGAGCATTATAAAACCGGTTCAGGCAAGGATAAACAAGTGATAGAAATTATTCAGAGGATTTGAGATAATGATAATAATTAAGTAATTAACTGTTGAGGTTTCTCCTAGATTCGTTGAATTACTTAAATATAATGATCCCAAATCCTCGTCGCTATATCGAGTCTAATTCGTTACATCTTCGTCACCGAGGCGCGTTGGTGCAGTTGGTATGCGTTTGACTCTTATCTTAACTGTCCGGGCATCAATTCTAGGAAGATGATGAGTCCCAAATATAGGACGAAACGGCATTTCTGAATTCCGTTGAGATTTCTTCTTGAGTCGATGAATTGCCCACATATATATATATATATATATATATATATATATATATATATATATATATATATATATATATAATGTCTGTGTGAATATAGACAAAAGCAAATTCGAGAAATTTCATAAAAACATGCGTCCAGCGACAGTAATCGAACCTGTAGCCTACACGGAATCGTCATATACTCTGACATGCTATGCAATTTAGCTACAGAGGAAGCGTTTAGTTAGCAAGGTAAAATTACTGTTTTTTTTTGCTAACGTATAAACAGAAAATATATTAAAAACATTTATATATATATATATATATATATATATATATATATATATGAGTGTGTGTGTTAATATAGAAAAATACAAATCTTTTTTTACCGACGCATTTTCATCCCATAGTGACCATTAACAACTTAAATGTAAGGATTTGCAACGTGTATTTATAAAGAAAATAAAATAATAAATAGATATTCAAGCTATTTAAATTTTAAGGATACTCTAAAATTTACTTATAACTGTCTAATAAAAAGGTCGAATTTACCTTGAGAAAGTCACCCAAAGTACTAAATTCTTAAAATTAATAAAGCTATACAGAACTCAATGCTACTAAATTGCAGTCGAGCGTTGTCGGGCGGTGTTTAGTATTCGGTGTAGAAAATATTTGGAACGGTCTCTAATTCTTATGGTTTTAAACAGAAAACCAAATAATTACGCCTTATCCTGTTACATAATGTCAATCTTAATAAATTTCTTTAAAATTTTACCAAATTCTTAAAATTGGTGAGAGATAAGGAGTCGATGCGAGTAATATGCAGTCGACAGTTTCCCAACTGTGTTTAATGTTCGCTGTAGAAAATATTAGGGACGGCTATGACTTAGTCGGGATTACACTAGAAAATCAAATAATTCCGACCAATTCTGTCAGATGATGTTAATCTTACTAGATACATTACATTTTTTTTTTTAATTAATAAAATATACAGAAGTCAGTGCGACTAAAACGCAGTTGCGATTTGTCGGGTGGTGTTTAGTGTTCACTGTATAAAATATTTGCTCTGATTTCTTATAATGTATACCAGAAACCCATATAATTTCGAGATATTTTGTTAGATTATGTTAATCTTCCTAAATAGAATTGAACTTTTAACAAATTCTTAAGATTAATAAGATATACTGAAGTTAGTTCGACTAATAGCAGTCGGAAGTTGTCGGGCGTTGTCTAGTATTCACTGAAGATAATATTTGATATCGTCTTAAACTTCTTAATGATCCGGAAAACAAAATTATTTCGACTAATTTTATTAGGTAATGTTAATCTTACTAAATAACATTGAACTTGTACCAAATTCTTAAAATTGTATAAGATTTACTGAAGTTAGTGCGACTAATAAGCAGTCGCGTTTTGTCGGGCGGCGTTTAGTGTATTGTGTGGAAAATATATCGCACGGGAAAGGATTTCTTATAGCTGCACCAGGAAGCCTAATAATTACGACTAATTCTGTTAGATTAAGTCAATCATTCTAAAATACATTGAACTTTTAACAAATTCTTAAAATCAAAAAATAGATTTACTGAAGTCATTGCGACTAACACGCAGTCGACAGGCGGTTTTTAGTGTTAGCTTTAGTAAATATTTGCGATTTCTCATAGTTTACACCAGTAAACAAATATTCTGAGTAATCATGTTAGACGAATTTAATCATTCTAAAATACATTGAACCTTTGAAAATTGTTAAAATTAAACAAGTTTTATAAACGTCAGTTGCGCATTATCGGGCGGTGCTTAGTACAGTGTAACCCGGATATAAGAGAAACCCGGATATAAGAGACTTCGTCTCCGGTCCTGACAACTCTCTTATATCCGGGTTACACTGTATAGGAAATATCTGGTACGGGCTCTGATTTCTCATAACTATATAAAAAATTTTTAAAAAAAAATCAATTCTGTTAAATGATGTTAATTCTACTTATTTACTTTGAACTTTTCTCAAAGTCTTAAAATTAAATAATATTTAATGAAGTTAATGCGACTAATACACAGTCGCGCTTTGTCGGGCAGTGTTTAGTGGTCGCTATAGATACTATATGATATTAGCTCTGAATCCTTATGGTGACACCAAAAAAAAAAAAAAAAAAATCAATGCTAGTTCTGTTAAATATTGTTAATCTTATTAAAAAAAAACTGAACTTTTATTAAAATCATAGAATTAAGTATGATTTAATGAAGACAGTACAATTAATACGCAGTCACGCCTTGTCGGGCGGTGTTTAGCGTTCGCTGTAGTAAATTTTGGAGGGTCTTAGATTTCTCATGGTTTAAACTAGAAAATCCAAATCTTCTGACTAATTATGTTAAATGAATTTAATCTTTCTAAATTACAAACTTTTACAAAATTCTTAAAATTAAATAAGATTTACGGAAATCATTGTGACTAATACAAAGTCGGGCGGCGTTTAATCTTCTCTCTATAAGTTATATGGTACGAGATCTTGTGAGGTACATCAGAAGATTTTGACTAATTCTGTTATACAGTGTAACCCGGATATAAGAGAGTTTTCGGGACCGGAGACGAAGTCTCTTATATCCGGGTTTCTCTTATATATCTGGTCTATTTTGTTTAGGTAAGTATGGGAACACTTTGGGACCAGAGAAAATCTCTCTTATATCCGGGTTACACTGTATGAAGGAAATCTTACAAAATTTCATTGAACATTTACCAAATTCTCTGTAGAAATATATGGTACTCGCTCTCGTTTTTTATGGCTGTACCAGAAAACCCGAAAATTTTGACAAATATTGTTAGATGAAGTTAATCAGTCTAAATTATACGGAACTTTTACCAAATTCTTAAAATTAATTAGGATTTAATGAACACAGTGTGACTAAAACGCAGTCGCGCGTTGTCTGAAGGTGTTTAGTTTTCGCTCTATAAAATATATGGTAGGTGCGCAAATTTCTGATGACTACACAAGACATTTTTAAAAATCGTCTAATTCTGTTAGATGAACTTAATTTTACAAAATTGCATTGAGCAAATTCTTATAATTAAATAAGTTTTAATGAAGTCAATGTTACTAATACGCGATATTTAGTGTTCGCTGTCGAAAATATATGGTACGAGTTCTGAATTCTTATGGCTACACAAGAAAATAAAATGTATTAGACTAATTCTGTTAGATGTTTTAATCTTACTAAATTACATTGAACTATTACCAAATTCTTAAAATTAAATAAGAATTAATGAAGTCAATACGACTAATATTCAGTCGCCCGTTGTTGGGCGTTACTTAGTGTTCGTTGTAGAAAATATATGGTGTGGGATTTGATTTCTTATGGCTACACCAAACAATCAAAAAATTTCACCTAATTCAAATAGATGATGCTAATATTACTAAATAACTTTGACCGTTTATCAAATTGTTAAAATCAAATGAGATTGACTGAAGTCAATGCGACTAACTTGCAGTCGCGCGTTGTCGGACGGTGTTTAGTTTTTGCTAAATAATATATATTATATGGTATCTAATTTATGGCTACACCAGAAAATTCAAAATTATCATGTTAAATAATGTTAAAAAAAAAATCAGTTTTTTTAAATGATGTTAATCCTACTTATTTACTTTGTACTTTTCCCAAAGTACAAATATTTAATGAAACCAATACGACTAATACGCCCCCACTTCTTACCGGGCGGTGGTTAGTGTTCGCTGTATAAAATATATGGTACGGAATATGATTTCATATAGCTACAACAGAAATGGAAAAAAAATATTAATTCTCTTTAATGATGTTAATCCAACAAATTACTTTGCACATTTACAAAATGCTTAATATTAAATAATATTTACGGAAATCAGTGTGGTTAATACGCAGTCGCTCGGTGTCGGACAGTGTTTGGTTTTTGCTGTAGAAAATATATGTTACAGGCTATGATTCCTTCTGGCTTCACCAGAAAATAAAAGATATAATCAAATGCTTAAAATAATCTAAAAATATAAAGATTAATGATTGTGTATTAATAATCATATGTATATCGGCGTTTGATTAACTTTTCGGTATTATTGTGCAATCATTTTTGAAATCATTACACCTATAGTAATTTGCCTAAATTCCGTGCTACTTTGCCAAACAGAGGTAGAAACTTAATACACCGTTAATTAGAAGGTTCAGAACTACAGAAGAGGGTTCTACAAGAACAGCAAAAAGCAGAAAGACTTTTACTTTACAGTTCACATAAGAGCTATTTTGGGGAAACATTTTTAATGGCTATAGCAGGGATTCCATCAAGTCTTCATACTATAGTTTAGAGATTATGGACGGAGTTAATTTGCGTATCTCCCAATAGGGACAGAGTTCCAAGTGGAAGATCAGGTAAAGATACTCCAGATGAGTCAAGAGTAGAATTTGAAGAGAATGATATGAGAAAAACCTTTTTCGTTTATTAACAGGCGTCAACACCTCAAATTGAATGAACGGAGGCGGGATAGAAAAAAAACTTATTAAAACAGTATTACACAGCCGCTAGTTATCACGAGAGCTAAAATGGCAGAAGCTATGAGCTGCCCCATTTGATCCGAAAACCATTATTTAGCCTCTTTGGGAAGACGTTTACAATTTAGCAGACACAAAATTGCTTTTGCTGTGATCGGAATTATTACGCTGGAACACCCAGACGAAGTGATTACTGTGGGCTATAGCGCCTGAACAGGCCTGTGTGTACCAATGGAGATACAGAAATGCAGACAGGAAGAAATAATAAGAAATAATTTCAGTTGCGAGTTCAGTAATAAAATTCTGTTGTAGATAAAAAAAAAAAAATGGTATTGTCTTCCAGGATAAAAGCAATAAGTAACAAGAAAATCTGTGCTATTTTTTTTTCAAATGACATTAATATTCAGCGACAAAAGTAAATTCAAATATACTTTATTCGCTTTCGAACGAATCACAGCCTCCGACTGCGAATTCCCACCATACATCCTGGCACTGTAGAGCCAGGAAGATATTAGAACGGCGTTTTGTATCCCTTACAGCATGACACGGTTCCGATATTTGCTTTAGGAAGTACCCATCGATTTTTTTTCGTTGGTGTCTTGTTTATAAATAAAACTCCCGGTAAGTCGACACGGGAGGGCGATGTGTTTCGGTGACTTATTTCCAGATTCTAGCAGCCTTTAGATTAAAAAAAAAAAAAAAAAAAGGCAGAAAAAGATGTTTGTATTATGGGCCCTGCGGTTAGCAGTAGTTAGGGGGCGTAGACAAATGAGAATTATGAGAAGAGTGACAGGAATATACGATGAACTAAAAGCGGGAGTTTAAGAAAACGGATGAAAAGAAAGATAAAAATTGATCCTATATTTTAAGTTAATACATTCCATCAATTAGTTGAAGTTAGCAAATGTTGATTTGGAATATTCTATTTTGAGCCAGTAACAGTTCAAATATATGCATACAGTAGCAGGCTTGGGCGCCTCGGCGTGGTGTAATGGTTAACAAGCTGGTCTTGTTATAACTGAATAGAGAGTTCGATCTTTACTGGGTGCCCTAAGACTTTAGACCATGTGCCGCATCTAAGCCTCGCTTAGAAAATCAATACTAGCAAGCTTTGCCCGCTCACCATCGCTTCGAAAAGTAAGATAATTCACTACTTGTAATCTTTGAAACAAAAGTTTTAAATGAACATTTCATACATAAATTGGTTGTAAACATGAGAGAAAATATTTGTATTTATTCAAATAGCTAAACATTAGAATTTTAACCATTTCGAACAAATGACACATGAAACTGAACACTTAACAGGTGTTGAAAGAAATAAAATACATGGATTTGCAAGGATGAAACACAATGGTGAAAAAATTGAAATCAGTATGAAGTTTTTTCTGAAATAATTTTTACTGTAATGCACCAGGATATACTGCCATTTTTTGGTTTTCTTTTTCATTTGGAGCCAATATAAATAAATTCCTTAGAGTTCCAACTCTTGAACAGGCAACATAAAACTGACCATGAGAAAAGCAAGGATGCATACGGTGAAGTCCAGTAACTTTCATTGATTGACCCTGGGGTTTATTTATAGACATTACAAAACTTACTGACTGGGAATTGCAATCGTTTAAGATCAAAAGGGATATCTACAGGAATCACTGAAATTCTTGGAATCAGTACAGTCTCCTTTCGCTTGACCAATTATAAGAGCTTCCAATAAGTGACGTAACATTTTCTTCGCCATTAAGACGTGTAATTATTACTTAATTTTGGAGAATCAAAATTTCTTAGAATTACTGGAAATCTTTCCTTTAATGCCAACTTGTGAGATGGCATTCCAGGAAGATCCAAAGAATTCAAAAATTCAGTATGAAAGTTAACTGCTTCGACTGGATCCACAGTTGTATTATTGGATAGGTATATCCTTCTGTTGGGATATCTTGAAGAATCTTCTGATTGATGATCTGTACAGTTTCATTTTTGGGAGCCAAAGTTGTTCTCTCACAAAACCAATATTTATTCTGGAAGTTATCTGCTATATTTGGGTATACTTTACAATGAATTCCTCAATGCTGTCGACCAGAGTGCCGGAACACTTGTACATCTTGATCATGTGAAATTTCTCCATTTCCAATTTTTGAAAGAAAGTAACTAAATTCCTTTGCTGTCCCATTCTCCATTGAGTTCCACTTTCGTATTAGTGGTCAAAGACCATCTTTCAACATGATTCCATAAATAAGAATTGTGTTTGTGCTTGGTAGTCATCTATAAAGTAGATATGGAAAAAACTGGTGTGGCTCATTAGATAATGGTAGAAGGGAAGCAATTCAGTGGTGAACCTGACCCTCAACTCTGAAAGTTGATTTACATCCTGGAAGTGTAGCATTTTTTGCTCCAAATGAGGGCATAGCAAAGCAATTATTATAGGCCCTAATGTGCTAGAGAAAGCCCCTTGAATCTTGAGAATTCCCATTCAGAAGAGAAAAGAATGGATGAAGAGGTATTGAAATTCTGCTACTTGAATCGTTCCTTTCTTACAACACATATCAGATACGTCCTTGAATCTTATGGCATTGCAGTAATAGCACTGGGTATCTGTTGTGGATTCCGGGTTGAAATCCGGTACCAATAAATAACAAACGCCAGGAAAGAATATATAAAAATAATGTATTAACGTAATAATACAAACTGGTAAAGCAGGTTAGTAGTTCCAGGAATACGTGTTAGTAGCAATATATATATAGTATTCGGTATTGAAGTATCGCTGTATGACTTCTTACGGAGTCTACGTACTCGCTCACTGTGACCTCTCCCTACAACCTTTCACTCTGAACTCGACTCCTCGGTCTCGCTCGGTATTTATCGATCCACACACGAGGATTGAATATGGCACAAGGCCGGTTTAATGTGGGTATCCCCGAGGCGTAGGCTCGGCTAAAAATATAGCCTTTTTGAACCCGCCTAGACGGGTTCAGGCCCTGTCTACCTCCCCGGACGAAACCTTGCCCTTCGGCAAAACTTCGTCCGGGTTCCTCTCTGCTAATGCAGAGAGTTTGACAGTCGTCGCTTACAGTCAAAAACTGTATCACGACAGCTAGACTCGGAGGTCTGACTCATTATTTATTGCACTATGTACAAATGTGGCACAAGGCCGGAAAGGGGGTTGGGGTAAAGGACGGTCATCACTTGTCTTAAATTAAAACTTAGCTAGCCACATCCACTGACCCTATCATACTGAACAATATTCCTTTCACCAAAACAACACATTTATCCATACCTTTCTTACTACATACACCAAAATGCCACTTTGACTCCATGAAAACCTAAATCCCCTTATGTACAAATATTGTCTGTGGGGGAGGGGCATAAAAAAACAACAACTTTTAAAAACATCCCCAATGAATATTTACAAAATGACAAAATATATTTACAAGAAACCAAATAAAATTAGAGTTAGTAATAAAACCCCCACAAACTCTTGAAAGTGGCAGAAATATCAGTTAACCGGACGAAATCGATGTGGGACTTATGAAAATAAGGCCACACTCATTCTTCCCAAGCATTCACACTGGCACACTCATTCATACACAACAACAATTACGAAAAACACACACACGAAACGAAAGGCGCCCCGCATCTACCAGAGAACTGACATCACTGACCACCTAAAACGAGGGAGGGGAAGGGGAGTTAAACTAAAGGAATAGAAAAAAAAAGGCGGGGACAGAAATAAAAGGGGTCCAATGAGCAAACACACCCCAGCTAAGTTTACCAAAATAGAAAAACTAAAAAAATACAAAACCTAATCTAACCTAAATCCGGGATGGGTTGCCCATGTTGAAACCAGGAAAACAATATCCTTATGCCTAACCGGCATCCAGATGCCACTCAAGGTCAGCCCTTTTACTCGGCACATACGCGCAAGATTCATCCACCTTTTGTTGAATTCCGAAGAGGTGAGCCGCCGCCTTTCCGTCCTGATCTTGACTTTAAGCTGATGCTTAAAGAACAAGATCAGTTGGGAAGAAGTGAACTTCTCGCCCTCATGGAATCCCTTCTGATGCGTCGTCCAAATCACGACTCTCAAAACCCCTAGTAAGCAACAGAACACATAGTGTTCAGCCTTCGTCATCTGCGGCACCACATTTCTACAAACAGAACTGGCTTCCAGGACAAAAACTTTCCCCGCAGCATGCGAACCATGAGGCCTTCAACAAACCTGCACAAACGGCACTACCGCCCTGCACTGAAAGAAGGCGTGACCAATAGTCTCGACTTCCCCGCACAGCGACGACAGTTTGGATATTTCTCCAAGCCTGCTGAACAAAGTCTCTTGCCGACCCAGAGGGCTTCACGCATCACCAGCCAGGTGAGTGATGCCTCATCGTTATTGAGGCATTTCAACCCGGGCGCCCAAGGCCATATCGAGCGAGCCTCCTGCTTCGTAAGACCGAGCTCGCCTATCAGATCATCTTGTACGGACCCCCTAACTAAAACTTGATATAATGCCTTGCGAGACAACGCCTGGGCGTTGGAGAGACCATCCGAAGCCCGTAAGAGGAGCTTCAGAGCGCGACGACATTCACGATAAAAAGGGCACTCGGCACGTGGTGTACGGCTGGCCTCTTCTTCGCACGAGTGCACACTTTTCAGGGACGGGAAATGTTTCTGGACGTCTTCTTTCCAAAAGGCACCCTCCTCATTCGACCCACGACACATTCGGTCTAAAAAGGTAATGCGAAGCATATATTGACGAATCTCAATGCTAGGCATCCCCAGACCGCCCTCAGAGGGATGGAGGCAACAGACCTCGCGAGATACCATAGGGCCTTTGCCTCTCCACAAGAAAGAGAACAAGGCCCGGACTAATGACATTAGTCGGGCATACGGGAGTGGAAGCACAGAGAGTCGGTAGAGGAGGATCGGATAGATGTGTGAAACACATACTTCCGCCCTTCCCTTCAGGGAAAGTCTCCTCCGAGACCACAGATTAATCGCGATCTCGGCCTTCTCCTGTACCTCCGACCAGTTCATTTCCAACTGGAGATCAGGACCGAACCAGACGCCGAGTATCTTGATCGGCCCATCCGTCCAGAGGAAAGGTCCGGGAAGAGAAACTCCCTTCCACGCACCCAACCGCAAGCCCACAGACTTATCACGGTTGATCTTGGCCCCTGTCACCATCTCATAACCACTGATCTCTTTGCTGACTTCATCAATCTCGGCTCTGCTCGACACAAGAGCCGTAACGTCGTCAGCATAGGCTGAATACCTAGCCGAGGTGGTGGCCCCAGGCAGGGTAATTCCGCGCAGGACCGGATTCGCCTTTAACTTGCGAAGGAATGGTTCCAACGCAAGAACGTAAAGCAAGGGCGATAGCGGACAACCTTGACGAATGGAGCGAGACAATGCGAAAGGCTCCGACCTTACCCCATTCACTTCCACCAGCGCACCGGGGTCGCATACAAGAGTCGGATCCAGGAGCGAAAGTCGGCTCCGAAACCGGCCGCCGACAGGACAGCCTCCAGAAACCGATGGTCAACCCTATCGAAGGCCTTGGACTGATCTAAATTGATCAGCGCGGCTTCACTGTCGACTTGTTCTAAGATCAAGCGTGCCATATGAAGGTTATCCTGAATAGTCCTGCCCTTCACAGCACAAGTCTGTTCAGGGGCCAATCAGACGAGACAGGACAAGCTGCAAACGGTTGGCTAAGATCTTCGCCAAAATCTTTAAGTCAGTATTTAACATCGTTAAAGGGCGAAAGTTCCCTAACCCATCCCCACCGTTCTTGTCCTTACGCAGCAACTTGATCACACCCCTGGTGAAGCGTCGAGGTAAAGACCCCTGCCTCATCCAGTGGTTGAAAATCAGCTGCAGCAAAGGAACAAAAACGGGCGACAGCCTCAAGTACACTTCGTAGGGAAGACCATCTAGTCCCGGAGACTTATCCAGGCCAACCTGCTTCAGCGCTTCCCAGATTTCCGACTCTGTTATGGGACCCTCGCACCTAGCCGCTTCAGCTGCCTCAAGGCAGGGAAAGTCAGCCAAATAGGCGTCGAACTGAGCAGAGCTCAGACCGGGCTCCTGGTGAAAAGATCCTGAAAGTAAACCCGAAAGGCCTCGCAAATGCCCGCGCTTGTAGTCACGGTCCGCTTATCCGGCAATGTGACGCACGCTATATGTCGCTTAGCCGCGTTCCGATTTTCCTCTGCACGCAATTCAGCGGCCATATTCGTCGCCTCAGAAGACATTCTTTTAGCCTAGCCCTAACTACCAGAGCTTGATCCTTCTTGATAAGCAAGGAGGATAACTCTGCCTTAGCTAAGACTATGTCCCCACTAACACGGGATTTAACGGCCCGATCGACCTTTTCTTCTAACGCCGTTTGCGCCGCTAATCTATCTAGATTGAGTCGACGACTAAAATCGGCAGCAAACGTTCTAATTTTGGATTTTAATTTGCCCCACCAGGCGTTTCCCACAACCGCCCCCCGTCAATTCCCTCTGAATCATTAGTAGCAGCTGGACCCGGAAATCCTGCTCACCAAATAATGAACAGTTAAATTTCCAGTAACCAGCCATTCTAACCTTAGGTTTATCTAAGTTTACACGGACCCGGACAAGCCTATGATCCGTATAAACTATATAGTGGAAACTTGGACACTCTAAGAGCCCTACGTCGACTCTCCTAACTAACACTCGGTCCAGGTAGCTCCGCAAGCGAGCCAGGAGCCGAGTTGCCACTAGTTGTCCAAGTCCATGCTACCTCCTGAGGGTGCTCATTCCGGTACTTATCGACAAGATCGAACCTGCCGATAAAGTCCCGAAATGCCTTCACATCAGGATTGTCAGTACCCGGTTTTTTACCTATACGATCTATCCCGGGGTCAAGGACGGCATTCCAAACATCGCTAAGACTACCCGACGAGAAGTCTTCAAAAACGGCTCGATCTGCCGAAACAAAGCAGGCCGCTCAGCATGAACATTGGGCGCATAAACCCCAATGAGACGTAAAGCCTTATCCTTTATAGTAACATCCAGCACGCAAAGCCTGCCCGCCGGATCTGCGAAGACAAGGGTACATGCAGCCTTCAAAGACTTGCTCACTAGCCAAGAGACACCCCTCGAACGACCACCAAAACATGCTGAATAAAGGGCGAACCCCTTAGACAGTATATCCTCATAGTCATGAGAAGAAAACCGGGTCTCTTGCACACAACAAACATTCACCCCGAGGCGCTGAAGGTTACGAGAGAGCCTCGCCCTGCGAGACTGACCTCAGGCCCCGCACATTCAACGTAGCTAACCAGAGAGCCATCAAGAAGTCCAATTAGGGTTGTTTACCAGAATTAAACATGGACGGGGTAAGGATACCGACCGCCTCTCCCATAGACCCATGGCCCATCTCAGTCTTGATGGTGCCGTCTTGGGAGATACCGCCGATATCCCAGGGGAAGGTCAGTTTAAGAGCTCTATATAGGGAGGTGAACTAAAACGGGGACCCTCCCTGCACAGAACTGTTTCAAATTTTTCAGGTGCTCGTTTTCGGTAATAGCAATGGGTAGAGCCATCTTATACGCATTGATGGCTTCATCGATCATCGCCCAAATTTGTTTGGCTGCAGGTCCTGCTCTTACTACTGTTAGGACTCTTTGGGCATTTGGAAAATTTTGCGGCACCTCGATGTCTAGGTCTGCAAACTGCTTTATAGAGAGCAAATACTTTAGTTCCTTCAGCCTGTTTCCGTAGTCCCGGGCTCTCTCGGCCTGGGCTGGGGAAATATGGCACACCTCCTCCCCAGTATTGAAAATGTGTCTTTTTTTTCCTCTGTTCTTTAGGATCTTGGCTTCTTAGGCGTTTCGGAGCGGGAGGGGGCATATCTGCTTTCTTGACCGGTGATTGATTGGGGGGTATGGAGGGGGGGTGGATTTTGTTTAACGGGGAGGGAGTGGGTGTGTGTAGAGGGGTATAAAACGACCTGTGTCTATAGGGGCTGGGATCTCTACTGAGGGGTGAGGATTTGGATGGCGAGGGTTGTTTCTTCGGTGAAGGGGTGGGCCGGGCAGAGGACGTTGAAGGGTAGGGTCTTTGGTTTTGGCATCTAATAGCTTCTTGAGCTCTTTTATTTTTTCAGTCTTTTCATAGCCTGGATCGAACTTCTTTTGTTTTTCCTGCAGTGTCAATTCAGAGGCCGGGGCATCGCCCTTAACGTTGTTAGAGGGAGTGGGGCTGTAAGTGCCTTTCTTCCTTGGGGCTTCAGGGGACTGAGGACCCGCTGTCCGGCGCTTCCTCTGGCCTTACCAGCAACCAGCCATTCCCCCTCCCCCTTCTCCACAACTGCACTGGCAGCGGGCGAAGGCTCTTTGGGGAATGTGGCTTTAGATGGCACGCCAACCGGAGGATTAACCGACCCGGTCCCGGAGGCTGGTACGCCCATTACAGGCGAGGCGGAATCTACAGACGCGGTCAGAGGGGGATCTTGAACGACTGGGGCTTGACTTCCAGAGGCCTTCTTCTCTGGGCAGGAGGAGGAGATGACCAGTCACTCCACACCTCCAGCATACCGGTCTTCGACCCGTCACAATGACCGGTAACTTCAAGCTCCCAACATCCAGACAGTTGGGGATGGAGCGGAAGGCTTTCTCGTCGAGCATGATGTCAAAGCTCCACCCCCCCCGCTCAAGCTATCACAGGAAGCTCCCAGAATTTCGCCATACTGGGAGAAGAATGCTGAAGAATGTTCCCCGATAACTTGAGGAGGGACCTCGTATACTGTTACGATGGTCCTTCTTCGGCCTTCATACTCCGTCCGCAGTATAATTTCTTTTGTTATAAGCTCGCGGCTAACCGCGGCGACGCAGTCTTCCGGTGTGGGCAACAGTACGTCCCACATGAAAAATTTTGCTCCCTTAACTATTCTAAGGGGCTTGAACCCGAAGGATTCTAGTGCTTTCAGCACTGTGTTTTTTCGTCGAGCGACAAATTTTGCGCGTACGCTTGTCCACGACGAAAACCGACACTATTCTTTTTTCAATTTTCTTTTAATTCTTGGGGTCTTCCAAGAGTCCACCTTCTACAACAAGGTGGGCGTAACTCTTGGCACGCTCCAAGAACTCCGCTAAATTGATAATGCACTTTGGAGGGACGACCAACAAGAGGGCGATTCCCCGGCCTCAGGCTTATTTTGCGGTTCATTTCTCGTTTCCTTGACTATTTCAGTATTTTAGCCATTATTGGCCTCCGTAGTTTTAACTTTTTCCTTGATGTTGCCATTATTGGCTTCCGTAGAATTATTTTTTTCCTTTTTCTTCTTTTTTCCCCAGCGTTTTTAACGTTGCTAGGGAAGAGGACTCAAGTGCAGGAAAATCATTTAGATTATCTTTATCCGGGGGGTTTTTTAGTAGGGTTGAAAAGATGTTTGCGAATTGACTTTCTATAGTCCGATAGGTTTGGCTTTTTTTTAATAGCTAAAAAGAAGGAGGTTTTTTTTTTTTTTTCCATTTTTAAAGAAGGAAAGGGAGGTTAAATACAGGTAGGAACCGCCTCATAGGCGGAGGGAAAAAGAAAAAAAAAAAAAATAAAGGGAGGGTAAAAATAAAGTTTTTTTATTAACGAGACAACAATTTGAATCAACAGAAAAAACAGAAGGACGTGCAAAATTTATAAACACAAATGTAAACAGGTAAAACGCAAAAGCAAATGGACAGAAAAAAGAAAATGAACAAAGTTCACGAAAACGAGGAAAAGAATTAAAAGAATAACAGACAAGAAAAAGCAGCAAATTACACAATAAAAAAAAAAAATAGTTATAAACGTAAAAAAATACGAGTAAACGCTCTACAAAAATAAAGTACGAAACTAAAAAATGTAACAATTTACAATATGGCTGCCGATAAAAAAACCGGTCAACCCAACAATGAAAACGTTAAATAAGTAAAAAGAGGAGGGACAGAAATTACAAATTAAACACGAAAATTAAAATATTATATAATTAACAGATAAAACGTAGACTTTTAACAGGTATTAAAATAAAAACACAGAAATAATTAACACGTAATAAAAACAAATAGATAAAGGGGAAGAAAAAAAAAAGGTCGGACGTGAAACGAAAAAATAAACAGATAAACTCCGGGGTATGGGCACGGGAAGAGAATAGATTTAAACAATGAAAAAGTAAAACGTAAAATTAATTAGAGAAGAACTAAAAAAAGAAGTAACGTGAAATTAATTAAAAAATAGAGAAGAACTAAGTAAAAAAAAGAAGTAACGGTAAATGAGAGGGAAAGGAAATGAAAAGGAAAAAATCAAATAGTCAAAAATGAGAACGTTAGAAAAGTCGCAAATTGAACAAAAAAGTCGAAAAGTGAAGTTAGAAAAATGTTAGAAATAAATCAAAAACTTAGCTAGATTGGGGCAGTCAAAAAAAAAGTTCAATTGTAAATCCTCCAAAAGACAGAATAAACGGTCAGACTAGACTCGGAGGTCTGACTCTCTCGGGTCTTCATGTAGCCGTAGTATATGTATATACTGGGTGAGTCCATTTGTGTAAAAAGGGGTGGACCCCTCAACAGTATCTCTTAATCCAAGCGACACCTTTTGATAATTTATATAATCAATATTGCAAAGGTATGTGTTGTACACTGGAATATTTTGTTGAATCTAAACCAAGCCTGTTTCTGTCTTGTAATGGAGTTTCAGCGGCTCGTGATTCTCTCATCCGGGGATCATAAAGGGATTTTCTTTTTTGGAACTAGCTGAAAAATTTCACCACTGGGGATTAAAAGAAGTAATATTTCAATCGTTTTCACAATTTTTAACATCTACAAAATTGCGTGTATTTTCTTAAAAAAGTAAACATACATTTCATATCGTAAAATATTGCAGTAATTATTTAAAACAATATAATATTTTATTTTACTTACATTTGCTACTGACAAACCTACAGGTATTTGGCAATAAGAAAAAAGTAAATAAATAAATCCATGTTCTCTTTTTACGACAAATATTTGCGAAAAAGTGACGGGCTTAGAATATTTTTAAACCAAAGTTGTCATTTGAATTACAGCTCCTTCAAAATATTTTCACAGATATAACAATAGAAAGCATACGCCAAAAAAACGAAAAAAACAAGTTTTTGTCTGAAGTAATTCCAGTGGAAAGTAATATCAAGAAGAAAAAAATAGATATTAGACATTTAACTGGTAATTTTGAATGGATTTCTAATTAAAATTAAAAGACGACAATCATTTAAAAGAAGATATTTTAAGCAGTGTATGCAAATTATTCATTCGCTTATTTGTGTTAAAACTTTTTAAAAATAAATTAAAAAGGAAACATTTTTTATATATTCTTTCGGCGGTACGTTTGTGCATAAAATAGTGTTTGATTTTTTTTAATTGATCTACTTATTCAGAAAAGTCGATTTTGATAGAATGTAGTTTTTCAAATTTTCACACTGTAACTTCTGTAAAAAAAACAGATAATTATGGATGCTAGATATATAAACTGATAAGCTTACCGTAGAAAAATAACTTGGTAATTTTTAAAGAAACATTAGTTGTTTTTTCTATAGGAAAAAACGTTCACTATTTATGAAATGTTGAAAGGAGGGTGGACGTTGAATATATATGTTCAAAGAATATGACTTATCTTCAGTTCATCTTTGGTGTTGCATAGAGTTTTGTTAGTCGCTCACTAAACTACACCCCACAAATAATCATGGGTTGATGTCTAAGGAGTTAGGCGGCCAGATGTAAGTGGTGATGTGGTCGTAGAAATTGTCTGACAGCCATGAATGTGTTCTCCTGCTTGTGTGGCATGGTGCAGAGTCCTGTTGTCAGACATAGGTCCTTCAGAAGCCAACCTCTTAACCGAGAACAACACAACCTCAACAAGGCACTTGTGGTAGGCCTCCGTGTTGAGTCTGAGGCCCAGATCAACAAATTGACAATCAGCGGGAGTTTTCCTAGCTACCGTATCTTCATAATTGACATTAGACTCTTCCGACACTTTTGAACCCTCATCTCGGTCCTCCGATTAACACCCAGACACTTCGTAAAGATCGTATAGGAGGTTTTCGTGCAATGTCAAGCAATACAGCTTGCCGTTTCCAAATTTCTGGTGGAGGGAATTGCGACATAGTGCTCTTTTTTCACCGATGGTGTCCAACTGACCCTAAGTATATATCACATTTGAAATCCATAATAGAAAACCGATATGCTAAAACATTGTTTTGGGACACAAATGAAGCAAACAGAGAATGTTTGATTAGAAACGATCAGCTTGTACAGTCAAAGAATCTGCGGGAACAGGACTAAACAAAAATGAGCAGTACTAATTAAGAATAAGACAACTTATCTCCCCTAGGCATGATGAGTGAAAGGATAGCAAGCTATACCCATAGATTTTTCTTTTAAACGACTTCACTCCTTGCAAGACAGTAAAGCCACTAAAACACAAAGGGGATACTGGCTGTAGAAGGATTAGGAACAGAAACATTGCTAACGAGCGAGAATAAAA
The DNA here is from genome assembly GCA_903632075.3 of Acanthosepion pharaonis. NCBI lineage: Eukaryota > Metazoa > Mollusca > Cephalopoda > Sepiida > Sepiidae > Acanthosepion > Acanthosepion pharaonis. The sequence goes on along the minus strand of CAHIKZ030004740.1, from coordinate 157,746 downwards.
AAAAGAGTAATGAGGAGAGTAGATATCGAAGAGAGTTCCACAAGTGCGAGAGAAGAAACTGTTTAAATACAGTTACGGCTACATCTAACCCAGTCAGCTGTAAATTGAGGGGACATCATTGCCCGACGAGTACAGCACTTAAATTCAATAAGTCTAGGCGCCATAACCAAGAGCGATAATTATTCTGTTACTTAAAGAAATGTGGCACATGGTCAAAATGGGGAATGGGGAAAAGGACGGTTTTCTTCTGCCTTAAACGTTAAACTTAGCTAACAACTAACACTGAGCCAAACATACAACAGTATTCTTTACACGAAAACAACGCATTCTTAGTGCACCCACCGTAATACCGCAATGTCTCTATATGTACATTCCATTGACTGTGGGAATATCAAATTAAAAATCTAAACCCCAATGAATATTTACAAAAATGAACTAAACTATATAGAAGAAACTAAACAAAATAATGTTAGTAATCCCCCTCCCAATCTATAAATGTGGCAGAAACATCAATTAAATGGGCGAAATCAATGCGGGACTTTAATAATATAAAGTATTCATATCAAACATTCAATCAGACACACACTCATTCAGACACAACGAAAATCACATACGAAACGAAAGGCGCCCTACATCCACCAGCGAACTGACATCACTGACCACCAAACGAGTAAGGGGGTGGGGAATTAAACTGAGGAAAAACAGGTATGAAAAACAGAAATAAAAGGGGCCAATGAGCATAGCGAAGAGCTCATCCCAACAATTGCCACGAATGCAGTTATAGAAAAACGCCCAGAAATGCAACCCGACGACGATGGGTAAATGACTGAAGCCGACACGCCAGACTAAGACCAATAATTTTGCTGATTGACAAGTCGTACAAAAAGCAACTAACCTTCATTAAATATTGCGAACATTGATAGATTTTACGGGGCATTTTTTTGCTTGTGTGCTTAAATAATTAATTGGATAAATTATCAAAAGAACAACGTAGCACATTAAGGATGTTTATATTGAAAATATTTGCAGCCAGGATATTCTGAAAACGAAAATATTATTTATATATATACATATATATATATATATATATATATATATATATATATATATATAGGAGAGAGAGAGAGGAGAGAGATAAGTAACGAAAATCTTGGTAATCCGTATGGATATTCCTAAGGATGATGGAATCCTGAGAGCTCAATATTAATTCAGAGCGAATAATTTTATTTAAACAATATATATATATATATATATTTGGTTGGATATATGTGAGTTTGTGATCCTGTTAGTCAGGGTCACAAACTCACATCTATCCAACCAAATATGTTAGCTCTATCTCTGATACTGAGCGCTTTCTAATAAGTACCATATATATATATCATATATCATATATATTTATTTATATTTATATATTTTTTTATATTTATATATATATATATATATATATATATATATATATATATATATATATATATATATATATATATATATATATATATATATATATATATATATATATATATATATATATATATATATATATATATATATATATATATATATATATATATATATATATATATATATATATATATATATATATATATATATATTAGTCACTAACGGGCAACGAATATAAACAAAATATGTTAAATCACAAAAACTAGGAAGTTCAGTAAATAGCTAAAACGAAAGATAAAAAAAAATGTATTTATTTCAGAAAGAGGAATATTTTTTATCACTTTTCTTCACAAAAATATAAGCAAGTTGCTTAAAGAACTTGGAGGTCCAGCGTGCGATAATTCGAACAGACTTGGAGATTAAAGCACGTTTGAAACAATCATAAAATATATATATATATATATATAACTTTGTTTTATTTATCAATAAAAAAGGGACTAGAGAAGGTCTATTCTATGTTGTATTTCATGACATTGGACTCAAGATAATCCTTTGCAAAATACAAACTTTAATTTAGAACTAGAATAAAAGCGGTGATATAAAAAAAAGCAAGATGTGGATTTTGTAAATATGAAACACTGAAAATCTTTCAGTGTAAGGATCATTGATAACAAATTTTGGATAAGTAATTAGGAAATTGAGCAGAGTATATTTAATTTCTATTTCTTTTTTATTGGCATATTTTCCGATTTCTTTCCTTTTTTTTATTTTTATCATTCTTTTTAATCGCATAAGCCTTTCTTTTTGTGTCTTTTTCTTTCTTTTTAGGATCTTTCTTTCTTTTTATGTCTTTTTCTTTCTTTTTAATTTTTTCTTTCTTTTTGTCTTTTTCTTTCTTTTTATGCCCTTTTCTTTCTTTTTTAGGTCCTTTTTTTTCTTTTTATCTATTTTATTTCTTTTTCTTTCTTTTTTATCTCTTTTTTTTTAATTTTCTGTTTTTTCTTTCTTATTTTCTTTTACTTTCTTTTTACGCTTTTTTCTTCCTTTTCATGCCCTTTCTTTCTTTTATGTTATACTTTTTTATCTCTTTTCTCTAATTTTATGTGTTTTTCTTTCTTTTTTAGGTTTTTTTATTTCTTTTTTTCTTTTTACATATTTTCTTTCCTTTTCTTTCTTTTATCTCTTTTTCTTTAATTTTCTGTTTTCTTATTTTCTTTTGTTATGCTTTTTCTTCCTTTTTATGTCTTTTTCTTTCATTTTATATTTTTCTTTTTTATTCTCTTTTTCTTTCTTTTTATCTCTTTTCTCTAATGGTATGTGTTTTTCTTTCTTTTTATGCACTTTTCTTTCTTTTTTGGCTATTTTTTATTTCTTTTTATGTTAAGTCCTTTCGTTATTTTTGTTCCTTTTTATCTATTTTCTTTCTTTTTATGTCTATTTTCTTTCTTTTTATGTCATTCTTACTTTTTGTCTTTGCTAGGGGTGGTTTTGACCAACACCAAAAGCTGCAACAAAACTAAGATATAATGTGAAAAATAGATTCATGTTCTTAAAGATTCTCCACAAACCGAGACTTTAAGAGGGATGTCATACACAGCACCCAAATCGTCCAGAACTATCTGAACTGTCAGATGTATAAAATAGCTTTCTGAGATCGATGTTAAAAAATGAATTTGTGTGGAGTTATCAGCGAGGAAAACCCTTCTTTGTAAAACTTGGACTGGCCTTGAAGAAACAACTTATTTGGGAACTTTCAACAACAGCAAAGACTGTAAACACATATCGCATGTTACTCTAAGAGAGAAGCTTTTATATATTTATATATATATATATATATATATATATATATATATATATATATATATATATATATATATATATATATATATATATATTTAAAAAAAACAGACAGTTTTAAGGTTCAATTATAATAATTTATTTCACCAGAGACCTTTTAAAGGACTCTGGATCATCAGATAGCACTTCCCAGAGATGAAACGAAATGAAATGAAATGAAAATTAATACTTTTGATGGGTAGTGAGAGTTTTTGTAATTTAACAGAGGGGTAATGAGGGGTGGTTTGAGAGACATGTTCGAGTTTAGAGAGGGTTTATTTAATATTTCTTTCAATCATACTTAGTATTGGGGGAAGGTCAAGGTCTACTCCCTCTTCCCCCAATACTAAGTGCCATTCTAACTTGGTGATGTTGACGCGTATTAACATCGCTATCAAAGAGGGTTCGTATATATAATACGCCACATATATCTTCAAGAATGCTTTGTTCACACTTAGAAATTCATTTTAAACTTTAAAAATTATCATTCACAAAAAGAGAAGGGGAAAAATAAAAAAAAATATGTGTTTTTAAATTACAAAAGTGTACTTGTATTAAACGAAAAATATAATACATATTACTTATTAGACATTCCTTCCTGCCGTCAAGTTTAAGTAAAATTGAAGTAAATAAATAATCAACATTCTGACGTTTTCCACTGCCACGAAACAAAGGCAAGGAAAGAAAGCCCATGAATACGGGAGAGAAAAATAACTTCTACTCGTTTAGAGAAACCTGTTTTTCTAGAAAATACTTTTAATAGAAAGGCTTTAGAAATTGCAGCACTAACAATCAGTTAAAGACTGTAGAATGTTTCCATATGAAGAAACGGCTAATATTACCATTAAATTTTCCATTTCATTGGAGCAAGGTTTTAGTGTCGAATCGCTACACGATTTGAACAGACGCGACAAAAACGCCAGACCTTTCAGTCCGCTTATGATTTTGAAAACGTCACTTAAGAAAATTGAAAATTAAATGGTTTCTATTTATTTACTTTTCAATGGGATATAGAAAAAGCCAAAAACTGGTTATTGGGACAGACATTCTTCATATGGAGAGGAAGTGAATTCAGTAAATACAAGAACATAGAAAGATGCGACAGTCAAAGACATGCCTTCTCACCAAGCCTATTCAACCTTTACAACAAACCGATACTGAGAAAACAGGAAGCTTTACCACGATTTATTCTTGGCGGACACAATCTTAACAACATAATGTATACTGGTAACACAGCATAGAAGATAAAAGACCCAGACAAGAAACTGCTGAGTTACTAGAAAATATAGTAAAAGGAAAGAGGGAAGAAAAGACTAAACATAAATTGCAGTAAATATGGTATAAGGTTGTCAGCAAAAGGAAAATTATAACTGCTGTATGAAGATACCAGATTCAAAAAGATTCGCGTCCTGGGTAAGACGATAAATTTACGTTGAACAAGGTCTCTGGTCAGGAGGTTTTGAGGAGCCAATAGCGACCTCTTAATTTCTGGTGTTCACAGATCCACCCTGACCCGGGTGGTAGCACCTGTTAGGATCACAACTATGTGCAAATAGTTAACACCTAAACGGGTATCAAAACACCATAAAATTGTAAAAATAGGTTTTAATACCAGCAATATATTTTGATGGAAAAATTATTAACAGTAATACATTTTTAACCAAATTATTAACAACAATACATATTCATGGAAAATTATTGCCAGCAATGCATTTGTAAACAAAAATATTACAAGCAATACATTTTGGAAGGAAAAAGTATTACCAGCAATACATTTTAGAAGAAAAAATATTAACAGTAGTACAAGTTTTAGGAAAAAAAAATATTACTAGAAATACATTTTTGAAGAAAAAATATTACCAACTATTCACTTAAAAATAGAATACCAGCAATAAATATCTTGTCGGCATTAAATAACCCATTAAGTTTGATATACCGTAAAAAAAAACAAACCAAAAGGGTTCGAAAATGTAAATATTTGGGAGGTATTTTAAAAGATCACGGGATATATGACACTGAAAACCAAGGCTGCATTGGAATAAAGAAAACACCTTTCAAAATATGAGCATAGTATTTGGAAGGTATTTTAAAAGATCACGGGATATATGACACTGAAAACCGAGGGAGCATTGGAATAAGAAAAATACCTTTCAAAATATAAACATCGTATTTCGAAGGTATTTAAAAGATGACGGGATATATGACACTGAAAACCGAAGGAGCATTGGAATAAAGAAAAAAACCTTTCAAAATATAAGCATAGTATTTGGGAGGTATTTTAAAAGATGACGGGATGTATGACACTGAAAACCGAGGGAGCATTGGAAATATAAAATATAAGCATGGTATTTGGGAGGTATTTTAAAAGATGACCGGATGTATGACAGTGAAAACTGAGAGAGCATTGGAATAACGAAAAACCTTTCAAAATATAAGCATAATATGTGGGAGGTATTTTAAAAGATCACGGGATGTATGACACTGAAATCCGAGGGAGCATTGGAATAACGAAAATACCTTTCAAAAGATAAGCATAGTATTTGGGAGGTATTTTAAAAGATCACGAAATATATGACACTCAAAACCGAGGGAGCATTGGAATAACGAAAATACCTTTCAAAATATAAGCATAGTATTTGGGAGGTATTTAAAAGATCACGGGATGTATGACACTGAAATCCGAGGGAGCATTGGAATGACTAAAATACCTTTCAAAATATAAGCATAGTATTTGGAAGGTATTTTAAAAGATGACGGGATGTATGACACTGAAAACCGAAGGAGCATTGGAATAACGAAAATACCTTTCAAGATATAAGCATAGTATTTGGGAGGTATTTTAAAAGATCACGGGATGTATGAGACTGAAATCCGAGGGAGCAGTGTAATAACGGAAATGCCTTTCAAAATATAAGCATAGTATTTGGGAGGTATTTTAAAGATCACGGGATGTATGACACTGAAATCCGAGGGAGCATTGGAATAACGAAAATACCTTTCAAAATATAAGCATAGTATTTGGGAGGTATTTTAAAAGATCACGGGATGTATGACACTGAAATCCGAGGGAGCATTGTAATAACGAAAATACCTTTCAAAAGATAACCATAGTATTTGGGAGGTATTTTAAAAGATGAAGGTATGAATGCCACGGAAAACAGAGGGAGCATTGAAATAACGAAAATAACTTTCAAAATATAAACGTAATATTTGGGAGGTATTTTAAAAGATGACGGGATGTATGCCACTGAAAACCGAGGGAGCAGTGAAATAACGAAAATACCTTTCAAAAGATAACCATAGTATTTGGGAGGTATTTTAAAAGATCACGGGATGTATGACACTGAAATCCGAGGGAGCATTGGAATAACGAAAATACCTTTCAAAAGATAAGCATAGTATTTGGGAGGTATTTTAAAAGATCACGGGATATATGACACTCAAAACCGAGGGAGCATTGGAATAACGAAAATACCTTTCAAAATATGAGCATAGTATTTGGGAGGTATTTAAAAGATCACAGGATGTATGACACTGAAATCCGAGGGAGCATTGGAATGACTAAAATACCTTTCAAAATATAAGCATAGTATTTGGAAGGTATTTTAAAAGATGACGGGATGTATGACACTGAAAACCGAAGGAGCATTGGAATAACGAAAATACCTTTCAAGATATAAGCATAGTATTTGGGAGGTATTTTAAAAGATCAAGGGATGTATGACACTGAAATCCGAGGGAGCATTGTAATAACGGAAATACCTTTCAAAATATAAGCATAGTATTTGGGAGGTATTTTAAAGATGACGGGATGTATGACACTGAAATCCGAGGGAGCCATTGGAATAACGAAAATACCTTTCAAAATATAAGCATAGTATTTGGGAGGTATTTTAAAAGATCACGGGATGTATGACACTGAAATCCGAGGGAGCATTGTAATAACGAAAATACCTTTCAAAAGATAACCATAGTATTTGGGAGGTATTTTAAAAGATCACGGGATATATGAAACTCAAAACCGAAGGTGCATTGGAATAACGAAAATACCTTTCAAAATATAAGCATAGTATTTGGGAGGTATTTAAAGAGATCACGGGATGTATGACACTGAAATCCGAGCGAGCATTGGAATGACGAAAATACCTTTCAAAATATAAGCATAGTATTTGGGAGGTATTTTAAAAGATGACGGGATGTATGACACTGAAATCTGAAGGAGCATTGGAATAACGAAAATACCTTTCAAAATATAAGGGGAGGTATTTTAAAAGATCAGGGTGTATGACACTGAAATCCGAGGGAGCATTGAATAACGAAAATACCTTTCAAAATATAAGCATAGTATTTGGGAGGTATTTTAAAAGATCATTGGATGTATGACACTGAAATCGAGGGAGCATTGGAATAACAAAAAAGTCACAAAATATAAGCATAGTATTTGGGAGGTATTTTAAAAGATCACGGGATGTATGACACTGAAATCGAGGGAGCATTGTAAGAACGAAAATACCTTTCAAAAGATAACCATAATATTTGGGAGGTATTTTAAAAGATCACGGGATATATGAAACTCAAAACCGAAGGAGCATTGGAATAACGAAAATACCTTTCAAAATATAAGCATAGTATTTGGGAGGTATTTAAAGAGATCACGGGATGTATGACACTGAAATCCGAGGGAGCATTGGAATGACGAAAATACCTTTCACAATATAAGCATAGTATTTGGGAGGTATTTTAAAAGATGACGGGATGTATGACACTGAAATCCGAAGGAGCATTGGAATAACGAAAATACCTTTCAAGATATAAGCATAGTATTTGGGAGGTATTTTAAAAGATGACGGGATATATGACACTGAAATCCGAGGGAGCATTGGAATAACGAAAATACCTTTCAAAATATAAGCATAGTATTTGGGAGGTATTTTCATTATGACGGGATATATGACACTGAAAACAGAGGGAGCATTGTAATAACGAAAATACCTTTCAAAATATAAGCATAGTATTTGGAAGGTATTTTAAAAGATCACGGGATATATGACACTGAAAACCGAGGGAGCATTGGAATAAGAAAAATACCTTTCAAAATATAAACATGTTATTCCGAAGGTATTTAAAAGATGACGGGATATATGACACTGAAAACCGAAGGAGCATTGGAATAAAGAAAAAACATTTCCAAATATAAGCATAATATGTGGGAGGTATTTTAAAAGATGAAGGGATGTATGACACTGAAAACCGAGTGAGCATTGGAATAACGAAAATACCTTTCAAAATATAAGCATAGTATTTGGGAGGTATTTTAAAAGATGACGGTATGTATGAGACGGATAACCGAGGGAGTATTGGAATAACAAAAATACCTTTCAAAATATAAACGTAATATTTGGGAGGTATTTTCAAAGATATCGGTTTGTATGCCACTGAAAACCGACAGAGCATTGGAATAAAGAAAATACCTTTCAAAATGTAAGCATAGTATTTGGGAGGTATTTTAAAAGATCACGGGATGTATGACACTGAAAACCGAGGGAGCATTGGAAGATCGAAAGTACCTTTCAAAATATAAGCATAGTATTTGGAAGGTATTTTAAAAGATAGCGGTTTGTATGCCACTGAAAACCGAGGGAGCATTGGAATAACAAAAATACCTTTCAAAATATAAGCATAGTATTTGGGAGGTATTTTAAAAGATGGCGGTATGTATGACACTGAAAACCGAGGGAGCATTGGGATGACGAAAATACCTTTCAAAATATAAGCATAGAATTAATAAACAGAAAAAATTGTTTGACAAACAATTTTTTTCTGTTTATTAATACTATGCTTATATTTTGAAAGGTATTTAAAGTCAGAAAAATATTTGATTGTAAGATTTTTTGAGGTAGGTAGGAATAATTTAGTGATAAAATTATTACCAATTGACCCATAGCTGGGCGATATGGGGGGTCGTCATAACTATCCCAATGGTATTTACGCATAAGTGAACCAAACGAACCTAACTGGAATTTGAACTCGTCTCGTCGATTATCAATTCCAAGCCATTATCTATTAAACTACTCGCATATCCAACCTTCTAGCACGCGATATGCCCAATTGGGCACCCATCTAGATATTAACCAGTCTAGATGTTGTTTAACTTTGGTGTTCCTTCTTGAACCAGTTTTGGAAAAGTGGGAAATGAGAGATTAGAGAATTAATTGAATCTACTTGTCTCCTCACATAACGTGTCGTCATCGAAAAATCTCCTAAAGCACGGCAAACAGTGAATTGAAAATGAGAATATGTTTAAAATGAATAAAATGACCATTCAAATTAGTCGATTAACGCTGACGTCATCAAATACGCGAGGAGATCCGGGGGAGTTGTTTGATTTGCAATGCGACCAGAAATAAGACTGATTGATTTTTCTTTAATGTCACTAAAAATTAGATACAAATATAATAATATAATACCTATAAAATGCCGCTATATATTAGGTACCTTCAGATTACATAATCATTTTCATTAAATTTTATAAAATGTTATTCATTTCTATAACCCTTGTGATCTATAAAATTAACTGAAATTTATACCCCTACAAAAACAAAAGCAAATATGACGTAAGTTTTAAAAATACTAATACAAAAATTAAATTCAGAATTTGTAGTTCTTAATTGTAGGAAAAAATGAACTTCAGATGAAAAATTTCAATTTTTTTATTATTTTATTCTAATTAAAAAAAAAATAAGACGTCGTGTGCGCATAATTATTTTAGCTTACATAGATCATTCTAAAATAAATTTATATATCAAAAGCGATGCCCATATGAACTTTATAAATTGCAAGATTTAAAATCGTACTCTGTGGGGACTTTTAAGTTAGGTAAAGAGACCTCTGGTCCTGTTTAGAAAGCAGAAACGATTATATTGAAAATTTGAATTCCACAATTCGTTCCATGGAACTTAAAAACCTCATTTTCACCATGTTTCTGGCTATAAGTTCGATTCCGGCCAAAAGGCCGATTCGGGCCGCAAGTCTGATTTAGACCGAACATTTCAATTCAGTCCGAAAATTGTGTTCTTAAAATCACAAATTCCGTGAAACTTCAACTGAATTTAACTCTTCAAATCACAAACTTTGTGGAACTTCAAAACCTCACGCCTCTAAAACTCTCACTTTAGCACTGATTCCTTGGTTTTTTGAAGAAATAAAATTGATTTCCTCAATTCACAAAGTTTAGACTTGAAACAATTTTTTTTAAATTCTCAATTTTTTATGCTACTTTAAGCTCACAATAATTTTAAAAAGTAACTTTTCAAATCACTAATTTTTGAAAATTTATATGTTTAACTGTTCCCTCCTTATCCGCGGAAAATTCTCATGCTGGATGTTCAAGCACCAAAGAAAGGACAGATTTTCAATTCCAGAATCATCCATATTCCAAAAAGGTATAATATGTCTATGTATATTAAGTGAGACTCGAATTAGGGGGTTTTCAGTCACACGGACGGACATAATTTACTATTTATTTAGAAGACAACCTGTTTGATATGCGTTATATGCAAATGGATGAATTACATATTCCGTTAAGCAAGATGTGACCAGCACTTTTTTTTAATCGACGATATCTACTTCCGCTTCATGACAATTCTCCGCCACATGTTGCCAGTATAACACTGCAGAAATGCACCGCCTTGGCATACGAAACTTTGACGCGACCACCATATTGCCTTGATCATTCGCCCACTAAATAACACTTTTCCAGGCATCTTGAAAAATTTGATACAGAAAGCTAACCCCACTTATTAACTTAAAAAAAATAAAGTTGAACATTTGTTATGTAGAATGGTTAATCTAAAGTGATATGAAAATATATATTCATGATCGTAGTGTCTCTTGTTTAACTCCGAAAATATCCGTACACGTAATAGTTTATAGCGAAATCGAGGATAAAAATAAGAAACAAATTCATTGAAAAATAATTAAAAAAAAAAAATTGTTCTTCTTAATTCGACGTATTTTCCAATAAATCTGTCTCAAGAGTTAAGCGATGTTAAGAAAGAATTATCTTTACGCATTAATTAACAAAAGCAGCCAGAATAAAGGACAGAGCCCGAGAGTCGAAGCGACGTAACTAAGTGAATAAGGAACCTCAACGGGTGTATGAATCTTTCCTGGATACGTACTGTGTTTTCGACAATCTTTTAACCGACGCCGAGCTTGGCAAATCAAAGCAATTAAAGAAACATTGGACGACATAATGGTTTCCCTGCAGCGAGTAAGGGACACACATGATGGCGCTTCCTGTTGCGAACGTGCGCCGAGGCTGGCGTTTGCGTAAATCTTGGACCGAATTTGGTGTATAAACCGGAAATTAAAATAACGTTTTGTGATTTCCGGCCGAACATTGCAGGACTTGATCGCAATAAGAACTGGGGTTGGGATTGCGTTTGGAAGCATCACGTCTGTCAAAATCAATTCTACCACGCGTTAACAACAAAGAGAAAAAGGCGATGGTCGAGTGTGGTGCTCAGATCTGGAGAATTGAGGGTTTCGTTTAGTACGCATGTCTTAAAGGATCGTAAAAAACGCATTAGTGCATCTTGAAACTGCATCATACATATCCAATAGAGCAATTTCTGTTTATGCAATCTGCTCCCTGGATCCATTAATATTAATTTGTATTCTGATCGGGTGGTTATAAAGCTATTAAACTTAGGTCAGAATTTATAATTGTTATAGATATAAAACATATGAGATAAGGATGTAGAGATTTTCCAAGCGTAGCTTTGATGTGGCATAAGGCCAAAAGTATGGGGGCATATCAGTGAGGATCTAACTCACTACTCAGTCGTAATTGATCTAGCAAGAGAAGCTCGCTAAACATTAAACCACGCCGAGGTGTCCTATAAGATAGTGATATATATATTTATATAAAAATAACAATATTCGGGAGATATGTAGATAAAGTGAAAAATGTTTTCTTGTGACGTGTTTTGTCCTTCGGGTCTTTATCGGACTAAATTTGTTATGTTGGTGCAACTGCACATGCACCAAAGAAGAAAATTAGCGAGGAGACGAACTTCGATAAATGGATTCCACATGAACTCAATGAAAGTCCGACTTTTTGAAGTGTGTCCAGCATTAAAATTGCAAAAGTCAAAGGATTCATGTCATGATGGAATAATAAGATGTAATTACTATTTATACCAATCCTTTATACCAATCTTTTATACCAATCCTTTATACCAATTCTTTATACCAATCTTTTATACCAATCTTTTATACCTATCCTTTATACAAATCTTTTATACAAATCCTTTATACCAATCCTTTATACCAATCTTTTATACCAATCCTTTATACCAATATTTTATACCAATCCTTTATACCACTCCTTTATACCAATCTTTTATACCAATCCTTTATACCAATCCTTTATACCAATCTTAAACAAACGCTTCAATGGCTTCATGACGAAGCCGAATTCGCAACTACAAAAGATTATGTTGACTCTCTGGAGGTCCACCATTGGCGTTATTCATTATAGATTTCTGGAATGTAACTAGAGCCTCATTGCCGACGTTTGCTGCCAGCAACTGTATGAAATGCGTATTCAGTTGAGCAAAATGCGACCGGCTCTAATTAATCGACGTTGATAGATTCTGCTCCAAGACAATCGCTCGCCCATTAACTGCTACTTTTCAAGCATCTTGACAGCATTTTAAGTGGAAAGATTTCCTGCCATTCAAACCTTTAGAGTTTTCTCATAAAGGCATAAGTTAACTTTTAACACAAGGCTGGAAGTGTATAGATGTTCATAGTTTTTATTTTCACTGATTTAAACACTATTTAAATATATTAATTCAGGAATAAATGCTGCTTCTAAAATTGGACATTATAGCGAATAGTATATGTATTCAATATATGAAATTTAATCTTAAAAAATGACGTAAAAATTAAAGCAAGAGGAAGGGGCCATGCACGCAACTATGAATAAATATATGTAATGATGGTTGATTCTCTTGTATTACAATGGCTTCCAGAATTTTACATCGTTCTTTACATTTAGTGACATATAGTAGTTTGGTGTTATCTCTTAAAAATTTTCCTACGTTAGTATTATTTTGGTTATTTTTTATATATTTTTCTCCATGTGTGCGAATCTGACTTAAGTTTTACCAATGACAAATCAACTTACGAGAATATGGTGCATTTGTGGCTAATGTAAGCATTTAATGTTGTTTGTTTATTGAGATATTTAGAGATAAAATCATCCAACTGTTATGAATTCTTAGACAGGATTTTTGAAATGGTGTGTTGTTTGGAATTAATTCCATTTGACATTTGGAAATTTTCTGTAATAAATGATAGATCTAATATATTTGATAGGTTCAATAACTGTTATATGAGGTCGAGTTATATTTTAACAGCCTTCTCGTCTTGTTTATAATTAGGATGTCACTGGCTAGTGTAAAACATAATGGGGTCTATTTTTGTTCATATCAATTGCTGTATGTTATTCTTTTTAAATGTATTTAAAGCAAATCTTTTTTTTTTATTATCAACAAGATTTTGGAATTGATTGTTGGTAAATGTTTGTTTTATGCTTAATTGTCTATAAAACAATGTGTCCAAAACGGAAATCATTTTCGGATGGTTAATCATGTTCTGTAAAATAACTGTTTTACATTATTTACATTATTCGGACTATTGTCCTCATCTTTGTCGCCATATCTATCACAACGTTTCGGCCGTTGTACGCTCCGGCCTTATTCAGGTGGTTGGAATTTTGAACTGAATCCTTTATTTCGCTCACTGGTCTAGACTGTTCTAGTTCCACGTGCCATGTTTAATGGATGTCATCAGTTATCTCCTGCTAATTTCCCTCTGAAAGTTCTCCACTGCCTTAACCGGGTATTGAACCCACACTTTTTGGTCCTGTCACTGGATCTAACCAACGCCTTTATCCACTTGAGGACATCTAAGTATGAATTTCTGGGTATTATAAACCTAATGTCTTCAGCAACCATTTTACCAGTGTTCATATTGCAATTTTTGCTGATATCATTGCATGTTTTATGTTTTACATATATATATATATATATATATATATATATATATATATATATATATATATATATATATATATATGATTGCTTAAAGAGCTTCAGATATGCTTAACGCAAAAGTTGACCCATAGGTGTTCATTATTTGGATAACAATGATGTTGAACAAAGAATCAACAATCTCTACTAACTGTTCCACAAATCGAATCAGGATAGACCCTCTTCAGAAAAAACGATGTGCCGGAATTAGAATGAAACAGTGATATCACCTACCCTTTATTATTTCAAAATGAACATTTAGTAAGCAATAAGTAATAATTTTCGTTTATTTCATGTTCAAGATGAGGGGAATATTATGCTTTAAGTTAAACTCTGAAAGAGATTGAGAGAAAATTAACAAAGAGGGCACTTCAATCAGTAGGAATGAGTTATAATATTTTTGTGCAGCTATTTTAAAAATATAACAGATTTAGACAAATTAAATATAAGAGATACGGAAAATGAACACAGAATATGCTATGCTTGAGTTAGTTTCGCTCAAAACTTTAAAATGCTTAAAAACAAAACGTTAATCTAAAAAATCGTTTCATATACTTAAATAATCTCGTTTGATAACGACTTTTTCCTAGAATTTACGTATTCAGCTATTTTACACCTTTTTTTTTTTTTTGCTGAGTTCGTCCTCGCCCTACATGACAGTGTTAACTTTTAGGCCAGCAATAATCTGATACTTGGATGTTATTGGATATTTTGAGATTTGGGGCTTCAGGATGTTAATAATGTACCGATTCCGCTTATGGTTGACACTACGACCGCCTCGCTTCTTATTACAATTGTTCATAGTTATCATGACATTGTACACAGTGCACAAAACACTGTTGCGGATGCTTATAAAGACGATTTAAGAGTGAAAGAACTCAGAGATTTTATGCCGGATGAAGCCATATTTCTACGTTATTCTCCCAAATATAATTTCACTGTGAAGATTTTTTCCGTTAGGGAATGTCTATCAGTTGTCCAATGATTTTAGTGTTCTGGTGTATAATTTAAATCCTCAGTTGTTCTGTCTTGTGTTAATAAAATAAGCACAATCCATCGTTCAGCTTTTGACTATCCATTACAATAAATATAACGTTTTCAACTCTAAAGTTGAATTAAGTTTTATAACGGCTCACAAGCTTCTACGAGATGTCTTTACTATATTACATATCTTATGTTTTTGGGGCTTTTTAATTTGTGTTATGGGAACGTTACTAAATCCAGATTCTGTTTTTTGTTTGTGACGCCGCTGTTCCTTCTAGAAGCGGTTACAGTGCCTACATCTTTGCGGATATCTATATATAAAATTCTGTGACATCCGTTAGTCCGTTCATCAAACCCTCTAAAATAACGATACATTGACAGATCAAAACCAAATTTTGGAGAGAAGTGTAAACAGGTAAGGCGCTACAAAATACAATTGTTTTTTTTCAGGTGTGTAGCTTCGTGGAAATAATTTTTCATTCATTTTTTGGAAATATTAAATGTTTTATTAGTTATAAACAATAATACAAAATACTCACACTATTTAAAAAAAACAATTTAATGATTAAAATAACAAACACTTATTTAATAAAAATGCAATATTAATTTTTGCTTATCTTTTCCTTGGGTTTTTATATATACAAGAATCTAGTTTCCAGTTCACCCTGCGTTTGCGAGAACTATACAGAAATAACAAGACCAAACGCTTCATAAAATTGGTATTTGGCTCCAGAAAAAATATATACACATACCTAGTTGTTTGCAGCATTCTCAAGAGTAAGAAATCCTAAGTATGTATACTCCATTGTTAAAAAGAAAAAGGAACAAATGAAATTTTCTTAAAAAATATTTTTTACCCTAAAGTCCTATAAAATTAAATTAAATTTAAAAATATTAAAACGTGAAGGTTTTGCAAAATTATTTTCCCAAACAAATCAGATTATTCAAATTTCATCGATATGTATACAAAATTGAACAAAACGTAGTGCTTGTAAATTTAAACAAAAATGTTTGTGATAAATTCAACAATACTAAATACCGTTGGCATTTCAGCACGGTGAATCGTGTTGAAAAATAATTCTATTTGTAGAAAATACACAAAAATGCGATACGAATATTGTAGATAATTTCAGGGTCGATTCTGACATTCTTCCCTGTTTATGTTTATTCGAACCAATTTTCAAATATTTCTGAACCAGTAAATACATATTAATACCTGAACCCACATTCCTTGATTTTCCATTATTTTCACATAATTTCGGTTAGTGATTGGTGAGAAAAATGAGTTTAAATAAAAGAACAATATTAATTACTTAATATGTAAATACAAAAATGTCACTGATGTAACTATAAATATATTGATATATCAAGAACAATATTGGGAAAAAATGTATGACAAACTGGAAAAATTTTCTTGTAACGCGTTTTGTCTTTTATGACTTCATCGAACGAAAATGTTGCGAAGGTATATTACACGAAATAATAATACAAGATGTGGATATACTTTCATAATGTTTTCACCTCAGTTTGGAGGTTCACTCTTTGCCCATAAGTGGGACCCTAACAGGTGCTACTACGCCGCGTCAGGGTGGATATGGGTACAACAGCAAGAGGTGGTTAAGGTTGCGGAGAGGTTTTTGAACTGCAATAATACCATGGAAGAGTTATGGAAATATTGAAACTACAATTACAATTAAATAGTTGAAATTTCTTAGACATATAACGAGAAAAGAAAGATTGGATAATCTCCCAATGTGGGGAAATACTGTCTTTAATTGAAGCAGGAGTATATAAAAGGAAGCCGACATAAAGGGCGTTTATGTATGGAGGACAGAAAAGTGCGGGAATGGTAAAGAGACAAAAGTTTACTTGCAAGATCTACTGAAATTAAGAGAAGCGGGAGAAACAGCAAGTAACATAATGGTTTTATATCAAAGATTAGTAGGCATAAGCAAAGAATGATCAAAAGATGTTCACATGATTTTTATTGAAATCAAGACAAGAATTTGAAAGCATCGAGACGACATTACGAATTCGTGTCTATGGTGGAACAGGGACAAAGAGAGATATTAACGTGTCAAAGTTATATCGATCAACAAAAGACAGGAATTTATGGAGACCCATGGGCGCTTAAAAGAAGAAAAGAATCATTGTCTCCTATTGATTCTTATTTTAAATGCGTAGATTGAGAATTTTTACTATTTTAATTCACTCCCAATTTTGGTGTCATCATTTTTGTTCGCGTAACGCGTGAAATATTAATTGCATTTTGTATCTGTTTTGCTTCTGGGAAGAAAAAGAAAAAATGATAGCAACTTGCGTTGCTCCGTGTGCATTACATAGAAATTTCAAGGTATTTTTTTTGTTCTTCTTACATCTTCTTGTCATACAAGGCTGGTCTTTGAGATTTAAACGTTTTATCAGCTCATCTCTTCAAAAGGGAACAAAAATATAACAGTAAACAGCTATCACGTTATTTCTTAATCTTTTTCGTGTGTCACAAAAGAGAGCACACACGCACACACACGCACACACACGCACACACACGCATACCGGGTATAACATCAAATTTTCCGAATCAAAATCAGCAAAATTGTTCAATTATTAGATTAAGCTTTGAATCGTTTTATGTTAGAAATCATTAAAGATATATTACGGGAATTCTCCGAAGTGTTTTTAACACTATTAGACTCTACTTTGAGCAATAAGAATATATAAATACACTGCAAAGTTAAAAGAAGAATTTTGATGAGAATCGATCATAAACAAAAATGACACGTTAATCATTATTTGGTGTTGTCTAATATTAAAAAAAAAATCAACTTTAAAAGCATTCCAATTCTATTTATTCCATTGTGATATAAATTATTCTAAGCATTCTTTTACAAAAAAAGACTTGTCCTAACATATTGCACATTTTCATAAAAAGAAAAGAGGAAAAACAGAATGATATCTAAATTTTCCTCTGTTCTTTTTATGAAAATGTGCAAATGTGGAACATTTTTATAACATTCCATCTAAAATAAGAGAACCAACAATACCATTTTTTATTTATCAGGGCAATTTGAAAAACGTGTAGAAATTAAATGGAGTATCTACACAAAAATAGAAATGGGCGTGAGACAAGAAAGATTTATTCAGCACCTACAGGTACGCATTCCTAAGGTAACTGGAGACATTATCATGATTTATTATTTGTAGGCGTAATCTTAAGATGTATAGATGACACTCTGTGAATTGCTGTGAAGAAAGCGAGAAAAAAGAACTAACGGCCAACTGCACGAGGGCGTAAAGTCTGGTCATCAGCCAGAGGAAAAGCTCCAGATACGAGTTACAAACTGGAGAGGTCAACATCTCGCAGGTGCAGAGGTTCAAATATCTGACAAGTGCTTTAAAACAGGATGGAAAATGTGACACCGAGTTCCGAAGTACACATTAGACTAGCGAAAGAAATATTCCAAAAGATGAAGGTAAAAATAATATTAGAAATAAAGAAATAAATACTAGATTGTAAAATATTATCCGTCCCCGTATGTGGTAGTGAATTCTGAAAAAAAAATCTCCTCACAGATGAGAAAACTGGATTCAGCAAAAGTTTTGCACTGAAGAATTATACAGAAATTTCCATGGCCGGAGCGAGTAAGCAACAAAGAAGGCTTAAATAGCATTTATACCAGAATCAAGAAAAGTCAGTTGAAATTCCGTGGACATATGACGAGGAAAGATACTGTTGGAAAACTTCACCCTCAGGGAGCTTATTAAGAGCAAGAGAGATGGAGGAGGCCTGCGAGAAACGTATCTGCGGTGTTTGTGTTAAAGACTGGCAAAACGAGAAACGGGGGCCTTAACACAGAGCGAAAAAAATTCTAAGGGGTCGTAAGTGATAGGCGGCTATCGTTCTCCACAACTTCCTATGTTCGAAAAGGAGGCAGAGCATAGAAAAAGAATAATATATTTCAAACTAAAATTCTGTAACAATGCAATGTAAACAAATATTGCTAATCGTCTGCAGCATTGATTTCAAAGTCATCACACCGTTGTAATAACTGAATTCTGCCGTCGGCGAGCTACACTCAGATGTGAAAGAATGACGAAGCTGCAAAAGATGCGGATAGATATGCAAATGCTTCTTGTAAAATATTAAAGTTTATGATTACACTGATTACGTAAAATCGCGGAAAACACGGCGACCTCTACGTCTAAGGTTGACTGGTTGATTTTTTATAGCTTATCAAGCCTTTGTGGGTTATTTAAAGCCAAGACGTATAATGGAGTGTAAGAATTTTTTTTCTTTCGCAATAAAACACCGGAGAGGACAATGGTTTATCCAGATACAAGTCCTGCTATTTGGGGTAAAAGTTAGGTTCATGCCTTTCCAAAGGGTAACTGCCCGTAAGTGAATATAACAAACACTTGCTGAAAGTTCACTGCTTTCTGTTTCTGAATTGCTATCCATTACACCACCCACACATCCACAATGTACAATTTGACGTTTACAAATCTCTCCATGGTGGGCAGTTCTCTCAGAGCAGCTGGAACTGTCGGCCGAAGAAATTAGACAATGTCACGTTGTGTACGTGAAGTAGGGACGAGATTCACGTTTGCCCGTCGCAAAATTCCTCATCGGAAAGAAGAACCGAAAAATCTAACTAGACTTTGAAAACGATTACTTTGTTTGAACCGATGAAATTCGGCCAGGACTGTTCAATTTGTGAACATGTTTAATTTGTTTGATAGCAGTTAGTTTGATGTGCGCGTTGAATCGTTGTCATAGGTGCGCAAAACGGCATCGGCCAACGGGTTTTAATTTTGGATAAACGTTTTTACGTTCACTTTCATTTGTCTTTTTACCTCCCAGCTATGGGTCTAAAAGTTACGGTAGACTAGATTACCTAGAATCGGATGGCGACCAGACACAGCGGATATGAACTCTAATTTAGAAAAAAATATATATAACGTGGTAATGATTTAAGGAGATTGATCCATTAATTTTTCCAAGAAGAGATAGCAATAATTCAGATTACTAATAAAGAAAAGGAACCTGTACAAAGTCATGTGCTCTTAAAGATGTGATTAAATAAAATCGCACATTATCATAGAATGGAGAGCTTTCTTCTTAAATTTCTGAGAAAATCAGTTCTGAGGTGTTAGTCTATTATTGTGGCTATATTCTCTTTTATATACTCCTGCCCTATCATTGTGATATATGGCAAAATAAATGCCGTAGTGTATAGAAATATTACCGAGGGGTATGCAATTTCTTCTCTATTATCTCACATTGGAACTACCTTTATTTAAAAATGGCAAAGCTGAGCTTAGAAGCTGAAACCGGGGTTCACATCTCGCGTCAACGGAGAATTTATGGGCGACCATTGGCGACAATGAAAATGTAAGGAAAACGAAGAAAGTGAAAGATTTATGTCAGAAACACCTGAATGGGACAACTTCATACCTGGAGAATTATATAAAGCCAATTACTGTTAGGAAAGTTGCTTCACCAGAATATATATTACACCCTTAATATGTCTACCATTCGCCCTTGCATCGAATGTTGCTGCCGAATCTGGTTTGGTGTTTCTATTCTCTACCTGACAATACTTTTTTTTTTAATTTATATTTAATATAATCTCTCTTTGAGAAATGGAAAAGTATTGACCTGATTCTGTAATATTTCAGAAGATTCTCTAGAGCACAATATTGGAGTTCTACGTACAGCGTTAACGCATTCGTTTTTCAACTGGGGGAATAGTGCTGAATAAAAAAAAAAGCTCTAAATGAAGATAATTGTGGCTTATAAGCAAAGAGATATACACAATTTCCAAGCATTTTAATGTCCCCAGTTCAACAATAAGCAACATTATGAAGCAGTATATCGAGACATTGTGTTGTGAATAAGCAGAAAACGGTTAATGTCTGAGAGAATGGAAACGAAATATGTTAGAGAGGTTTCAATGACTCTCCGCTTAACGACAGGGACATTGTCAATGATGTATAGAAAGTAGGGATGAATGTATCGACTAAGGCAGCCATTTAACACTCGAGCGGGATTTCGAGTTTGACGTCCAAGGCAAACTTCCCCGTTTAAAGCTAAACAAAAGAAAAACAAATGTAAGCTGAAATACGTAAAAGCTATTGGACAAGTAAAGGTTTCATTAAATAAGAACATCATCAAAGGAAGTGAAAAGCCAAAGAGAGAAAATAATTCATGTCAACCTCTTTTTCTAAATTTCACGCCCTCTTATTCACTTTCATTTATTAGATATTGAATGGCCTCACTTCGTAACGCCTAGAGCTTGGATCATGTTTCAGCTCATCTGATGAACATTTATGTGTCTTACTAAACTGAAAACTTTCGAAAAACCAATACCATTTTTCATCTTGTATATAAATACTTGTTACAAAATGAAACCCTTGCATATGGCTTGATAAAATTCCACACAGGACGACACGCGTAAGATAATATATATATATATATATATATATATATATATATGAGTTATGAAAATCTTGGTAATCCGTATGGGTAGTCCCAAGTGGATGAAATCCTGAGAACTCAATGTAAATCCAGAGCTAATAATTTAAAGAAAAACATACCACTTTAAGGTTCCATTATAATAATTTATTTTACCAGAGCCCTTTTATAACACTTCCCAAAAATGAAACGAAAGATCAAAGGAAAATTCACACTTTTGACGGGTAGTATTAAGTTTATTTAATTTAACAGAGAGGCAAGGTACAACAGTTAAGCTTTTTATTTATTTTTTCTTGTGTTCGAACAAGAGCTTTCTTTTCTGGGCACAAAGTGTGTAGAAACTGTGCAGATGTTCTATAGTTACCAGCTCTTTCGGCTCTACTTTTAGCCATTATCAAGGATGATTTTATTTTTTCAGTTTAATTGAGTGCATTCGTTATGTGTATGCTTTCAGTGTGTTATAGCGATGTTTACCTTCCGAACACGGTTAGCATATTGTCGCCTAGATCGTAGTTAATATTGTTAAGAGTTGCTGTTTTTTATTATGATTAGGGCTTCCATTATTTTTAATCTTTTTTTTTTACAGGTGGCTGAGGTTATTATATTTGTGTTTTCGACTAGTATGTTTCGTTTGCGGGTGTGTTTAAATAGGTTCTAATAGCGCTATGGTTATATAGGTGTAACGTAAGGCGTCTGGATAGGCATGTTGTTGTGTGACCGATGTAATTATTTATGTTCGGTTTGATTGGGAACACAGTTCCTTAAGGGGCATTTCAACTCATAGATAATGTTCGCTCGTTGTAATTTTGATTTAGCTGGTGTGTTGTTTTTTTGAGGATAAGGTTAGCTGTCTTAAATTTTTTATAGTAGATAATTAATTTGATTTTTTTTTCGGGTCGATTAGGGTAGTGTATATCTATAATATTTCTAAGTGAAAATTCATCTAGTTTCTAGTTAATATGAATTTGGTTTTTGTAGAAGATATTTATGTAATCTTTCACTGTATATTCACTATCATTGCTATTTACTTAGGGAAGAAATAGTCATATTTGGCGGTCTATAAGGTGGTTAGGGAAGCCATTATTAATTAGTGTCTGTTTTAGATTATTTAGTTCTTTAAGGAAGAGTAATCGAGAGGATGATTTCTGATGTGATTTTTTAGGAAGTTATTTTTTAATACTGTTATTTTGTATCTGAGTAGGCATTCACTTTTAAAGTTAAGGTGGTAAGAGTTTCTGCTAGTGAGTTTTTATATAATGAGGTGATGAAAGTGTTATTACTATATTCTACAAGAACATCTAAGAATGGAAGTTTGTTTTTTGACTAGGTTCCTAGGTAAAGTTAAGGACGGAGTTTTTCTGAAATGTGGTCTTAAGTGTATCTATTTCTTTAGTGCTATCTGCTAAAATAAAAATATTGTCTACGTAGCGGAGATATATTTTAGGTTTACAGACCTGTTTAAATATCATATTTTCTACATGGACTGAGTTGATTTCCCATACTAACGCCATTAGTTTGGGTGTAAATGTTTCCATTATGGTCATTGAATGGGACTTAGTGCATGCGTGTAGTAATCTTTTGAGTATAAATGGTTTGATGCTTGGCGGAGGGATAGAATTATTAATATGCACAGATTTGAGGATAATGTCAATGGTTTGATCAATGGTGACGTTTGTAAATATTTTTCGACGTCAAGTGACACTATGATACCTTGGTTTGGTTTAGTAGTATTCAAAATTTGGAGGAATTCGTGGGTGGATGTGATGCTGTAATTCGTGGGTAGGTATGGAGTGGTGATGTCGTTCAGGAAATTTGATAGCTCGTAGATAGATGTTGGGATCTGATTGGTTGTAGCGGGTCTCCGGGTTTATGTGTTTTTATATTTCCATATAAATATCCAGGTTAGAAATCTCCAATGATTTTTTTGGATTTTCAGGGAACCGTCTTCCGGCTGTTATTAGTTTGTTGACGGACCTCTTTAGGGTCTCCGTGGGGTTTCTATACAGTTTGTTGAATTTTGTTCGGTCGTCAGTAACGTTTTGTAATTTTTTGTGGTAATCGGTTTTATCCAAAATTACGTTTGTATTAGTCTGTTAGCTGGTCTGATGAAAATAAAATATCTGTAAACACACACACTAAAAGCATACACATAACACACACTCAATTAAACTGAAACAATAAAATCATCGTTGATAATGGCTAAAGCGCTCGGAACTATAGAAAATTTAGACGGTTTCTACACACCCTGTGTCCAAAAAAGAAAGCTCTTGTGCGAACAAAAGAAAATTAAATAAAAAGCTTAACTGTAGTCTGTCGTTTTAATGAGACATGCATAAATGAAGGATTGCTTCTAAATACACACACATATATATATATATATATATATATATATATATATATATTTTTATTTTCGTTTTTTCACACACACACACACACACACACACACCCACACACACACATATATATATATATATATATATATATATATATATATATATATATATATATATATATATATTGTTACGGGACCTTACCCATAATAACATAATGGACTATTCCGTACGTAATAAATACTGCGCCTCAAGAGGAAGCAGGCAGTTCTGTCAGAAGTTTAGAGTTTAGTCTGAAATCTGAAATGAGGTCCGCCAGAAGTCTGTCAGTCGGAGCGAGCGAGTCAGTCAGTCGAGTCAGAGGCAGTCCAAAATAGAATCGTTCAGACAATTACTACTAAACCAGATTGTTCGTACTAACACTTTCTACTTCTCTGTATATATTCCTGTTTGTAATATATCTGTGTTATTCCTTCCGTATTCGAGTTCTTCTTTATTGGTTCTACCTTGGACTATCAACGTGGTACAAGGAACCGAACCATAACATATATATATATATATATATATATATATATATATATAATGTGTGTGTATGTGATTAAATAAGAACCAAAAAGCAGACATTTATGCATTTCGAGTACCGCCAGTTTATTTTGGGCCATTGAAGCAATAGCTTTCGATTGTCTCTCTCGAATGAAATATCTTCGACAAGTTGGAGCCATGACTGATTATTTGTATGAACTTGATCACACGCGCTGTGTCGAGTACTTACTCGACTGTCATCATTTAATCTAATCATGTTACCAAATACGAGTGACTTATCCTGTCATCATTCTCCGTATGATCTTCCTTTCTTCTGCGCATGCGCACATTGCATTTTCGTAATTATTCCATTGTTTAAGTGACGTAATAAAGTTAGCAACGCAATTCATACTATTTCTGATTTGACGCGAATAATTTATGACTATTTTGACAGCAAAAGGAGCTTATTAAATCTCGTTCTTAGACAAAAGTCTAAATTTCTTTTGAAATTATCAATAAAACTTAATAACTTTATCAATGATTGATTGTTCTTCCAGAAAAGGTTACATTTTGATTGATTTAAAAGGAGATTAAGACATTGAAACGAGTATTGTTTTTATTTGAAAGGATTTCCATGTCTTTTGTGTAGAAAATTAGATTATCTCCCTTAACGCGTTGGTTTCAACTTAGCAGTCAAATGCAAAAGCATACACCGCAGTTTGTATGATAAGAAACGAAAAGAAAAGGCATATTAAAAATGTAGATATTAAAAGGAAATATATGAAAAAGAAAGACAGATTGCAATTGGGGAAGACGGGTGGAAATAAAGAAAAAAGAAAGAATGAATGAATGAAAAAGAAAGAAAGAAACAATGACAGAAAGAAAATGAATATAAACAAATAAAGAATAAAAAAGAAAAAAAAAGCAGAAATAATCAAATGAACAAGAGAGAAAATAAATAACATTTGATGAAAGTGAACGTCAGGAAGAAAGAGTATAAACAAAAAATAAAAATAAGAAAGATAAAATATCTGTAGAAAGAAAGAAAAAATGAAAGAAAAAGAATGAAAGAAAGAAAGATATGAAGTAAAAATGAGTATAAACAAAAAAAAAAAAGAATAAAAACTAAAGAAAATAAGGAAAATGAAATATCCGTAGAAAGAAAGAAAAAAAACGAAGAATGAAAGAAAGAATGAAATAAGGAAAGAAAAATGAGTATAAACAAAAAAAAAAAGAAGAAAAAATAAAGAATTAACATTAGATGAAAGAGAAAAAGTAACGGATGAATAAAATATTCGCAGAAAGAACAAAAAAGAAAAATGAAAGAAAGAAAAAGGATGAAAGAAAGAAAGAATGAATGGCTGGAAGATAGAAAAATGAATATGAACAAAGAAAAAAAAATTAAAAATAAAGAAAAATAAGGAAAATGAAATATCCGTAGAAAGAAAGAAAAAAATAAAGAATAAAAGAAAGAAAATAATGAAAGAAAGAAAGAAAACAGGAAAGAAAGAAAGAAAAGAAATAATTGATACAAAAGAAAGAATGAAAGAAAGAAAGAAAGAAAGAAAGAAAGAAAGAAAGAAAGAAAGCAATGGTGTATTTATTAATTAAAAGAAAAAAACCATAAAGAAAATTAAACATTTTTACAATGCTATTCACTCTGTAGAAACCCCGATCAGTCGATGTAGAGAGATACATAATAAAGAGCACTGCTTATGTGGATATGTAGGGAAGATAATGGTTAACACTAGACTTTAAAGGATTAAGATTCTAGTGATCGGGGAAGCATCCTCTTGGCAGTCGGTTCCACAAGGAAATGGTTCGTAGCAAGAAGCTATTGGGAGTGGAATTTACATCTTAGCAAAAGAATACGAAGGGAATAAAGGTGATTCGTTACAACGTGCGTAGAATAACAATGCTTAGCCGTGATGGTTAGGAATGGTGGAACTAATAAGTGGAGTTTATCTGAACACATTACAAGGAAATAACGAACAGCAAGAGGCTAGCCACGTTTTGTCTGTGAGAAAGAGGTTGTGGGTTTCGGAAATAATTAGTAACTCATGTGAAAAAAATGAAAGAAAAATAAGTAGGAAATGAAAAAAAAGGAAAGAAATCGAGGCGAATTAAAGTCGCGAAAAAGAGAAAGAAATCAAGAAATAAATAAAAATAATCTGGAAAGGGATTTGAAATAGAATAAAAAGAAGGCGAAGAAGGATAAAGAAAAATAAGTTATGAGAAAAGAGCAATGAATCAGGTCCTTGATATAAGAAATTAAAAATGTCACCCACCACCGAAATCAAACAGAAAAAAAGAGAGAAATAAAAAATAAAAATCGAAAAAAAAAAATATAGTAAAAATAAAATTCTATCATTAAAAAACAATAACCTGTAAAAATATAAGAAGATTAAAGAATGTAAGATTGAGGGGAAGAAAAATAGGAAGGAAAACAAAATGTAAGAAGGAGAAATGAGAAAAGTAAAGAAGAAGCAGACTGAACGAAAAAGGAAATGAACGAAAGCGGGAAAACGAAAGAAGGAAAAAGAAAGAAAGAGAAAAGGGGTATAAGATGGTGAATTTGGGGAAAAGAA
This sequence comes from Acanthosepion pharaonis, assembly GCA_903632075.3. Taxonomy (NCBI): domain Eukaryota; kingdom Metazoa; phylum Mollusca; class Cephalopoda; order Sepiida; family Sepiidae; genus Acanthosepion; species Acanthosepion pharaonis. The sequence goes on along the minus strand of CAHIKZ030004740.1, from coordinate 130,511 downwards.
AGAAAAACAGTAGGTAAAGAAGGGAGGAGAAAATATCTTGTAAATGTAAAACGAAAGAAAGAGAGAATGAAATACAGTTAAAAATTCAAAGAAATGAAAGAAAAAGAAAGAAAGAAAGAAAGAAAGAAAAGGGATGTGCAGACAATAAAATAAGACAGAGACAGAAAGAAACAGTGACAAAGAAACAAAGAAAAAAGAAGGCAAGAAAAGGGAAGAAAGAAAGAAAGAAAGAAAGAAAGAAAGAAAGAAAGAAAGAAAGGAAAAGGAGATTAATATAGGTTGAACAAACAATGATATAAGAAAGACAGAAAGAAAGAAAGAAAGAGAGAGAGAAAGAAAGAATGAAAAGGGAGATTAATGTAGGTTGTAAAAGCAAGGATATAAGAAAGAAAGAAAGATAGAAAGAAAGAAAGAAAGAATGAAAAGGTAGATTAATGTAGGCTGTAAAAGCAAGGATATAAGAAAGAAAGAAAGAAAGAAAGAAAGAAAGAAAGAAAGAGAGAAAGAAAGAATGAAAAGGGAGATTAATGTAGTTTGTAAAAGCAAGGATATAAGAAAGAAAGAAAGAAAGAAAGAAAGAAAGAAAGAAAGAAAAGAGAGAGTTATGTGAGAATGTTCTTGCGCAAATCGTTAATCTACAGTCGAAAATGGATACAACAGAGGAGAGGGCATTCGGTGACCTTATGTGCTTCAGTTGAGCAACAATTAACAAACCGCCCTCATAGACATGTTCAATAGAAAAGACTTTGTAACAGAGAAGATTTTTCCAGAAATGCCAAAGAGCGGAATTTGTGTAGCAGCCCATTTTGTCATACATTGTTAGTAGCCGTCGATATATCCCAAATTACTCCTATTCTTATGGATTTATTATTAAGCGCTTCACTAGTTCTATGCGTAAATGGCAGTTAAGGCATCAGCAATAAACATAGAGGAACAAAGCCTGTATTGTTTGTCGCCCAGGAAATTGTTTATGTGCCCAAATAAAGCGGTGTCATCAAACGGAATCCACATATAACCCTGTAGGTCCTACAAAGTGTGCCGTTTGACATTTTCAAAAAAATTACCTACAAAGTGATCAGGAAAACGCGAGGGTGTGTCGGACAAAGAGAACTGGTATGGAGGAAGATATAGTGTGCGATGAATAAATTGTCGCCTAAATTACGTAAATATGAACATAAAATTGACATCTTATTTTAACAGATATATTTACTAAAATTAAACAAAAAATATCTTGAAATGCTGAAGAGTAAATGTATTCTTTACAATCGTCATTGGATTCAACCTCAGCCTCCAGTTTATTTTGGAATCTCTTGCATCTCTTCTGGAAGGTGTCCTTGTTTAAGTTGGTGAATGCTGCCATAATCCTTGCCTTCAGTTCATCTTTAGTATTACAAGGAGTTTTGTTGGTCTCTTGCTCAATTGTGTCTCACACATAATAACCAAGAGGAGCGCAGTCTGAACATTTAGGTGGTCAGATATAAGGGATGATGTGGTCGCAGAATTTGCCTGACAGCCATGGCTCGTACTCCTGCTAATGTGGCATGGTGAAGAGACATGTTGCCAGATATAGGGTTTTCCTACAGACACCCTCTTGACTCAGGGCAGCACTACCTTCTCAAATCATTTATGTCGGTCTCACTTTTGAGTCTGAGGACCTGTGGAAAGTAAATGGAGGTATAATGTAGTCATCACAAGTGATTACTCGAAAACAAAATAAAGCTGACTCTATGTAACATCTCTTTCCGAATCCTATGATCTGTCCACAGATTTACAACCGACCAGCCTGAAATGTTCGTATTTGTGATTCCGGTGCGAATGCCAAGCAGTTCCGCATGCCCTTTCTCAGTTTCTGGTGGAGGTAATTGGGTTACTGTGCTCTTTTTCTCACAGACGATGCCCACCTGACTCTGACGATTGCATTTAGCATCAAACACACCGTCGCCTCTGGGCATTAACTTCAATATCCACTTTTCAACTATATACGCTGTATTCCTTATGCTGAGCACTTTAAACCATAAATATAGCATACATTAAAAGCATATTTCATCATTCTGTATTTCTTATTATATTTGCTCTGTTCTTACATTGAGCTCTCTTTCGATTTGTATCCTCCTTGGGAGTATCCTACTAATTATCAAGTAATATATATATATATATATATATATATATATATATATATATATATATATATATATATATATATATATATATATATATATATATATATATATATATATATATATATATATATATATATATATATATATATATATAATGATATATATACTTTCTTAATATGTATATATAGAAAAGTTGTAAATTAAAAAAATAATCAGTTTTTTTATGAAAGTATATATATATATATATATATATATCTATATATATATATTTGATATTTCAGATTGACCTCAGTCTTTCTTTAGAAATAACTCTTTGTTTACAAGTAGCGTCCGTCACGAGATGCGGGCGTCACGTGATATGGAACGCCACTGTGTTCGAATATTCTTAACGTAAATCTAACTGTAATAATATTTTAGATGTTGTTTAAAAAATTTTTTTAAAAATTAACTATCTAAAAAAATGTTTAACTATTGAAATATTTATAAAGATTTAAAATACCCAAGTCTTTATTTAACCCTAGTTTATATGTATTTAATTTTAAAATCCAGTATTTTTCTTTTTTTCTGCGTATGTAGAACTCAAAACAGAATCTATCAATAAACATTTACAGTTTATATATATATATATATATATATATATATATATATATATATATTGCATAAATATATATATATATATATATATATATATATATATATATATATATATGTGCATATTTAGGCAATTTCAATTTTCATTGATGCATTTTTTTTTTTTAAGCATTGTGCCCAAAGCAAGGCGTGAAGCCACTAGGATGCAGGGGGTTGCGGAAGATTTGGAGCGAGAGCAGATAGGAGTGATAGGAGAAAGGATGAGGAGAAGGATAGTGGGTAAATCAAGGTAATTGGAGATGTCGATTGACATTACATTCGAATAGTTGGAGATTATAGCTTTCAGGGAAACAGTAATTGGGGAGGGTGTTCCACTGGCGAGAGGTGCGAGGTATGAAGCTATTGGAGTAGAAGAGACGGCTACATTTGAAGGTTTCTACGGTGTAAGGGTGGGAGCGGGATGCCAACCTCGTGGGGCGCTTGAATTCATGGAGTCTGGGAACCAGAGAGAGCAGCTCATCAGAGCAGTTACCATGGAAGTATTTGTAGAAAAGACAGAGAGAGACGACGGCGCGTCTGTGAGAGAGTGACTGCAGACAAGACGCTAGATCAGGGCCAATTAGATTACATATCCGTCTCTGGATCTTGTCAAGAACTCCGAAGTAAGCAGAAGGTGCTCCAGCCCATATATGGCAGCAATACTCCATGCAAGGGCGAATGGTTGTTTTGTATATTTGAAGTATCGATTCAGGGGAGAAAAATTTCCTGGCGCGGCACAGAGAGCCAACTTTCCTCGCGGTGGAAGAAGCAATTGACTCAATGTATTTGTTCCATCTCAGGTCAGCAGTCAGCGTGAGACCGATCAGACGCAGGGAGTTGCTCTCAGGAAGTTGATTATCAGACATTTTAATGTGGGACAGGGAAGGATCTCTCTGGTGGTTAATTGAGAGTAATTTAGTTTTTGTGGCGTTAAAGTTGACCAGCCAATTCTTGCCCCAGTTAACAACCGATTGGAGGTCCATTTCAAGACGCACGGCAAGGTTAGTTTTGTCGCCGACACTAGATTTGTTTTTGAGGCAAGAGTAAATTGCAGTGTCGTCTGCATAGATGCCAACTTGGGAATCTATGTTTCATTAAATAATGTAGACAAGTTTTGTCTATTTATTTTAGTTCCTTTCATATTGTCTGATAAGCTTAATAACATTATTACTGAAAGACGAAAGGAAATCACCATATTGATACATGTTTAAATCCGATCTAAGCTTTCAGCTTACATAAGCCATTATCAAAGATGACAATTACTTTTCAAAATATAAACCAATACACAGACGAAACAATAATGATAGTCTGTTTTTGTTGCATGAAAAATTTCAAATCAACGACTAACTCGTGTATACGAGGCGCGGAAGCGAAAATCGCATCGCAGCTCATGACGTCACATATGACCACGCGAGAGTGAAAACGAGAAGTATTAAGTATGGGGAGCCATTGGTATAAACCAATGGCCTCTGTTATCAATTATACGCATTTAAGAATATTTGTGGAGACTTCGTAGTTTATTTTGTTCTAGTTAGGTTTCAATCTTTAGTTTTTGTCTATTGTTACTTAAAATGAATAGACAAACCTTGTCTTCATTATTGAATGAAACATGCATCAATATATATATATATATATATATATATATATATATATATATATATATATTGAGTGTTAAATGATAAAGATTATTTACCATTATGTTTTTTTAGCAGTAATGTCAGTGGATACTGAGGAGTTGAAAATAACTTGTGTAAAAGAAGATACGCTGTTTTTAGTAGCCTGAAGCTGAACTAAGGTTATGTAAATCTATCGAACGATCTGAGATTACGTTTTGATAATATGCACATTTCTAAGTCGGAATTGTTCCATCTTATCAACATGAGTACAAGTGGCTTAACGACAAAATAGCCAGGCGCCTTGAATTTCCAGAAATCAAAACACGCAAAAGAAGTTTGGTATTAGTGAAAGTGTTTCAAGTACAAAGAAACCGGAAGAAAAGAAAAATTTACAGCCAGACAAGGGATGAGTAAATGTACATTTGACAGCGAGCTTTTATTTGATATATTACGCAGGGTATTACGAAAAACCAACTTCCACGGATATATAGCAGCAAAAATAGTCATAATTGCCTAAAAAAAATCGAAATAAAAAAAAAAATTTTAAAAAATGGGATATTGGAAAATAACAAAAAGTAATTTTAAATAAGGTCTGCAAATAGTTAAATTCTAATGCAACAGAATATGTAAGAAAACCAGTAATAGAAAGCAACTATGCAAGATACACCGCAAACGCATTAAAATGTGTTGGTTGACAAGTATAGTAAACTTTTATTTAAGTATTCCCTACAAGCAAGGTCGAGTGCCACCAGCACACAGGGAATTACAGAGAGTGAAATAGGTAAAAGATTATCTATACAGAGGATTGAGGAAGGAACAAAAGAACAGGGATCAAGACAACAGAAGATGGCAATTTATGTTTTTAGATTGTAGTTATCAGGGAACCAAATAAGAGGAAGGGAGTTCTGCTGTTAGGAAGTGCGAGAAAATAAACTTCAAGAGTAGAAGTGTCGGTTGCGTTTAACGACTTCAACAGCAAAAGAAAGGAAACCAAGTGAGAATCTAGTAGCATGCTTAAATTCGTGTAGTCGGGACATGAGTGAACATAGCTCATCAGAACATTTGCCATGAAAACATTTGTAGAAAAGACAGAAGGAAGCCACATTACGTCTATGAGAAAGTGACTGAAGTCGAGATGCTAAGTCAGGACTGATTATATTGCAGATCTTTCTTTACATTTTGTCGAGAAACAGCAGGGGCACCAGACCAGATATATATATATATTTTTTTTTAAGCATTTCACTATTTTAACGATGTTGCGACAGTACCTTTTTGCTTGATATATTGTCTGAAATTGGAATTGTTTTAGCCGCTTCTATCTCCTGCTTCTAAATCTTATTGAAAGCATATCTCCCAAGCCCAGTACTTGGTGAGGGCGGAAGAATTGGCCGTTGATTCCCCCCCCCCCGCAACCAGGTCGATGCTTGGACATAAGCTAAGCCGTATATTCAGTCACCATCATAAGAAAGAAGGCAGACAACCACTAGCTGGCCCTTGTGAGTATAGTTTCGCTCTAGCAGAAACCCATTTACATTTTTCTTTTCTTTTTTTGTTTTTCTTTTTTTTTTGTTGTTGTTCTTTTCGTTTTTTAAATTTTTCTATCCCCCCCACACACAAAGGCATTGTGTCCCAATGCTTCTCCTTATTTGATAGTTTAGTAAGAAATCCCGGTTCGAAAATGAAAAAAAAAAAAAAAAAGAGGAAAGAACGGGAAAAATTGAAAATTAAATGTCTTTGACTAGATGCGATAATAAATCCGGGTATGGCAACAATATTCAATGCAAATCGAATGGTAGATTTGTAGATGTGTAAGATTAGGTACCTCCGCGAAATTGCAAAAAAATAGAGCATAGTCTGATGAAAAAGACGCCAAAATTTATGAAAACAAAATTTTATCGTCAAAATGCTTATGTTTTTATGAAGAGGATAGACCAAATTTTTTTTTAATTATTTTTCAAAATTTTTCCATCTTTTTAGAATATTCTAAATTTTGATTTAAAAAACCTTGTTTATCTTTTTTGCAAAAAGGGATACTAAATAACATAGATAATTTTTAGCGCGTTTTTTTGGTATTTATACCTATTAATTTGGAAAATCTTGTAAAAATAAAAATAATTGTCAGATGTTAATGAAACTTTCAGAAAATATTCACAGATGATCGAAATTATTATGAATATGATTGTTTTATTAAAGTCATGGCAGAATTTTTTTTTATTTTTATTAACACCCCCATATCTAATTTTATGAAAAACGCAAAAAATCCCATACCATCGGTTTTTAGCGATTACAATATTTAAAGCACAAGGCTTTGAAGAATGTAAATCATGTTTTTTTTTTTTTTAAGAAACTCAGTACCTGAAAATCAGCTCTGAATTGTAACATACAAAACTCAATAAAAACAAATATACTATTTAATCTCAAACGCTTTTATTTGTTTTTATTTGTTCGTATGAATATGGACAATATTTTCTGAAAGCAAAAAATTTTTTCCAATGAAAATTGAATTTTAATACAATTATTTCTCATTTCTTTAATTTTAAATCGAAATTTTAACACTTTTTCATTAAATTTTTAAAAATTATAAAATAAATAACAGCACCATCGACCTTTGTACTTCTCTTTCTTAGCTCGTCATTGTCTAGGGATTTGAAAATTGTATAATTTGGACCCATCCGATGATCCCCACTTATGAAGAAATGTAATTATGTTTTGATAAAAAGCGCTTAAATGGTTTGTCATTAAAAAGTACGGAAGGTCACAAGCTATAAAACGTCACGTGGCTTGAGTGTAAGCGTAGATTTCATTATTTATAGTATTTATTATCTCTATAGTGTTACGTGTTGATAATTGTAACAAAGGAAAAAAAATGATTTACCACAACACAGAGCTAAATCACAAACAAATATTTAATTTACTAAAACAGAACAAAACATATACAGGATAAACAATTGTAGCCTACAAAACAGAAAACAAAGAGTTACTGGCGGAGTGTTACGAGGAAGAAGGAAAGGGAATCATATCTTTATCACTTTAGGGCTAGTGAAGTAATCTAAGTGCTATATTTGGAAATCCACAAAGGTGTGTAAATAAATATTAATTTTTAGTTTGGTCAATGAAAATTAGTCAAAATTCTATTTACCAACTTTGTTCCATGAAATTCTCTTTTGGGTTTTGGTTGGTCGGCAACTTTTTATAGAGATTCTTTCGGCTGGATATAATAGTCCTTGAATCAAAAGCCGGAGTTGATACTGACAGCATTGACAACCCTTTTCCAAAATCCCATTTTTATAGGGGCTAACACCTAATGTGCATATTTCTAGATTTTTCTCGAATATACTAGAATGATCTAGAATCTTCCAAACATTCTATTTCTAATTTCTCTATTTTACAACTACTTCATGAATGAAAACTTTTTTGTAATAACAAGTAGAACTCAAAGGAATCCCTTATTATAGAAATGCATCCTCGTAACAATAGATAGTATCAACAAAGTTATGTTTTAAGTTCCAGTAATAATAAAATAACAAAATAAAGGAAATTGGAATGCTAATTTTTTGTTTTTTATTATCTACTAATTACGGGGTAGTACATAAGCTGATTCACACAAAAAACAAAAAAAAAACGTTACGTCACGTATGACCATCTGTATGATAACGCGAATCTCATGTTAGCTGTCGATATGTGATGACAGGTATCACTTGTCACTCGAGAAATGACAACACAGTTCAGATCGCTTACTTTTTTTCGATTCGAACAATTTTTTATTCGAAAAAAAGTAAGTAAAAGCTTCTTTCAAAATATTTTAACTAATCTTTAAATTTGCTAATTTTAGTCAAATAAATTTTGAAAAAACGTAGAATTGATTTTTGGTATAATTATACCAAAAATAAACGAGGATTTTTAACTTGTTTACAAAATTAGAAAAAAAATGGCTGATACCTACTTTTTTTAAGTAATTTTGATGACAGAAATAAACAACATTTTTAAATAAAATTTCGGACCTGATAATAATGAGTAAAAAATTTTTAAAAATAATCAAAAAATACTTTGGTGTTTCTTCTTAAGAATGATATATATATTTAAGCCGATAAAAATTTATTACATCGTTTTTTTTCATGCTATATATTTTTTGTAGCAATTTCGTGGAGGTACCTATGTAAGATGATCTGACGAGAAAAAAAAATCTCCTGGCATGGCACAATGAATCGACTTTTCTAGCAGAAGATGCATCTATTTATTCGATGTAGTTGTTCTACCTAAAGTCAATGGGAAATATGAGGCCAAGAAGGCATAGTGAGATACTCTCTCGGAGTTGAGCATCAACCATGATTACTGGGGTGGGGGGTTAAATAAGAGCAGTTTAGCTTTGGAGGCATTAAAGTTTACAATCTATTTACTGCACCAATTGATTGGAGATCCTTTTCTAAGTAGCGGCCATGTTGACTTTGTCAGTGAATGCCCGATTTACTATTGAGACAGATGTAAATGGTAGTTTTGTCTATATAGATGCCATCTTGAGAACTGATGACATCAGGAAGATCATTGATGATGATAAAAAATAGTGTAGGACCCAGGATAGAGCCTTGGGAAACTCCTGGGTTTGTATGCATGGAATAGGAAGTGTCTGTTCAAAACGACCTTCATGTACTGAATTGATAGAAATGATCGGATTAAGCCAAATCAAAAGCAATGAAAGAAGAAAATTGGTAAACGCTGATAGAAATCTAAATAGTTAAAACTATATTAGTTTACTACGGTCTATTATTCTGCCAGTTTACGAAGAAAGAAGAAATCTTTCAACATGACTGTGCTTCTTGCCACACATTACGATTCATGTGGATGAAAATATTAACTGGCCAGCACCAAGTCCCGGTTTCAATATAACTGAACCATTGCGATGGGAACTGAAGAAGAAAGTGCTACATTGAAAACCACTCGTTTTCTAAGAGCTTGAGGAGAATTTCACGATGAGGAAATTTGAGAAGTTTTCATTCAATGCCGAATCAAATTGAACTAATTATTCAAGTCAAATGTAGCAACACTAATGACTATGTTCATAATTTAACGTCCTGTATTTTCTGTGATAATATAACCCACTTTTCGCAAAGAAACAAATGTCTTTACTAAGAGCTGAAAGTTGAAATTTTCGCAGGTGACCCATAATTTTGCATGGCTCTTTTTCAGAATCACTATGTTCTAAGGGCATTAACGAAAGTGCAGTAGCTTGTTTTGTGTCTCTAATAGACCATAAAATGTACAGAGAAAAGCATAATTATAATGTGTTGCCAGGGATTACATATATATATATATATATATATATATATATATATATATATATATATATATATATATAGAGAGAGAGAGAGAGAGAGAGTGAGTGAAAGAGAGAGAGAGATTACAAATATGTATTTTAGATAGAGAGTTAGCGACATTATGAGAAATTTAAATACGGAAAACTGAGCAAATAAGAGGAAAATGAGACAAACACGTACACACACAGATAGATAGATAGATAGATAGATAGATAGATAGATAGATAGATAGATAGATAGATAGATAGATATTGAAAGAGAGAGATAGTGAAAAAGAGAGAGATTATCATAAAGGATGAACTAAGAAAGACTAGAAATTGAAGAAAGAAAATAAAAAATGCACGCACACCACACAAACAGACACACACACACACATATATATATATATATATAGAGAGAGAGAGAGATAGATCGATAGATAGATAGATAGATAGATAGATAGATAGATAGATAGGGTTAGCAAAATGAAAGAGAGATAAATAAAAAGATAGGATCCCTCGTTTTCTCTATCCCCTATGTGTGATTAGTTTATCCCTTATTTAGTGTCTGACACTGACTGAAATATCCACATATCTTATTCCAAATAGACAAACCGTCTGGATATAAATTCTCTCGCTTTTAATAAAACATAAATAGAAGAAATTAAGAGGAGGAAAAAAGAAAGAATTCAAAAAGCCAAAAAGAAAATATCTCCAGAGAGAATTATTTACATTGAGCTACGCATGCGCAGAAACTAATAACATAAAATATACAATAAAAATGAATAAATGCAAAGAAAAATTCCTGCTCCCACAGCTTAACCAAGTTACTTCCACCTAATTAGGCTATAATGTTCTGGACATTGCTGGGTGTAGCTGCGTCTGGGTCCTTCACGCTTGCAGCGTAATGTTGTTACTGTCGCACGTTCTTGATCAATGGGAAGCCAACGTTTTGAAACTCTTGTGTGTCAGCCATAACCAAATAAATTGAAAGACGAAGATCTGGCCGGTGAGAGTGAATGGAAAAAGACCGTCATTGGTCAAAATAATATCAATGTAAAGCGCTACAAAGGAGAGATGGAATGAGGAAGGTGTGGATCATCTGTGTGGCAATGGCAAAAATAAAAATAAAAGTAAATACAGGCAGTAGCAGATTATTGAGATGAAAGATCAGAGAGTTAGAGGTGTGTCTGGAAATGACTGCGTGTGAGATGCAAATAAAGAAGCTAGAACTCAACATTTAAATACTAATGATAATGGCGAAATGATCATTTACCATAGAATCTAACCAAGTGTTTTGATCCTAATTTGGGATTTCATTATTTGCCAATAACTGGGACCCTAACGGTTGGTACCAAGCCGTATCAGGGTGGACCTGGGAACAGCAGCAATTAAGAGGTGGTTCCACGCCCCTCAAAATCTTTTAATTTTTGTCCCTGCCCGTGTGTACGCGCTCGGGTCCCCACATTAATTTGACCTTCTGTCACATCTCGTGGGGGAATGAGTAAATACCAGAGCGACGTGCTCCCTCTCTCACCTTCAGCTGGCCGACCCACGTGGAAAATAAAGTTCAACATCTCAAGTGTTAATAAAAGCAAAGCATGTCCGATTTATAAAGATTTCCTATTTGTCCCTTATCCTATCATTCTCTTGCATTCCTATCTATATTTGATCTTAATTCATATATATATATATATATATATATATATATATATATATATATATATATATAAACAGATGCAAACTATGCCTAGAAGAAAAAATTAAAATAATTAAGTACAAAAATACAAGCCAGTTATTGAACCAGAGAAATGAAATTATACTTAAATGTCATCATAAAAATAAGTTTATATTGTCTTAAAAATAGACCTTTTGCATCAAACACTGAAAAATATATATTTGGTTGTTACTATGTAAGTTTATATATATGTATGTATATATCTATGTGTGTATTGTATATGTGTGTATCTATCTATTACTTTTATTACTATTATTATTACTTTAAATATATTATATATATATATTTTTATTACCATTAAATGATGATGATGTTTAAATGAATAACAACATAGATTGCATTTCTGTTATTTTTATTACTGGTTGCGCAGTTAAAGTTTTATTCATAAAATTTTCCCCTACCTTCCCTTACTGCAATATTCTCAAAAAAATCTAAAGTAGGATCTTTAATGTAATCAGTACTGAATTAGTTTCTTGATTTCAGCTGCTTTCTCACAGACGTGATGTGGCTTCCCTCTGTCTTTTCTACAAATATTTTCATGGCTACTGCACTGATGAGCATTTTTCCCCTGGTGCCCTGACTACATGAATTTAAGTGTGCTACTAGATTGGCATCTAGGTCCCAACATTTTACTGTTGAAATAGTTAAATATAACCGCCCTCCTAACAGTTTCTTTCCTCGCACTTCTCCATATTGGAACTCCATTCCTCTCACTTGCTTCACTGATAACTACAATCATCAAAAACCTAAATGCAACATCAGTCGCCATGTTTTGTTGCGTTGATACCTGTTCTTTTTTCCTTTCTTCAATCCCCCCTACACCCACATTTTTCTCTCATTTTCACTCTCCATAACCCCCTGTGTAATAATGGCACTTCTGACTTGCTTGGGGTGAAATGCTTAAAAAAAAAAACAAAAAAAAACATTGAATATAAAATAATTAAGGTACTGACAAAAGCATCTAATAAAATAATTAGGGTACTGAAAATAGCATCTCCCACAATCAAAGGTAAAGCTCTCCCTACCAAGAGCTGAATAATAAAAAAGTGCTCAATACAATATATATATATATATATATATATATATATATATATATATATATATATATATATATAAGGCAGGATTTGTGTGTAACGAATGCACAGAATTCGCAGTGCAAGAAGTAAGGCATGAAGCAACATCAGCACGGCAAAAGGCACTCCTTTAAAGGCAATGGAGGGCAAAAATATTTTAAGTCAAGTGATAGCGATTGCTGTATGAGTCGTACGATTTTTGAATCAAGCACTTCTGACTTGCTTGGGGTGAAATGCTTAAAAAAAAACAAAAAAAAAACATTGAATATAAAATAATTAGGGGACTGACAAAAGCATCTAATAAAATAATTAGGGTACTGAAAATAGCATCTACCACAATCAAAGGTAAAAGCTCTCCCTACCAACAGCTAAAATAATAAAAAAAGTGCTCAATACAATATATATATATATATATATATATATATATATATATATATATAAAATATATATATATATATATATAAGGCAGAATTTGTGTGTAACGAATGCACAGAATTCGCAGTGCAAGAAGTAAGGCATGAAGCAACATCAGCATGGCAAAGGGCATTCCTTTAAAGGCAAGGGAGGGCAAAAATATTTTAAGTCAAGTGATAGCGATTGCTGTATGAGTCGTACGATTTTTGAATCAAGCACGGGCAACGCTGGGCCATGCTGCTAGTCTAAACTAAGTATTAATAAACAGGAAAATTGCGTTAGAAATGAAGAAAAGAGTTTTTACTGCTATGTAATATTAGACCTTATATATGGCAATGAATTATGAATAATCTTATAGATGAAGCAGGGACTTGTGGCAATAGTGATAACGTTATACAGAAGGACGCTGAGAATACGATGGTGTATAAGAGTAACGCGGAAAATTGAGGAAAAATAACAGATACACATAATCTGAAATATAATCCTGAAATTACTTGGACACATAACAAGGAAGATGGTGTTTCGGCATTTGATACTAACAGTACATATCGAAGGCAACATTGTTAGTGGGAGGTAATGGTCTCTCTGCCTGATGAACAATGGCTGGGGGAACGAGGTTGGGATGGGTGGTAAAAAACAGACATTACTCATAGCTACAAAGGATAGGATATTGTGGAGAGACACGATTGCCAATGTCTTGAAAGGACAAAGAAGAAAAAGAAAAAGAAATCGAAACCTTTCCTATGTTCAATGGTTACAAAATAGAATACAAATAAAATACAACAATATAGTAGTTTGGGAAGGATAAAAAGAAAGAGTGAGGAAAAGATAAGCTTGAAGAACAAATGAAGATGTCAAATTATTCATTGGCAACAGAGAAACGTCTAATTGGAATGTTTCTATGACAGATAAACAAAAAGGACGACAACCTTCAGGATGAAAATGCAGACCTCTAATTATTCATTGGAGACTCTGTAGGAGACTGAAATGGATAATAAATCATAAAACACGGACGAAAAGATTGAAGATGGTAATTTCTAAGAAAGAACGCAATAGAATTAAAGTTTGAGTGAGAAAAAAATGGCGTCACACACTACGACATGAAAAAAGTCCGACAATTATTCTAAGATATTTTTTTATTGTTATGCTATTTATATAGGCACAAATATTTAAGTCAATGCTCTGCTTTATAATAAACAGTATTAGCAACATTTACCGGCCGAACACATATGTGCATGAACACATATTTTCTATGAAAAATTCTCAGGTATTTCTCCAGTAATATCCACATGAGATTTATGGTCGTGAAGGCCTGTGTAGAAAAAAAAAACATGTTACACAAGTCGAATAGAGTCTTGACACAAACGACTCTCTTCAGATTTTTAATTCAGAGTTGTCCTTTTCATAGACTGGTTGCCAACTGTTGTAGTATAGCTGAACACCCCCACATGATGAACAGGTCTAAGACTATTTAAACAGCAATTTCTCTCACTGAGTGAGATGTGTAAACGATTACAGAGTACTACTGACGCAGGTTTCTCTAATTTTTTCTATTTTCAAACCAGCATTTGACCTCACGAGGATTTTTATTTACACATATTTTCTACCTGACGAGGATCGTATCTGGATATTTTTTTGTTAAGTATTTTTATTTTTATGTTTGTTTCATTTTGTTGATTATATATATATATATACATATATTTTTTTTAGTTTTTTTTTCACGTTCCTTCAGCAGCGGCTGAATTTGTTTTCTTTTTTCTTTTTAAGTTTGTTTTTATTTACATATTTTTGTCTTTTTACATTGGACTTGTTTTTTGCGTCGCACTTGATTTTTTTCCTGCCTGTTTTATCTTTTTAAATGTTTTATTTTGTCCTTCATTTTCATTTTCGTTTTCGCTTTTTTACATTTGTTTGAACTTTCTGGCCGGGAAATAAGACCAGTTTCTGGGTTTTATGGGAAAAACGTCCCAGGATGGCCGACCTGATTCGGACCATCACAAATTTATTTGGATCTGCCACTAATGAACATCCACAAAGTAAAGGAGGCTGTTCCCCGTAAAAAAACAAGAAGACAAAATGAAAATAAATCTTCCAAAGGTGAACTCTATAAAGGAAAGGTTAATCTATCCACCCCCGTTATAGAAAAAATAGAAAAAAAGGAAAGTGAAAAAGAGGAAGATACGAGCATTAATATGGCGGCGGTCGAAGTCAGCGGTGTTTTCAGCTGAAGAATCATCCACTGTTTGGAGTTCCCTCTACCGAAATGCATAGTCTATATGGCGGAGTTTGTTCAGAGAGCCAAACAGTACGCTCATCTGGTTACAGATAGCGGGCTTTTGATAGACCTTGATGCACAAGAGACCATTGTAAAAAGAACAGTGTCAGTCTTTGTGCTCGACAAGCTCACGCGCAAAATTTTTCGGTGCACTAAAAGCACAGTGATGAAAGCACTGAATTCTTTGGGCGTTAAAATTCAACAAATTATGAAGGGTTTAGGATATTTTATGTGGGACATACCGTTGCCCACTCCAGAGGACTGTGTGGATAAAACATTTCATGATTTAATCACAATCTGCACAGAATAGCGAGGAGGCCTAGGACCAAGGTGACGGTATATGTGATCCCTGATT
>CAHIKZ030004740.1:85000-110000 GCA_903632075.3 Acanthosepion pharaonis | reverse complement strand
ACAGGTTAGATTCTCTTAATTATATATTTATTATTGCACATCTTTATAACGAGGAATTGCTCTTTATGTTCATAGGTTTTGAACTGTATAACCATCCGTAGTGAAGATTCCTAGGGAGATAGAGACAGTCAAAATATGTGAGACGTACAGTGAAGAAAGAAGGCTTGGAAAATTGCATACTCACAGGATATATTGAAAGCAAGAACAACCAAGAACCGAACTAACGGACTTGTGTGAATACATGTCTGAATAAAGAATTGAAGTGATGGTTAACAAACACTGCTATGAGCTGCAAAGGATAGGAGGTTGTAGAGAACTATGACCTTGAAACTATGCGCCACCTACAAGGATTTATGTGTAATGCAATTTCAAATTCAATTTGCAACATTATGTAGCAACATTA
The DNA here is from genome assembly GCA_903632075.3 of Acanthosepion pharaonis. Taxonomy (NCBI): domain Eukaryota; kingdom Metazoa; phylum Mollusca; class Cephalopoda; order Sepiida; family Sepiidae; genus Acanthosepion; species Acanthosepion pharaonis. The sequence continues at coordinate 109,597 of CAHIKZ030004740.1, read as the reverse complement.
TGGTTTACATTCGCGTTCAGCTGGAATATTTTGATTTCCCATGGGATATAAATCCATGTATATTAAATTACATATTTTGTAGAATAGTTTCCCTTATGTATGTTGATGTAGGGCCACTTTACCTGACTTCATCTTAAAAAAAAAACGTTGTAAATGATCTACATTTAACTGGTTGTAAATGCAAATCAGTTTTTATGATTTCGCTATTGTATTGCAAAAACTTGTCTTCGAACCTTTACACACTCTTTCGGAATCCAAACATGAACTGCCATTTAATATTTCACAATAGATTTTGTTCATAAATTGTATTTTCATGAAAGTACAATAATGCATGAAATGTTGTCAAATGTAAATTTCAAAGAACAAAACAAATAAATCTGTTGACAAAAAATATTAAGCTTTATTATTAAACAAAATACAAGGTTACTTTAGTTCTCCCACTTTACACCTAAAGCCCACCATAAAGAATCAACTAACCCTTATTCGTATCCCGGTTATAAGAACGGTGTTTCACTTCACTCAATAATTCCTCTTCTTATGTATATACTTTATTAATAGCCATCTATCTTGCGTGTCGCTTGGGCCTTGTATTAATTGACAGTAGTAAAAAAAAATGATTTCTTGACCCGATATTAAAATATCACCTTTCTTAGTTTTTCAGATAAATTTGTTGTTGTTCGTGTCAACACCTCGGAAGGTAATCCCGAACATTAAATAATATTGTTCATTGTAGAAGGAATTCAGAAAAATGAAAGAGTTGTATATAAAAAAAATGAGAAAAAGAAATATGAAGAAAGAAGGCAATGAAGGATAAAGGGTGAAAAAAGCAAAGAAAGAAAGAAAGAAAGAAAGAAAGAAAGAAAGAAAGATGAAACAAGAATTCATAAACAGAAAAGAAAAGGAAAATTAAAAAAATATTTTGTGGATAAAAAGAATAAAACGCGCGAAAGATAAGTCAGAAGTGACGAGAAAGTAAGAAAGAAAAATAAAAAAAAATAGAAACAAAAAAAAATCAGAGAATACAAAAATGATCAATTCATGCTCTGTGAAGAAAACTCAACTCAACTCGAATGTTTCTAATCATGAATGAAGTACGGCAGTTAAAAGCCAGATTTAGTGATTCTTTTAGTACTATCAGAAAGTCTATGCAGAAATCAATCTTTTTTTTTCTTTCTTTTTGGTATATGATCTTTCTCAACCACCAGCCACGCGCCATTTTGATTATTTTCTAAACAGAAAGAACCACTGAATTCAGGACTGGACAAAGTAACATCAGCAGCGACATTTGTGTTAGGAATGGAAAGAGAAGCAAAAGTATATGTATATATATATATATATATATATATATATATATATATATATATATATATATATATATATATATAAAACTGTGTAAATTGTAAAGGCAGGTGAGAAGACCACTTCCTACTGTGTAGAGGGTTGATTATGGAAAAATTGTTCAACTCAGAGAGAGAATTGACAGTAATCGGATTTGTCTTGGTTCGCTTCGCGAATAATTTAGGAAGCGCTAGACGCAGGGCAGAGGAAAGAAAAGTGAATAAATACGCTCGATCCCAAGAGAGAGACAGAGAGAGATAAAGTGAGAGAAAAAAAAAACTCGAAACGCTAGCAATAAAATGTAAAGATTTGATATTGTAAGTCGGCGGGGTAATTTTAGTACGGCTTTTTGACGGTGGCGATAAGTTAGTTTTGCATGTAGTTATTCATATATGCAACGTACGTGGACACATGTGAGATGATCAGCATTCCGTTCTAACTATCTGTAGACATTTGTACGCTTAGCTGAATTCAAGCTAATGCGAATCAGGAATAGGAAGCGGACCCGCTGAGAATCGAACTCACCATCCGAGCGAATTGACCCGCTGGAGAAACTTTGCAAACGTCGTGTTACAGTTGCTACCAAAAGCAAATCAACTCTAAAATCTATCTTAGTTCTTTTTTTGATCTGTAATTTTCAATACCTCAGAAGCTTAGCTGGTATCCTTTCATCATCATAGATCAAACGAAGTGTTTTTTTAGTCACGATCACCGGATTTCTACCAACGCCACCGAGATAGAAAGCCTATTTGATGGGTGAGGCTTATATGCTGACGTCACTATATGTAGTATAAACTAAGAGAAATACTTTCATTAGTTCTTACTGTTTTAGTATTCTTTACTCGGTTTGATTTTTTTTATTTGTTTTGTAAATATATTTAAAATATTTTCGCCGAAATAACTTACAAAAAACGCCGTGCGATTGTGCTGTCCCAAAATGCAAAGGAAATTATCAAAAACGAACCAAAAGTTTTTCATTCCCAAATGATAAACATTTATCAAGTGCATGGTTACATGCTGACAAGAAGGGAAAAATTGTAACAAATAAAAATAATAAAGTGAGTAATTTATTTTATATTATTTATAAAAAGTATTAAAAATTCATGATTAAATTAATTTCATGACTTAATGATTCACGACAAATTGAAACAAAATAATTCGGTGGCCGACACCGGTAAAAGATTTATTGAATTCTGCTGATGAAATTAAACTCATCATTTTTTAAATACAATTTTCGATCCAACTACTTAAAGGAAATTTACGTAATTTGCAGTTTAAGACCCGCGCTCAATTTTTAATAAAGAAATCCCAAATACTTGCATTTAGTTGTAAATGTACATGTTATATTCAAAAATAAAAAATAAATTTTGATAAAATTTGCCGTTTTGGAGTTATCGACACTAGAAGTTCGGACTTATTCGCATCGCGGCTACGGCACGGCGGTCATTTCTGACGTTATTTTGTATAAACTTACTACAGAATTGCCATGCGCGGAAGCTTCACTTGTCTTGATTATTGCGCACGAAATGCCCAAACATTACATGAAATTTAAAAAGAGCAGATTAGCACGAAATTTAAAAAAAAGCATAATTAATAATATCAAGAATAAAAAAATGCTAGAAAACGAATTATTATTAAGAACAAATTGATTATTTTGAAGTTTTAATAAAGCATGATTATTTTTTTTAAAATATTTGGTTTCCGGGCCGCCTCAGTCAGAAACTTGTTAAGGCGCTGAGTATGGTTAGGGATTGTTTCAAAAACAAAATAAATTCTTATGACGCCTCTCTATTGAATTGAAAAGGTTGAATTGCTTCGTACAGATCGAAGGAGCAATTTGTGCAATTAGACATTACTGCAGATGAGCGCAGAGCACTTGCGCAATAATTGAGATAAGAAGGATCAGTAAAATGGCCATTAACTACGTAAGCTTCCGCACATGGTTGTTCTGCAGCAAATGTATGTAAACAATGTCAGTAATGGCTGCCGTGCTGTAGCCGCGAATGAGTCCGAACTTTTAGTGTCGATATCATCAACAGGGTAGATTTTATCAAAATTTCTTTGTTATTTTCGAATGAAGCATGTACATTTACACCTTAATATAAGTATTCGTGATTTTTTTTATTAGAAACTGAGTGCGGGTTTTAAAATGCAAATTACCCGAAAACTTTTATAATAATTTCTAATAAACATTTAAAAACAAACGTTTGAATTTGTTTTATTTTAAAAAAAAAAATATTTCCAGAAAAAGTCCACAAATATGTATGTGTAAGCTTAAGTTTACATGACTTTGCTTAGGTGTTTAGTATTTCTAAAAGTGTTTTAGATTGTCTTACTAAATTTTAGAACAGCTACAAAACTCATTATTTTACCAAATTAATGAAATTTTCGATAAAAATACGGACAGCATTTCTTAAATGAAATTTTCCCTCAATACATCTGGAACTTTACTCATGTTATTATAGTTATATTTCTTTTACTATCTTAGATTTTTGCAAGCGTTTTAAAATAGAGTGAAATTAATTGCCTTTTTAAATTCATTTTTTTAGGTGCGTGAACTTCATTTTCGACCTGAGGAGAATAAGAAAACTGGTAGAGCAATTAGTGTTAGCCTTAAGAAAGCAATTATTCATGCAGGTGCAATTCCTAGAATTTTACCAAACTTCCTCATATTTATCTTCACTAACCCCATCTAGAGAGTCACCAAAGTCCAGAAAAAAACACTAGTGAATTCTGCTCTTAAGAGTTTTAGATCAAATATAGTTGATGACTTAGTATATAAACACTAAATGAAATTCCACAGCATTAAAGATATAGAGGAGAAATTAAATTTTCTAGATAGAGATTACTGGAGTATAGTGAGGCACCAAGAGGCTCTTCTTATTATGTTTCATCAGCAAGTTTCCATATTCAAAAATAAGTCAATCTGTTTAATTACACTTGGTTTTGTAGTATGTGTCATGTGGTGATGTGGAAAGTAATACAAAAGAGGAACAATATATTCCTGACCATTTAAATGAAGTAAATATTTTAGAAATCATTATTAAAAGCATGAAAAAATGGACATAAAAGAATGTCAAACCATACTTCAAAATGTGATTGCTGTATTACATGTGGTATTACATGTGGTATTACATGTGGTATTACATGTGGTAATATCCTATCTGTTATTAGTGCAAGAAGAGTCATTTAGATATTTTATGCAGTTAAATTTATACATTGGCAGTTAAGATTAATGACACAGATAAGTTTGTTTATTCAGCAGAAATGATGACTTTTTCCTTTATTGTTGTAGAATTGTTATCTTATAGCTTATAGGCTGAAATATAATTTTACATAGTTATTCAGCCACTAGAAGACTAACCTTATCAATCTATATGAATCCTATAGTTGAGCAACATGATAACAGTTCTCTTATGTATATTAAAAAAAAGTTTAAGTTACTAGAGAAATAGATATTACAGGATGTTTACTTATAGATGAAATTCACTTAAAACCTTATATTAATTATAAAGGTGCTGATGTTGTTGGCTTAGCTGACAACAGCAATGAGTCTGCAACAAATGCTTTTCCTTTTATGCTCAGATGATAATTCTTATGATGGAAATATCTTGTACATATTATGCTAAGTAAATGTTTTTAAGCTGAGAATTTATTTGACATAGTTAAACGTTTCTAATTAGTCGAGAACAGATAGACTTTAAAGCAATATCGGTTTTGTGGCCAGGGTAAGAAGATAAACTACGTCCAACAGCAAGGCCGCTGATCAGGAGGTTTTGAAGAGCTCGGAGCCGCCTCTTAATTGCTGGTGTTCCCAGGTCCACCCTGACTCGGTGGGGTGGTAGCACCTGTTAGGGTACCAGCTATGGGCAAATAGTTAACACACAAACTTGTGTAAAAATAGGTTTTAATACCAGAAATACTTTGTAATAATAATAATAATAATGATAATAAATTTTACCAGCAATAATTTTAAAGGAAAAATTATTATCAGCAATACTTTAAAAAAGTACCATCAATACAAACAGCTATACATTTTTTTGAAAAAAAAAATTACCAGCTATAGATTTCTTCAAGGAAAAATATTCCCAGAAATAAATTTTTGGAGAAAAACATTACCAGCAATAAAAATTTTGTCGGCATTAAATAACCTATTAAGGCTGATAAGCCGTAAAACAAAACAAAACAATATCAGTCATAACAGATAATAATGCTATAAATAAGAATGCTCTATCTTTCTTTTGTCGTCCAGAAAAACTTTCAATAGTACAGGGGTTGGACAAAGTAATGGAACAGTTTTTAAATTCAAAGAAAATTTATTTAACATGGAGTTGGTCCTCCTTTAGCCTCATAGATAACTTTAATACGTCTAGGAATGGAATCATACAGCTTCCTGACTTCCTCCAGAGGAATTTTCAGTCATTCTTCTATTAAAACCTTCTCCAACTCTTTACGACACGCCAGTGGAAGATAGCGGCTCCTAACTTGTTTCTCCAAAATGCACCACAAATGTTCAATAATATTGATATCTTGAGACTGGGGAGACCACTCCATGTGTTCTAGCTCACTTTCATGCTCTTCATACCAATTCTCAAACACTCAAGCGGTATGTATTGGAGCACTGTCGTCTTGGAAGATGCAGTCACCATCAGGGAATAAAGTCTTGGCCATTAGATGAACATGATCTCCCAAAATGTTCAGGTAATCTTTGCTGTTGATTCTACCATGCAGGGCAACTATTGGACTGAGACATTTCCATGATATGGCCGCCCGAACTATCACTGACCCACCTCCATGTTTTACTGTTGGAAGAAAGCATTCCGAGTTGTAAGCTTCTTTGGGCTGCCTCCACACATACACTCGCCCAAAAGTTGGGAAAAGAGAAAAACTGGACTTGTTTGAGAATATGACTTGCTTCCATTGGTCTGCAGACCAGGAATTGTGATCTCTGCACCACTTCAACCTCTTTTGAATGTTGTGAGTGGAGAGAAGAGGTTTCATGATATGGAGCCTTATGGAGCTCACGGTGAACAGTTTTAGTAGAAACTGAACTATTCAGATGGTTATTGAACTCAGCAGTCACTTTGTCCGCATTTGTCCGATGATTTTTTGACACATTGCGTTTCAATGCACGTCAGTCCCTGTCAGTAAGTTTGGAAGTCCGGCCCAAATTGCTACGGTTGCTAGAGGCCTTGCCCTGTTTCTCGAATTGCATCAGTGTTCTTGATATGGTAGCTCTTGAAAAACAAAACAGTTCAGCAACCTTAGTGATCGAGGCTCCTGCCATCCAAGCTCGAACAATTTGCTCTTTTTCGAACTTGGAAAGGTCACGCATTTAACTTAAATTTTACTAAATTCTAAAAATAAATAAGACAAAGACAGTAAATTAGATAAATAAACGTATTTACAATAGATACAATCTGCAATTACGAAGTTTTAGTTAAAGTTCTTAATATAATAGGTCTTTGAAATATAGGAGTGGATTTTGCAACTGTTCCAATTATTTTGTCCAACCCCTGTAGATCCACATCCATTTAGGAAATCTAGACATCTTTTCTTCATATTCAATTCACATCATATATTTAAATGCATTACATGGACATAAAACTGCAAGTTAATGAGTGATGTTCCCAATATTTTGTCTTAATGGAAATCATGATTTAGATAATATTCAAAGTGCGCCATTTTTTACTTTACTCCATTTTCTGGAATGTCAGTCAATTTTGAAATATTGCTCTAAATTAATCTCAAGGGATCTTTCCCCCACTAGTCGTGAGTGGCGAAATGTTTCATTAGTTTTGCAAATTTTTAACCAATTCACTATTCGGAGTTTTCTGACCTTAGGGAAACAGAAAATGTTTGCATAAAGATATTTTACACTTCGTGGACAATACTAAATGTGACAACACCACATAAAATTTGAATGCATAACTAATTCACTTAAAGCAAATTTTGACAAATATATTTTTCCCATGTATTTTGCAACTGGTTAGAAACTTAGAATAGCCTTCTGGAAATAATGGGATGCTAACAAAAGAAACCTTCACGGCTTGGCAACAGACTACTCATGCAATCCTAAACCTTACCAAATATTATACAGAAGAATTCAACATGATGTATGTATTATCTGGTTAATTCCAAACAGATCACCTTGAGGATAGATTAGATACATTACGGGCAGTGTGTGTGTGCGTGTGTGCGTGTGTAACGAATGCACAGCCGCAATTTTCGACGGATTTGCACCTAAATCTACATGGACATGCTCCAAGTTAGCGGGAAGGCCAAGACCGAATTTGCATTTCCCAACTCCTATGGATAGTGGAAATAATCGATTTTTTCATGCTTCTACGGCAGTTTTCATGTAGTTTACGGCCATTTACGACTGGCCAGAGTGAGAGCCTATAGCTGGCTGCCACGAATAGGCAGGAAGATTTTATTGGCCAGCGTGAGAGCCAATAGCTGACTGACACGAATGCTAGCATGCAAAAAAAATCGAAAGCTGCATTTGTTACAAGTGGGAAAAATTTAAATCTGCATGACACTTTACTCCAATTGGCTCATTCGCTTGCTTAAACTAAACGTTGATTCTGATTCCGCAGAACTGGGTTTGGGTGTGAAAAAGCATTTGTTGTTAATCCTCTTTTTTCATTCGGTTTTTCCAGTTACGAGTCCTTTTTTTAAAGCTGGGCGTTTCGTGTTCATTTTGTTTAGTTCTTTTTTCGTAAAAGATTTAATGTTTAGTATAGAGCTTAGAAAAAATTCGCAGTGTGAGATAGGCAAGGAGTAAGGCATGTAGCAAGATCAGCACGGCAAAGGGCACCTCTTTAAAGGCAAGGAAGGGCAAAAATATTTTAAGTCAAGTGATAGCGATTGCTGTATGAGTCGTACGAATTTTGAATCAAGCACGAGCAACGCCGGGCCATGCTGCTATTTACTCTGTTTTTTTTCGGAACATACGTTTCACTTGTTATTGGCATGAGATACGTAATACCTTCAGTGATCCATTCCGGGATGTCAATGGCATTATTTATAAGCGATTGCTGTATGAGTCGTACGATTTTTGAATCAAGCACGGGCAACGACGGGCCATGCTTCTAGTATCTATATAAAATTGTTTGCATGTGGAAAAAAATCAGAATGGTGTCAGTTTTAAAATTGAGCCTGCCATTTAATATTGATTTGAAGAATTTACAAACGAACTGGGATAAAGTAGCATGGGAGAAAAATTTAGATATTTATAAATTTAACATCGATATAACAGATGAGAATGTTAAGGAATGCAGAGAAGTTTTTCCTGTTATATTATATGTAGCAGATTATTATTGTCATGCAGTTTTTAAGAAAATGAAATGCAACAGTTACAAGTATTTAATATTTGGGAGTGATAATGAAGACAGATTACCTGAAATAAACAGCTATTTTCAGGGAATTATTAGAGCTATATCCTAATGTTACTATTAAAATGCTGGTCTCTCGTTATTGGTAAATTGAGGAAAACTTCTTTCCTTCATTTAGTAAACCAAAGAAAATTAACCAAGGAAAGTAGTCATGAAGATAACCTTAAATATTCTGGCAGATAATGATTATCTCGTTCATGTCGATACTTGTGGTGAGGTTCACAGTATTGAAAAATTAGAAAGGATGCGTGTTCAATTGTTCCTTTCAATAATTTTTGTGCTAGGGAAAATAATAATATTACTAGAAAAAAGCTAACCAAAAAAAGAATACTTCAAATGTTCACCTAAATTCCCCATGTATCTAAGTATCATTCTTTTCTACAATTACTTAAAATTTACCTTTTATTTTCTACACAACAAATTGTCATTATTGTAAATTTAGTACTACAAAATAATTAAAATATAATAAAACCTGCAAATTAAAACCATGTCGATTTCTTAAAATGGTGTTTTTTTTATTGTTAAGAAAATAGATTTCAAATAATTTTACGCAATCAAAATAGGGATGAGGAAATTTACAGTTTTTAAATTCAATCATAAAACATGCACTATTTACTTTAACATAAATTGAAAAATTTAAATAATTTTCATTTAGAAAATAATGCTTATTCCATGGTAGAAATCGAACCTTGGTTTCTTTCTTTCTAATGTAATTGTAGTATAAAAATATTCAGTGTAATATTCAATTTTAGTATAAAAATATTCAGTGTAATATTCAATGATGTATAAAAATATTCAGTTAATATTCAATTTTAGTATAAAAATATTCAGTGTAATATTCAATTTTAGTATAAAAATATTCAGTTAAATATTCAATTTTAGTATAAAAATATTCAGTGTAAATAAAAATATTCAGTGTAATATTCAATTTTTGTATAAATATTTCAATGTAATATTCAATTTTAGTATAAAAATATTCAGTGTAATATTCAATTTTAGTATAAAAATATTCAGTGTAATATTCAATTTTAGTATAAAAAATATTCAGTTAAATTCAATTATAAAAAATATTCAAATATTCATTTATTCAGTTAATATTCAATTTTAAATAAAAATATTCCAATTTCAATTTTGTAAAAAATATTCAGTGTAATATTCAATTTTAGTATAAAAAATATTCAAATGTAATATTCAATTTTAGTATAAAAATATTCAGTGTAATATTCAATTTTAGTATAAAATATTCAGTGTAATATTCAATTTTAGTATAAAATATTTTTAGTAATATTCAATTTTTTTAATTCAGTGTAATATTCAATTTTAGTATAAAAATATTCAGTGTAATATTCAATTTTAGTATAAAAATATTCAGTGTAATATTCAATTTTAGTATAAAATATTCAGTGTAATATTCAATTTTGTATAAAAAAATTCAGTGTAATAAAAATAAAAATATTCAGTGTAATATTCAATTTTAGTATAAAAATATTCAAATATTCAATTTTAGTATAAAAATATTCAGTGTAATATTCAATTTTAGTATAAAATATTCAGTGTAAAAATATTCAGTGTAATATTTTTTAGTATAAAATATTCAAATATTCAATTTTAGTATAAAAATATTCAGTGTAATATTCAATTTTAGTATAAAAATATTCAGTGTAATATTCATTCAGTGTAATATTCAATTTTATATTCAAATTTTCAATTTTAAAAAAATATTCAGTGTAATATTCAATTTTAGTATAAAAATATTCAGTGTAATATTCAATTTTAGTATAAAAATATTCAGTGTAATATTCAATTTTAGTATAAAAAATATTCAGTGTAATATTCAATTTTAGTATAAAAAATATTCAGTGTAATATTCAATTTTAGTAAAAAATATTCAGTGTAATATTCAATTTTGTATAAAAATATAATTCAATTTTAGTATAAAAATATTCAGTGTAATATTCAATTTAAAAATATTCATTATAAAATATAAAATTCAGTGTAATATTCAATTTTAGTATAAAAAATATTCAGTGTAATATTCAATTTTAGTATAAAAATATTCAAATTCAATTTTAGTATAAAAATATTCAATGTAATATTCAATTTATATAAAATATTCAATGTAATATTCAATTTTTGTATAAAATATTCAAAAATATTCAATTTTAGTATAAAATATTCAAATTTCAATTTTAGTATAAAAATATTCAGTGTAATATTCAATTTTAGTATAAAAATATTTGTAATATTCAATTTTAGTAAAAAATATTCAGTGTAATATTCAATTTTAGTATAAAAATATTCAGTGTAATATTCAATTTTAGTATAAAAATATTCAGTATTCAATTTTTGTAAAAAAATATTCAGTGTAATATTCAATTTTAGTATAAAAATATTCAGTGTAATATTCAATTTTAGTATAAAAATATTCAGTGTAATATTCAATTTTTGTATAAAAATATTCAGTGTAATATTCAATTTTAGTATAAAAATATTCAGTGTAATATTCAATTTTAGTATAAAAATATTCAGTGTAATATTCAATTTTAGTATAAAAATATTCAGTGTAATATTCAATTTTAGTATAAAAATATTCAGTGTAATATTCAATTTTAGTATAAAAATATTCAGTGTAATATTCAATTTTTGTATAAAAATATTAAGTGTAATATTCAATTTTAGTATAAAAATATTCAGTGTAATATTCAATTTTTGTATAAAAATATTCAGTGTAATATTCAATTTTTGTATAAAAATATTCAGTGTAATATTCAATTTTAGTATAAAAATTTTCAGTGTAATATTCAATTGCAGTATAAAAATATTCAGTGTAATATTCAATTTTAGTATAAAAATATTCAGTGTAATATTCAATTTTAGTATAAAAATATTCAGTGTAATATCCAATAGTAGTATAAAAAACATCGATATAGTAACTTTATTGAATAATCATTAAAATAAAAACGTGATTTTAATATATTTATTGCTTTTTCTTTCTTTCTTTATTTATTTAAACAAGTAAGATAGAAATCGAACCCCGGTTTGCTTTTCTTCGTCTAATATGATAAATTATTCTGTCAATTTCATTTTTCAGTATTGTCACCTTACGGAATAATTTTTTTTATAATAATATTGTTTACTTGCTTTTTTCTTTCTTTTTATAAATTAATCTTAAATATAAAGAAGAGTGTATGTGTGTTTGTGCGTGTATGTGTCCCACTGGTCCACTTTCACTGATTCATAGCTCATCCAAAAGCTCTAGAAAAGTTAGGCACAGGCAACGATTTTCGTTGAGCTCAGATTCAGGGTTGCCAGATTATGCGAGGTTAAAATTATATATTAATACATTATACTAGCCATTACCGTTGCTTTCATGGCGCAAGGGGAGCAACTCTTATTTTCCTTTTGTATTTAAAATTGCTGCTTGGTTAAAATATTAAGCTAGCTTAAAAGCCGCCTTATCGGGCTGCATTGAAGCTAGCTCCTGTGGAGAATTCTTGGTTTGACCATCATCACAATAGCTAGGGAAAATTAGATGCGACAGACATCCATAAATTGCAGAAGAACTCAAAATTGATTTCTACATTTAATTATTGAATTAATGTTTAAGTTTACCTTTTAAAAGTTCAACGATAATTCTTCTGCTGACACTTAATTTAAAAACGATTTGATGTACGTAGATCCTTATTTTCCGTATATACATTATTATTTCATGGGCGATAGAACAGGGAATATTTATAAGATAAAAGTAATATAGTGTAAAGATGGGAAAATAGAAATTAGAATTAGTTATACATTAAATATTTGAAGAGTTAGAGAAATATAATAGCTAATTAAGTAAAAGCTATATTATGGAATATTTTTCTACTCTCCTTGGACGGATCTCAGCAAGTTTTTGATTGGTTACTTAATAAGTAAGGTTTCCATGGTGGACGAGAAAAGTCGAGAAATGCCGACTAGTGTACACGGATCAAGGTGTGTACGGTTGTGCGCCCGGATCGAGGTGTATACGGTTGAGCGCATGAGCGCAGTAAATGCATTTGCAAGAGAAAAGCGACTGCAGTCGCGAGCTTACTAGCAACCGGCTAGTATTGAATAAAGTTCTAAAATGAATTCAAAACCCTGGTTTCTTTTTTTTTTTTTAATTGCAAATTTAAAAAGTATTTTCTACTTTAAAAAAAAAAGCCTAGAATCATTTATTTTCAGTAGCTTCGTTTCTGCTTATACAATTTGTGGTGATGTCATGTTTAATCAAACAGGCCTTCACTCTCGGTGGTGTTCTGATCCATCAGATATCAGATCCATCTTAGTAAATTACTTTTATGATCTGTAATTTTCAATACCTCAAAAGCCTAACTGATATCCTTTTATCATTCCAGATCAAACGCAACGTTTTCTAGTCAGGATGACCAGAGTTTTACCCACAACGATTCTACTGAGATGTATTGCAAAAGGCACTAGAATAATGTTCGGCTCCTTCTACCCCTTCACAATGTACCTGAATCTTTCCGGCATGATGTACATTATTTATATACCAAACATTGTCTTCATTTTCGTTGTTCTTTTTTTTTTTATCTCAACCTTTCGACCGGAGTGCCCTCCGGCCTTCATCAGGTGTATGTTGATCCGGGTAGCCTACAAGGAAATTCTAACTGAACATTTATTTAATCTGCAATGGTTAGATTGTTCTCGTTCCTCTGTCCGTGACTAGGATTATATCAACTAGTTCGTAATTGTATTGCTCAGTTATTGCTCGCCCCTTTACCCCAGAGTCCAAGATCACAAAGGTTGGTCCAAAGAATGACGCACAATTACTACGTCACAAATTTCCCGAAATCACCGTTTTAATCAATTAAGCTCTTGTCTTGTGGAAAAATTCTGTGTAGCTAAAATGTTTCCACTGTTTTTAAGAACACACTGCCCGGCTCATGGAATGAACTCACGAATATTATCATGTTTTAAATGTACTAAATGTCAATATAATATTGCGACTGGTCCGCAACTATTATATCACCTCCGTTTACATGGACATGTGGGCGATGAATTATTTTCAACCTCATGTATAGACTCAAAAGTCTATCGATATTCAATTGGCATTTCGATGATAATGTATTAAGATGAACACTATTCTTAGATCCACCAGTTCACACCTTTGAATCTAGGACACATAATGCAACTACCACGAAATCAAATCACATACACTAATTCATATTATTCCCATGAACTGCTAATTTAAAGAACATACCCGCACGTGGTTGCCTCCACGGACATTTCAAACTTAACGTCTTCAAGTAAGAGCCAATCATTATCTGTCACCACCATCATCATCATAATCTTCATTTCATTTTACCATCTCTTATACTCATATCATTCCTATCAATAAGTGACAATCTAGTTTGAGTGACCCTTAAGCCTTGTATTGGGTGAACTCTTGTAAAAATGTATGATTGTCAGCATGGTTTAATTTAATCCTTAAGAGACCCCTGAGATAATAGAATTTTGGGTCCGTTTCGTTACGTATATACATCAACCACCGTGACTATAAAAAAAAAAGATAATGTTTGAAATGATGTTTTTTTTTTGTTTTAAAACTAATATTTCAACCAGAATTTTTATTAATTTTTGGAACTCATTCAATTTATTTAATTATCAATTTTATGATATTTTTTATCCGAACTTTACAACCTAAAGAATTCTTATAAGAGCCAATATTATACTGAAATTCTTTTATTCAATCTTACTGAAATTCTTTTATTCAATTTTACTACCAAAGCATCCTAAAACGTAAAGATGATGTGCATGCAAAGTTCTCACTTGCCACAACATTTCGATCTTTGATCAACAGAGCTGAAAAAAACATTAATTATATTTATTGTTAAAATTGTCAACTTCAAATAGTCAAGTCAGTTAATCATGGAGATTAGATAGAAAAAAATAGATTCTTACATTGTATCTCATTGTAATGAATGATAATTCCTTGTGTGCCAGTGTGAAATAAAATACACTATTTTGTCTACTGTATAAAATATTGAGCAATTTTCATTTATTGCATGTCTATGTTTAGTGAAGTGTAAGGTTGAGCAAAACTTTACCAAAGTAGCCAATAATATAATTCAAAACTAAAAAAAAAACATCAACAATATGTGACGTCCTTTAGTCGCGGCGTCAGCTGCGACATCCTTAAACGCAGCCTTCCCTCGCTCCTTGCTGCTCCGTTCGGGTGTCGCCGCTCCAAACGTGACGTCCGCCTGTCGCGTCAGTCGTGTTGTCTCGTCCTGTGACGACCAACTGGCTTGGTATCGGTCGCGGCACCCAAATGTGACGTTCTAACCTTTTTGTGATTCGGATGGGAATCTGGTTAGATTCGATATCATCCTCGTCGTTCCCAACTCGCTTCCAACGCCTGGTTACCAAAGTAACTGCCTTGATCTCCAGTCTGCCTACCTACGTTGTGAATTGATCTTAGGCAGACGAGATCAATCAGTAGTTGGGGCCGTAATGCAAATCGGGGATCAACCGGGGTGACACCGCACAAATATGCATAAAAGAAAATAAAATGATAACTCAAAAATTCAAGGTATCAAAAAAAAGGATAACAATCTTTATGTCTAGTTCTATGGATTGTGACACGTTGTTTTCCGTTAGGCGAGTTTTAACGCTTCAAGTTGTTTGCTCTTTAAGAAATGGGTTTTTCGGTGTGTCTTCGGGCGAAAGTCGAAAAAAAAAACTTATTTTGGTGGTCTGGATCTAAGTCGCTCTTCAAATTAATTGTTCTTGGATTGAAGAGGAGTCCGGAATTTGCGTGAATCTTTCAAGTCAGCTATCTGCGAGGTGGAACCAACTTCCACTGCGAACTTCGAGCTCTCTGCTGGAACTGGAACTGAAACTCTAACTCGAACTGATTTCTGCTCGCTGCGACTTCGCTTATATGGACGCCGACCAAAACCGGGGTGGGTTTGTCGGCGCCGGGGGTCCTCGATAATTCTAAATACATATCCACCTCTTTTATTTCTGGTTAGGAATTTTCCACTTTTTTTCCATTTTTGGGAGCCTTCTCTTACTCCCACCTTCTCACCATACTTCAGAGGGGCGTGAACTGCCCTCCCCACTTCTTCGTAGCAACCTCTCATACCCATCCTCTAGATGGGCGGCGACAGCCTCCTCCTTGCGTCACGTGATCACCACTCGACCAATGATGTCTAGTCGGGCGTGTACGATCCCGCGGCTTTGTTTCAGGAAAAAAAATATCCTGCTTAACAAAAAAAATTATCTTTTTCTTTTCCTTTTCTTTCTTTTAATCGCATTTATCATTTTCTCTAGCCGCAAAAAGAACAATACGATCGATGGTGGTCATAACTCTTGTTCACACCTGGGCTTCGTCAGTCATCTTATCGCTAATTATCAGAATGGGTGGTCTTTTTAACACGGCCAGACCGTCGCCTCGAAAAGAAACATTTCTAGGTTCCCATTCTTTTATTTGGTACATATTTCTGATAACATAGTTTTATTATCGCAGGCTAAAGATGTTCTGTCGAAAGAAAACGGTCAGTGGCCACCTCGTGTGCGGCTTTTGACTCAATTAATTTTTCATATCTATCCAAAGCCCTGTAGTCCACCTGTTTTTCGTCACTTATCAAAATAACATTTTCATTTGGACTTTTCTTTGGCTAGTCGGTCTGTGGTTTGCTAATCAGATGCCTTCCCGCATTAGCGGTTTGTTTATGTATCCCGATAACACAGCCCGTCGCCAGAACACACCCGATTCCTTTATCCACTCAGAATTTCCCTGCCATTGTAATGACACTCTTCGCCATTTGTTACTTATCAAAATATCCTTTATTCATTGTCTCTTAGCCGTGAGTGTTCTGCTTATCATCCACGCTTTGGGTCTTCGCCTCTCTTTTCCTTTCTTTCCTTTCTTTTCTTTTTCTGCCTTGGTAAATGGTGCCACAAATATATATGTATATAAAAAATGCGTAACATTTAAAAGAATACTCATTCTAAAGGGACTAAAATACTCTAAATTATTTCCAATTAATTCAAAGCTGCCCCCATTAAATCTGAAATTGAAAGTATCTCTTGTGTTCTCGTATCTTTATTTTATTTTTAAATTTTATCAGGAGCCCATGACTAAAACATCTTTGAGGACCATTCTTGTATTCATTGGACAATTTGTTAGAACAGATTGTATTAAGACAAGTATTCGTCTTGTGACACCGTCGCCCTTCAGCTTGTGGAGAAGCCAGCATGTCAAACACTGTCGAACGCCTGTGAAAATTCTAGAGTCACAGCACGGACTTCGCCATCCTTATCTAAAACATCATAGAAAATTTAGTGATGCCACTTAAGACATCAGCGATAGAATAGATATTTATAATTTCACTTTACAACTGTCTTAACGTGTTTTAATAGTCATAGAGTTTTATATATTACAGTTTTATCCCGAGAATCTTACCGTCCAGGAAACTAAATGAAGTGCATTAAAATAAAAATTAACTTTATTATTGAATAGATTGACTTTAGTAAGGCATTAAGATAAAATAATTACAGGTTGTCAAACAAAAAACAAAAAAGCTGAAAAGCTGTAGTAAATTTTATAATTTTTTGTTCTTTTACAGCGTGAAAAGCAGCATAGACAGTTGACTTCAAGATGTAAATGTTTCTAGTTTATAGTTTAATCAAAGTTTGCTTCATTCAGTTTTGCTGAAATATAGTTTAATTTTGCCGAATTATAGTTTCATCCAATCTGACTGAATTATAGGACCATCTAATTTTGCTGTATAAAAGATCTTAGTTTAATCTAATTTTGCTGAATTATAGTTTCATCTAATTTTGCTGAATTTTAGATCCATTATGCATCTTTCTCTCACAAGATTGCTGTTTATATAAATTAACTTAATAAATGTATCTTCCACCATCTAATCAGCCATGCTTTCACGTTCAATGTTCTGTTTCGACTTTAAAGCACACTCAATCCTTTTGCTTTGTCACAGAATACATATCTGGTCAGTTTTGCATCCGAAACGTAAACAAGGAAATTTCTAAAGAATTAATGTATTTTACATTTGAATCCGACATAATGTATTACTTCAAACGTTAATTTTAGTGGTTTGAATCCTGCCAAAAGGCACACACACACACACACACACACACATATATGTGTATATATATATATATATATATATATATATATATATATATATATATATATATATATATATATATATATATACATCTATATCTCTATATCTGTATGTATGTATGTATATATATATATATATACATTTATGTATGTATGTATGTATATATACATATATGGTTTGTACTATGCCTAAATGTTTTGTACGAATAGTTCATAAAACTCTCGACTTCTTAGTTACCACCGCTAAAGCGTTAGCGAAGACAATCACAGTATTCAACTCAGCGTTTTTCAATTAACAAGCAAAAAAATAAGATGAACATAGAAATTTTGTTTGTTTGTTTTGTTTTACGGCGCATTAACATCAACGGGTCATTTAATGCGGACAACTTTTTTTTTCCTGGTAATATTTTTGTTTTATCAAAATTTATTTCTGTTAATATTTTTTTTCCTCAAAAATGTATAGCTGATAATATTACTAGGGGAAACTATTTACCCGTAGCTGGGACTCTAACGGGTGCTACCACCCCGGGTCAGGGTGGCCTTGGTTACAACAAAAACTAAGTCGCGGTTCCACGCTCCTCAAAACCTCCTGATCAGAGGCCTTGCTGCTGGATGCAGTTTATCGTCATATCCAGGGCGCAGCAATTTTGTCTTTGAAATTATGACCAATGCAATATTTGTGTTGAAATAACCAAGACCCTGATGATGAGATTGTGCTATGTCAAAAGTACTAGCAATAATATATGTATCAACACTGTATTTTTCTTTCTTTGATACCAAAAACTTGTCCGTGAATATGAAAACATTCAATTAAAAAGAATTAGACAAAACTTGTCTAAAATATTCACTGAAATAAGTGTCAATATATATATATATATATATATATATATATATATATATATATATATATGCGCGTGCGCGCATGTGTGGTGACTGTTTCATGATTGAAAGTAATCTTCAGTCGTGAAGAGTGCGTTCAAGCAAAGAAACAGTGAGTCGCCTTTTGGACCATTGATTCAGTCGTTGCATTGCGAATCTTTTTGTACGAACGTCATTTATTTTTTATTTTTTTACTTCTTAAGCTATCATTAAAATTTCTGTATTGTCCTTTAAAGTGTTATGGCTTAGGCATGTCTGCAATATTCTCAGAAATTAAACTGCTCAAAAACCGCTTTGTCAAAATCCGTACTACATTCGGTTAGCTTCTACCATTCAAGCTCTTTGAAGTTCAGAGTCCTCACGTCGAAATAGCGTGATTAGATCCGAGGACAAATACCGCATTTCCAAACAGGATGTTTTTGAAGAGGATGAATAAATAAACGCCAGTACCATGTATTTTTGGAGGTAATCACATTAGTTATTATCATATTTTTTTTTCCTGATTTTTTTATTTCCTACGTGCGTGTGTCAAAATCCCTAAATTCACGTGCGCAAGGATACAAAAGGACGACAGGAAAATAGAAAGTAATAAAAAAAAATGGTAGGACATGCCTTCATATAAATGAGGATTGGTACTTTTGAAAAAAAAATCATCCCATACGATTTTCTCGTTTTCGACTCTATCAGTAACATTCATCTGCAATTTTTATATTTTTATGATTATTGTTCATATCCAGCTTTTGCATTTTCGGCAGGGGCGATTTTTTTCTTTTTCATATTTTTTCCTTTTTTCTTCTTACATAAGATTAACAGCAATTTATAATTTCCAAAAATATGTAGCACAAGCGGATTGACATCATCTTTGCACCAAGCAATTTTTTTTCAAAGAAAGCAGACGATAAAGCCTTTTTTTTATTTCTTATAATCGCAACCCCTATGGATTTATTACTTGAAAAAAAAAAGTTTCATTTTCGCTTGCATCTTTCGTGCAATAAGTTTCATTTCCTTGAGAGAGACAAATTACCGGCGTTCTAAATGTAATGAGATTTTGAACAGAGATCACGCCATTCACACTTGAAAACAGCTGTCGAACTGAAAGCGCCCGTGTACAGATGTTTTATTGTTGTTTTGTTTTTCTAAATATAATTAATATTACTTATATTACGTTTAATATTATCAACCTTATCAGAAATTGTTTTTATCGGTATACTAATAATATTACGAGACTGTGCTTCTAAATCAATCCTAAGTAGTGTTCCTTTTTTTCTTTCGTGTATTCTTTTGTGGATATTTCCTTTCATTAAGATACTTTTTCTTTATTTCATTTTTGGATTCCATCTTCATTCTTTTCATTAAGGTTTATTCATTATTGTTTTCTTTTTTTTTCTTCCTTTCTTTTTGTTCATTCGTTCGTTTTGGGGTCCATTCTACTTTGTTTTCATTGAGGATTTTGCTATCTTTCACACCTTATTTAATTTGTTTCTACCTTTTCTTTCTTTTCATTAAGTATTAGTTTTCTTTCTTTCACACTTTGTCTGTTTTGATTTCTTTCTTTTTCTTTCTTTCTTTAGTTTTTGCTTTCACTGTTCTTTCTTTCTTTCTTTCTTTCTTTCTTTCTTTTATCTTGGTTTCTACAGTTTACACTAATCTCCTTTTTCCTTAATTCTCCCTTACTTTTTTTCTATTCTTCTTTCTTTCTTTCTTTCGCATGTCATTTCTTTTTAAGTCGGCGTTAATCTCCGCTCAAGACCAAAGTGATCATTTAGACAGTTTGATGGCACGTATAAATTAAAATCAAGAACGATAACGGCTCAATTAAAGTAAAGAGAATGAAAACACAATTGCAAATAAAACGATATATATATATATATATATATATATATATTCATATATATATATATTATATTCATTCACACAAAAAACAAATGCAAAGGTTAATGATTTAATTGGCGAGACATCCATCATCGCAAACAATTCAAATAATATACAAAAACCTCCGAATCCGTTATGAATGAAAAGATCCTTGTTTCTATAAATTTCTGCCGTATTAGTTCTTATTTTTACTACAAGCTTTCGTCTGTTCCTACAGACATCTTCAGGTATGGAATAGATGTTATTCTTGTTTTTTCTCTTAGTAATAAGAGGACAACGAAAATATATGTATTGTTGTATCCGAAAATGCTATTGGAAATGAGTTATTGTTTTTGGAGCGTGCAATAGCAACGCTGTGTTTGATTTTAAATTTTTTACAGTTGTGCGTTCATGTACAAATATGGTGATAAACGAATTTTTTACTGGTAAATTTTCTGTCAAAGTGGCATGAACTATATTGTTCAATAATTACAGTAATTTCGCACTTATTATCCAAAAGTCGCACTTGGATCAGTTATTTTAATTTCGATAAACGTGCAATCAATTTACAAATTCATGAATTATTCACACAAAAAACAAATGCAAAGAACAGACGAAAGCTTGTAGTAAAAATAAGAACTAATACGGCAGAAATTTATAGAAACAAGGATCTTTTCATTCATAATGGATTCGGAGGTTTTTGTATATTATTTGAATTGTTTGCGATGATGGATGTCTCGCCAATTAAATCATTAACCTTTGCATTTGTTTTGTTAACTCTCTATCTTTCGGAAAGACTCTAGTATCCACCTGTATGTCATATTTGTCTATGTTCGGAAACATCTATCACTAGTAAAGGAATTTTCTCTTGAGTTTCAAAATTAGACAGCTATCTCTTTTTCCTCTATCGGTTCCCTTCCTCTTATGGCGGTTGTTTGCGAGATAGAATTTCTAATAGTTTAAGATAGGTCATCTATCTATGCCCATTTGCAATTATCTTTATGTTCGGCGACTTCAGTGCCCATCATGCCAGGTGGCTTAATCACTCTAATCATACTGACCTCGCTGGCATCAAGCGCTTGGACTTCTCTATCATCAATCTCTCACTAGAGTAGTAACTTCCTTATGCGTCTCCCTAGTAAAGCTGATGGACACGCTTCTCTACTTGATATTTTTCGTACCTTCACTCAGGACTCATATCCTGCTCAGTAGCTTTGTCCTCTTGGCAACTCCGATCATGCAATAGTGGTTGTAGATATCTCTTTCTGCTCTTCCATCACTCACGAATCTCCTACTATCTTTCTGTTATTTGCTTCGCGATGTTGCTTGCAATGATATTTGGGAATTGGAACTCGGTTCTCCAATTAAAAATTCCGAGTCATTATTCATTACACCACCTATACAACTAATTTTACAGCACCTGGTATTTTTAATTAGGCATCCATTAACGTACTGACCAGGCTCGATGTGGTTTAACTTCGGAGATCGTACGGGAGCCGGCTTTTCAACGTGATGAGGCCGTAAGTCCTCAATGTGAAAGCGGTTGTCTACTTCTTTTCTATCATATGGATTTTTCTTTAATATTAATAGTTATTATTTGTATCCGTTCATTGTAAGGCTAGAATTTTTCGTTTATTTTTATTTTTCGAAAAATAATAATATTGTCAGTCATTCATAAAACAGAAACAGACTTCATATATATTTCTATTTTCTAGATATTACTTACCAGGAACAGTGTTGTTTATATTAATATTCACCCACTGCAAGCCCCAAGAGTCTCTTATGGTAGAGTGTTACTGCGTGGTGTTGTACGAGTGTAAGAAAGGGTTAGAAGTTAAGTTCGTGCGGCTATACGAGAGAGATAACAGTTAAGCCTAAACTTGAAAAGATCAAGTTGTTAGTGTTTGGAAAGCATCCATACTGGAGTCTGTTCCACAAAGCAACAGTACTTGGGAAGAAGCTGTCCGAATGGAACTCATTTCTTACTACTGGAATACGAACGGAGTGATTCACCATCGTGAATGTGGCATGCCGGGTCCCAGTTGTAAAGGTCAAGGTGGTGAGTCTGAGGAAAGTATCTCGTCAGAACACGTGACATGGAAATAGCGATAGAAGAGCGGGAACCTCGTGACGTTTCATCTTTGGGAAAGTCGATATAAGAAGGAAAATAACAAGGCCACGTAGACGATATTAAACTCTATCAAGACAGGCAAGATAAAATCTATTTTTGTTTAACAACACAGGTTCCCATGGCATTGAAACTTGTGACGTGTATATAATAACGACAAAAATGTTTGAATAATAGCAATGATAATATTACCCATTCATTCAGCATTCAATGACTAGTGCCACTCACAGATTAAATTTCTAAAATATTTCTCTTAAAGAAATAATTAAGCTCAGTTGTTAAAAGTATATTTGAACATTGTGATCAGGTTAACACAAGCAACTCGAAGAAACAATGACGTAATCAAGATTTTGATGTTCCACATAATTTCAAAAAAAGATTAGGATCGAACCACTTGTTAGATATGGAAAGAGCTATTGGATTTGATAAATCTATGATATAGGTATTCATAGCTGGGATAAAAATGATCAGGAACAAAAAATCGATGTCCACTACAAAGTATTCCAAGAAATGAGTCTTAAGTGCTACTGAACTTGAGAAACCTGTTTTCCTGAAGAAAAAAAAATGTTTCAAGAGAAAGTTCTTATAAATTTCAGCGGAAAGAGGTACGGGCTACTCGGTCAGTGAATGCCAAATGTTTCCTTATAGGAAATTGGCAAATACAGTAGAATCCCTCATATCCGGAAGTTTCTCATATTCGGAATCCCGCATATCCGGACATTATTTTTACGTGTATATTTGAAATATTTGGGTGATATGTAATTGATTTGAATTTAATGTTTTTCTGGAAATATACTGTTTATACTTATTTCATCCTAATGGTTTGTATTGGTGCAAAAGATGATGGGAATAAGAAGAAAAAGCAACTTTGGAGTTATCACAAAAAAGTGGAAATTTTAACAGACTAGACGCTGGTAAATGTTCATTGTAACTATTGGCTGAGTTCAACACGGTATGATATAAAATCTTCCAAAGAAACTATTCTCCAACATTCACACTGTCACAATGAATAAGGAAATAAAAAATTAAAAAAAAACATGATTTTGATGAAACCTGGACTGAAACTGAAAAAGCTATTGAAAAGGTTTTCAGCATTCAGATATGACGATTGCAATAATGAAGGCAGAGTTAAAAAGTGTTTTTCCTTTTAAAAATTCAAGAACAAAATCAAAACGAAATGTGGAAAAGTTGAGAATGTCATTAGAAGAGAAAGAATCATCATGCAACAGCAATTAAACAATCTTCGTTACATTATTTGTTTTACATACGTGGCATACTTACTTTAATGAATGTTCTTTAACATTACATAATTTATTTCTTTTTCCTTAAAATCAATTCTGTTATATTTCACTCAACATTAACTATTTTGTTTATTATAAAACATTGAAAATAAACGTTAAATTGGATTTCAGTTCTTTTATTTTAATCTAAATATAACCCCTCATATCCGAATTTTGTAACCAATTCCTCACATCCGAACTTCGTAACAAATTCCTCATATCCGAACTTTGTAACAGCTTCCTCATTTCCGGACTTTGTAACCAATTCCTCATATCCGGACGGACTTCTAAATCTGGGATTCTACTGTATTACCATCCCCATTTATTGACAAACATTGCAGCTCAGAATTAAGACAAAGGAATTATTTAATATAAAACGTCTTGTAATTTTACACAGAGGAGACAGATACTTCTCTTTTTTCCTATGTTATACCTTGCCCCTATAGGATGTGTAAGATCATGACTTTCCACCAGATCGTGTTTCTTTTTACTCTAAGTAATGTTTGCCTATTTGGCATCCATTTTATCAGCGTTATGTCATGTTTCACCTAGGTCTGTTACTGATTAATTAACTTTAACCTACTT
>CAHIKZ030004740.1:0-82500 GCA_903632075.3 Acanthosepion pharaonis | reverse complement strand
GGCCATTTTATATTTTTATTTTCCTGCATGCGAGTTTTTTGATTTTGTCGACTGCACGGTAAAGTAGAGTCAATTGGACACCGTTTGTGAGTAAAAAAGCAATTCAATCTGCCAGAAATTTAGAAACGGGATACTCTACTTCTTGGGATTCGCGCCGGAAACTTCAAAAATGAACATTTGAGAGTGTTTGGTTTTCAAACTGAGAAAATTGCAATTGATAGTGATTATTATGGTACGGCAGCTCTGAAAAGTAAACGTCACCGTTCTGATGAGAAAAACTCTCGAATTTTTGGTGAGGGCCTGACACTCAACACAGAGGCCTGCATCAAGTGCTTTGAGGAGGTAGTCCTTCCCTGGGTCAAGACGATGGTTACTGGCAGAATCTACGTCTGGCAACAAGAATCTGTATCATATCACACAAGCATGAGAAACCAGTCATAGCTGTAAGACAATTTCTGCGACTACACCATCCTTATATCTGTCCACCTGTCTCCCCAGATTTTAACCCCTTGATTATTATGCTATTTTCATTTTGGCTGAATTTAGACGACAATTTATCCATCACTCACTGTATATTGAATCAACTGCTAAGTCTCCTACTCGGGATGTTGGTTCCCTGTGCCGTGATAGAAAATCCCTCCCGCCAGAATCTATCTTATATACTTATAAGTCAACCATTCGTCTTTTATTTGGATATTGTTGTCACACCTGGTGTGGTGCAGAGATTCTTTATAAAATCCAAAGAAGAATCTGTAATCTTACTGGCATTTCGTCTTCAGTCACTTTCCTTGTGACTTTTCTATAAATAATTTGATTGTCATTATTCAGATAAACTTTCTTCCATGTTATGTAGGCTTAATGAACTTGAGATCTCATCATCTTGCAATCGAAATGGCTACATAATAAGCGTAAGTTTTATTCTAACATTTTCTTCTCTCGCACTTCTTATTTGGGGAACTGTCTTCCGGCTCCTTGCTTTCCAGGTATGTTTGATATTCAAAAATTACATTCAATGTCAATCGTTATCTTCTGTCTTCTTAATTACAGTATTTTCCGGCTTACAAAACGCTGCGACATGGAAGACACACCCTAATATTAGAAAGAAATGTCTAAGAAAAAAAATAATTCTCATGCAACAATACATTCACCATGCGTTTCTCACGTACTGGCGCCACGCATTATTGAGATTAATCACTCGTCCGATTTTGTTTGTATGGCAATGACATACTCGTCAAGAGCAGAAATATTTGGACGCTGGTAGTAAACAGAACATGTTTAAGCTTGTGGCTCATCTCCAGAAAGGTTTATAGTCTTCGAAATATTTGTAACAGCTAAGTACTGAAGTTACATCATATAAAAGACTGAATTAGATAGATAGCTAGCATAATAGTGTAATGACTTAACGTGCAAATCCAAGTCACTATCAGTCAAGGCAATTAGATGATGGTCCAAGCTTACTTGAACCTGGGCGTTGTCTTACATTTGTCTTGGAAGACGCACACATATTTTTCAGGACATTGTTTTTTTTTTGTTTTGTTTTTTAGAAAGTGCGTCTTGTAAGCCGGAAAATACGGTACTCTTGTATTGTTCCCGTTCATTAATAGTGTTTATTTTTCTCGTAAACTCAAACTCTCAATAACGCATTTTGTCTTAATTATTGCATTATTTGGGGTGAAATCATTTCAAAATATAATTGTTTAATTTTATCATTGGTCATTGTTGTTAATCCTTTATTGTACCTAATGAGATCTAATGTTTGGTTTGGTTTGATTTGTTTTAAGGCATATCAACCCTCAATGGTTTATTTAATGCCGACGAGATTTTTATTGTTGGTAATATATTTATTTTTTCTAAAATGTATAGCTGGAAATATGTTTTCTAAAAATGTATTGCTGGTAATATTTTTTCCTTCAAAAATGTATTGCTGGTAATTTTCTGTGTTTTTCAAACATATATTGCTATTAATAATATATTGTTGATAATAATTTTTTCCTTCAAAAATTTCTGGTAATATTTTTTACAAAATATATTGCCGGTACTAAAATATATTTTTACATAGTGATTTGGCCCCAAATTTGGGGGTTAACTATTTGCCCATAGCTGGGACCTTAACAGGTGATAACACCCTGGGTTAGAGTGAGCTTGAGTACGCCACTAATTAAAAGATGGTTCCACACTCCTCAAATCTCCAGATCAGAGGACCTGCTGCTGGGGTAAGTCAAGAAATAATCTTCTACCCATCACATAAGTTTTATTACACTATACTATAATTTTACTATTTTATTATTAGCTATTGTTATTAATCACTTTTTACTTAAAGGATAACGCAATACAATGTCCAAAAGTCACTCAAGGTAGAAGGTTAATAAATAACCGTATTGTATGTTCGTAAGAGGATGAAGTAATAGCAGAGTTATTACAATATATTTTATAATGGTTCTATTTGATTATTAATTATATAAAAAATCTATAAATTTAGTTTTGGCATTGAACGACGGTATAGGAAGAAACAGCATATATATATATATATATATATATATAAAATATATATATATATGTGTGTGTGTGTGTGTGTTGATATATATATATATATATATATATATATAATATATATATAATAATATATATATAATATTTAAATGTGTGTGTCTGTGTGTGTGTGTGTGTGTATATATATATATATATATATATATATATATATATATAAATTTTTGATCGACTCCGTTTATTGGACGTTTTTTTCTACGCATGAGTGTCCAGTTTGTAATCCTGTACCTGACTCTGTTACCGTAACTCTCTCGCAGTGGACTTGTTGATCAGGGGGAATAGCAAAGAAGTAACACAGAATTTAACTGCAGACTATCCCCCCAAAAAAAACAAAAGTGGTGAAGTCTTGGGTAGAACCAGCTACACTTATTGGAACTGTTATAACAAGGAGTTGGTGCAAATATTTGCCACGAACACAATGGACAACACCTCTCAGGTTTTATTATCACGGAATTGTATCTCTCCGTTGCATAATAGACTAGCAGTAGAGCCCGGCGTTGCTCGGGGATGTAACAGTAAGAGATAGATCAAGTATCCACCATCATAAAGACTGAAAAATAAAATTGACAAAGATTATTGTTTAAGGTTGACGGACACGCATGTCTTAATTATTTTATTTTTTTTTTTTTTTTTTTTTGAATTGGTCAAACCCAAACTCAAACAAAAACATTGTTTTCAATCGTTATGAGTCTCTACCGATTGAATAGAATTTTATTATAAATAATTGTCTTGTAAATGGAATTTTTTAAAGCATTCTGAATGTTAAAATAAAGAAAAAAAGTGTGCAAGACAATAAGAAACACTACATGCCAAAAAAAAAAAAGTTTGTTTTTCAGTTGAAAAATATATCTTTTAGTTTTAAAAATTGAATACAGTAATAAAATTGCATATTTTGCTCCCATTCATAATTAAATTCTGATTTGAATATATTTTCCACTCGTTGTTCTAATACAAAAACATTAACTTTATTTGGGTTTATTGATTATGATCTAACAAATCTTATTCATTTTCACCTTTCTGTTAATAATCTTTTTTAAAATTTATGATTTTTCAAATTGAATTTGTAAAAAAACAATTATTTATATTTTTCCATTTTTTTAGTTGGACTTGTTAGAACCATTAACCCCAAAGGTAATTTTTATCCGATGTTTGTCCTCGTACAGTTTCGTTAGAAATCGGTTAAAAATGACAGAAACGCATCCTTAATATATAAACGTTTTTTACGAACACACACACACACACAACATTGTTTTCAATCTTATGTTTTATAATAGAATTTTAATATATATATATATATATATATATATATATATATATATATATATATATATATATATTAACTATTCAAATATTTTGATTTATGGGTGGAAAAAATGAATATAAACATTGGCATGAGTCACACCGAGCGGCCCCTTCCATTTTACGATGTCTCACTGTTTTCAAATTGATTTTTGAAAACAATTACAACCATTTTTGGGCGCTGTTAGAACCACCAAAATGTAATTTTATGGCCTCAAGAAATCGGTTTTCAATATAAAACGTCACACACACACACACACACACACACACACACACACACACACACACACACACACATATATATATATATATATATATATATATATATATATATATATATATATATATATATATATATTAAATTCTATATTTATGGGTGGAAACATGGGCACTGAGTCAACACAACTCACTGTTTCGTGTTTGAACTCAATCTTTATATGAAGATAATGCCCCCCCCCATATATATATATATATATATATATATATGAGATTAAAATGGGAAAAATTTATCACAAAGTGAACTTTTTTGTGGCGCGTTGCGTCCTTTTAAGCTTCATTAGAGTAAATTTAAACTAAAAAAAGAAAAAGAATTAAATGTAAAATTCAGAACATCCCTCATGCTCATGTGTAGTCGCACTAACCTCACAAACTTACTACGATAAAACGCGTCAGACCAAAACTTTTTCAACCGTAAATAAGTGGGGAGGTGAATATTAAGTCAATTCCAGTAATTCTTCTGTCAAGTTCTTTTATTCAATACCACCAAAGATAAGTTAGTAACGATTCATTATCACAGGGCTAACCCTAATTTTTCTCCAATCAAGGAAATAGAAACTTTTTTCCAATGAACACTTAATCCAAACCTCAAGTGGATCTCGTTAATAAGTTCCATTGCTAAAGCGACTGAAACATTGTCAGATCTTCTTTTTCTTCTATATATATATATATATATATATATATATATATATATATATATATATATATATATAAGTCCTTCGTTATTTCTCTTATTCTTCTTCTTTTTCTCTGTGCCATGTCACTTCAGAATTTTGCCTATCCTGTCCCTCTACAATTGTAACTGCCTTTGTAACTCTTAATGACTTTTGTCGTTTGCACCTGGCTTCTTATGCAGTACTATGAAAATGGATCTGCTTAGCTCTTCAGGTATATCACCACTGTTGTATAATCTCTTTACTATATCTGTAATTTTCTCAATGCCGAAATTATGTCAGGTTTCTAGCATGTCTATTACGATTCTGTCTCGTGCTGCTGATTTGTTTCTTTTCAATATCGCCATTGTTGATTCTACTTCAGTTTTCGATATTTCTGGTCCTTCGTTTTTTCTGCTATTGTTTTTTTTTTATTCTTTCGTCAAGGAAGAGTTCTCAGATGTACTCGTTCCATCTCTGTATTATTCCTTTTTTTCTCTCTAAGATCAGTGTACCGCCTTTAGACTTTAGGCATCCTGATCATTATCATGCCGTTTGTCCTGTTAGTTTTCTTATCTTTCATATATATCTGCTTTATCTGTAATACCTATTTGTTATATTGTCTGCACACTTTTCGTTGAGCCACTCCTCTTTAGCCTGCTTGTATTTATTCCTAGTTTCCTTGTGCATGATCCTATTTCCTGTGCCGTACCTCGGCACTGTTTTTATCTTCTTTTAATCTATCATCCATTCTTTTATCTTTTTCCTATTTTTCTTTCGATGATATCTATTGCTGATGTGACTAAAGCATCTCCTAACGGGCCCCTATTTTCCTTTCTTATTTTATCTAATTTTAAAACTGTCTATATATTTCTCCTTGACAATATGGTCATTCAGAGTCTGTCGTATTGCAAGTTAAGTACTAACTTGGCCCTCTTAAATTTCTGTACTTTCAATCTAAGTTTGCATATCAGTGGAAAGTGTTCGCTTACACAGTTGACCCTTGGGTATAATTTGCTGTGTAAGTTTACATTTCCGAATGATATCGATAGTTATATTGTCAGTTAGGTTTTTAGTTTCTCCTCATGGGATTCTCCATATTTTGGGTGGTCTTGAAACTAAGTGTTGGATGCTACCTAATCAGTCGCTGTGAAACACTTTCCCGCGTTCATTACGAGTCCAAAGAGCGAAATTTACAACTTATTCTCCATCTCTCTCTTTGCCTACTTTGACATATAAGATTCCGCTGATGATTCTAATTTCTTGTCATTTGCATTGAGACGTGGCGTTGTCTAGCGTAGAGCAAAACTTTTCAATTTCTTCTTCTGTACTTTGTTCATAAACAATTATGATGTATATGTTGAAAGTTTCTTCCTTCATTCTAACGAACATAATTATTTCAGACTTTTGACATTATCCACTAACACATTTCTTCATGTCTTGGTGAATTATGAGTCCGACATTTCTTTCATTTTTCTCTCCACATGCAAATAATGTCCTGTATTTGTAACTGACGAAATCTCCCATTGTTTTCCCAGCTCGTATCACATACGTCTAAAATATTAACATACAACATGTTAATTCCCTTCCTTTCATTTTCTAATTGATTTGGTTTGTTTTGTTTTGTTTGACAGCATATCAACATCAATGGGTTATTTAATGTCAACTGGTGTCTTATCAAGTGATGATGATGTAATTATATTCGCTCTAGACTGTATTTAGCACACTTTTAAGAACAGTAATTGTTGGTTACTTGTGTATATATATATATATATATATATATATATATATATATATATATATATATATTGATATCCACAAACAGGCTGTTTCGCTGTATCACAGCTCATCAATGTGGCTAGACGTCCAGTTACCTCTAGGATCGAAACCCGACTTAATTAGCGTCAGTCGTGGATTCTACCACTAAGTCGTAGCCCCACAGCAAGGATGAAGGTGAATTTAAGCGTATTTAGTTTGAGATAAACACAGAGTGACTGAGAGAACTCGATTCGATTAACCAAAGAGTCATGCATTATTAGCTGTAATAGTGACTCTTTCATTAAGACATGTCTCGCCAAACAACTCAGATAGATTTTGTACTCCATCCCCAATAGGATAACTCCCGTAAATATGGACAAGCTTTTTAGTATCTTCACCAAGAAAAAGAATCAGCTTGCCTATGCATATTCACTTTATTCCGAGTAATTTTAACATTAGCACAATGTCGTCATCAGCGTCTTGTTTTTACACCACCCCGTCTATCGGGATAGCTATAAATCCATGTTTTAGATGACTACTCAGGCACATTTGTGTTGGTTAAGCACCCATAGAGCACATTTGTGATTTATACTGCAACTATCCTGCGAGAAACATACTAACAGATTCTGGGAGAGAGCACAAAATCTGTCATGCTTAGCAGTTTGAATAACGCCAGTACACTTAAACACTCGGTCAAGATGACTTGTCCCTTCGGTCTAGCACAATCACAACGACTCAATACTAGAACAATCATCGACGTCTGCTATTTTACTGGTAAATTTTCTGTCAAATACGGCAGAAATTTATAGAAACAAGGATCATTTCATTCATAACGGATTCGGAGGTTTTTGTATATTATTTGAATTGTTTGCGACGATGGATTTCTCGCCAATTAAATCATTAACCTTTGCATTTGTTTTTGTGTGAATAATTCATGAATTTGTAAATTGATTGCACGTTTATTGAAATTAAAATAACTGATCCAAGTGCGACTTTTGGATAATAAGTGCGACATTACTGTAATTATTGAACAATATAGTTCATGCCACTTTGACAGAAAATTTACCAGTAAAAATTCGTATATCACCATATTTGTACATGAACGCACAACTGTAAAAATTTAAAATCAAACTCAGTGTTGCTACTGCACGCTCCAAAAACAATAACTCATTTCAATCGCATTTTTTGGATACAACAATACATATATTTTCGTTGTCCTCTTATTACTAAGAGAAAAACAAGAACAACATCTATTCTATACCTGAAGATGTCTGTAGGAACAGACGAAAGCTTGTAGTAAAAATAAGAACTAATACGGCAGAAATTTATAGAAACAAGGATCATTTCATTCATAACGGATTCGGAGGTTTTTGTATATTATTTGAATTGTTTGCGACGATGGATTTCTCGCCAATTAAATCATTAACCTTTGCATTTGTGTTTTGTGTGAATAATTCATGAATTTGTAAATTGATTGCACGTTTATTGTAATATATATATATATATATATATATATATATATATATATATATATATATATATACACGTTTTACCAGTTTGTGCCTGGAAGTGATAATTCAGAGCAGGATATAAATCCAGTAAGAGCTCAATGTAGACTACAGAGCATTATAATGTTAATAAGAAACGGAGAATTTTATTATTTATTTTGATTATAATTTATTTCCTGAATACCGAGGTGTTTAACTTTTCAGATCGAAATCTCCTCCGTAAAATGAGAAAGTACCCCGGATGGTCACATTAGAGTTGTAGTTGGGAGGGAAGGTGAGAGAAAAGAGATGGCTAAAGAAAGGTCTAAGTGATTAGAGGTTGGTAGTTGTCGGTTCACCCAGCCGAGAAATTTATTTTATAATTTTGAAATTTATATTTTATTTAAACGGATCATTTCGATTTGTCTAAACAGTCTCTTGATGTTAAGATGAGATTCATCAAAAAGGAGTCGTCGTTTTTTCGAATCCAAGTACTTTCGATCTTTTCCAAGATCACCTTCAGGAGTAAATTACAAAGGCAATCTTATTGTAACTGCGATTTTAAATTTATCCCTGGTAGCTATGGGATTTTTTGAAAATCATTTTTTTTTTCAATATAAGAGAACTAACCGGAAACTCGTAGAAATGCAAAATGCCATTAAATGTTTGTTATATGCACTTCAATGCGTTGGTTGGCTTCCATATAGAGGGCCTCAAGTATTAGAAGTTTTTGTTTATCATTTTCGTGGTCTAGCATCACCATGACAACAGAATGCAGGATTATATTATTGTTATTAAGACTGAGATCGGAGATCTTGAGGAAAGGATTTTGGGCGAATACGATACTCAAAAGGTGAATCTAAATCAAGACCAGCAGAGGGGTAAGCGGAGAGAAACTTGCTTGGTTTTCATGAACAAGCTGAAAAAAAAAACGTTGTCCTTAATGTAACAAGTATTGTTGAAAGCTGAAAACGCGAAGAACCATAATCACACAAATAGGGAGAGATAGTGGGAGGGGAAGAGAGCAACCACAGGCTTTAGTGTCTGATAATTGGTAACCATTATGGTACTGGCTGTCAGTTTTACTGAAAATGTTAAGCGGAAGGAGCAAAAAGGCCTTTAAACTTGTTTCGCAATTTATTTTATGGTTTGCGTGTCTGCAATGGAAGTGTTCTTTAAAAGTTCCTGAGTTCATTTCAAGAGCAACTGAATAAACGCTTGAACATATTTGCCGTGAATAAACGTCTTTACTAACTTTCATCTTAAGGAGAAGTCAGGTCTGAAAGACGTGTCACGCTATGAATGTTCTTGATCTCAAGTTCCCCAAACTTTCAACGCCATCTCTCACTCTCTCACCGTCTCTCCCTCACCCATTCCCCCTCCCATTTTAGCTTAATTTTTATATCGTTACTTACTCTGAAATATTGCTAATTTATTATTTCTTTCTTTTTTTCTTTTTCGGGCGTTTTTCATTTTTTTCCCTTATATTTCCTATTTATTTTACTATTATTTGTATCCCATTATCTTTCGTTTACTTTTTCTTCATTTTTATCCACCATTTCTTTTTTTTCTTTATTTCTTTCCCATGTATTTTCTTTCTTTCTCTTCATTCCTTCCTCCCATTTACATCATTTCTTTTTTTCATTATCTATTTCATAATTATTTTTATTTATCAGTTCATCCCATATGTTCTGTCCGAATTTTGAATAAAGAAAACAAGTGACCAAATGATACATTTAATTGCAGATTCAATCAACAATGTATTTTCTCTGATTATCTATGACATCCTTCCATCTATTAACAAGCTTACTAATTCTATTACTGTAAAATTCTTTTGGCTTTGATTCGAAGAACTCACAAATGTCAGTTTTAACCTCTTCCTGTGTTACAAAAGCTGTTTCTTTCAAATGATTCTGTAAGCTACGAAACAAATGGTAGTCTGAAGGAGCAAGATCGGAGGAATAAGGTAGATGAGGAATTTTCTCCCAACCAAGTTCTTCGATCTTTTGTGGCGTGATTCTTGCTGTGTGGGGTCGCGCATTGTCCTGATGAAACATCACCTCTTTTCGATTCACTAGAGCAGGTCTTTTTTCCTCAAAGCTTGGTTCAAACGCTTTAATTGCTGACAGTATATTTCAGCATTAATTGATGCATTAGGTGGTAAGAATTCAAAGTGGATTATTCCTTGGCGATCCCGCCAGATTGAAAGAAGAAACTTTTGCCCATGAAATTCCTTTCTCGGTTGTGGCTGGGGTCCTTTCCCTGTTACCAAGCCACTGTCTACGACGCTTAACATTTCGATAAAAGATCCATTTTTCGTCGCCGGTCAGAAGTCTATCCAAAAATGGTGAAACAAGTTGGCGAGAATGGAGAGAAAAGCAGATGTCAACTCGGGATTTGAGGTTGTTTTCAGACAATTCATGAGGCACCCATTTTCCAAGTTTAGGAACTGTTCCAAGTTGTTGAAGATGACGATGAACAGTTGTATGGTTTGAACTGAGAACCACTGCCAATTCCTCAACTGATAAAGCAGGGTTTTCTTCAAGGGCTACTTCAAGAAGTTTTTCATCAAACTCAACTAGACGTCCGGTTCGATCTTCATCTTCAAGGGTGAAATCTCCACCTCTGAATTTTGCAAAACATCTTCTGCAAGTTCTTTCATTCACACATTCCTCTCCATAAACTGAGTGAATGTTTCTAGCTGCTTCGACTGCTGAGTTTCCTTTCATTATGTGCCTCAAATGATTCTTGGATACTTCCATGTTAGCAAGGTTTTAATCAAACAAAATTTAATTTTATTGTTCTCTGAAATAAAATTTGATCAGTTGAAATGCATCTAAACATAACGTTCTGCTCCATTAGATATTATAAAATTCTCTTTAAATTCCATTCATTAAAAAAAAAAGGTAAAATTCGGACAGAACTTATGGGATGACCTGGAATTTATTTCTTCTTTATTTGATTTGTTTTTATATTTTTCATTCTTAATTTTATATCTTACATTATTTATTTTACGTCCATTGTTTCTTGCCTTTATATCTTTCTTTCTTTTTTTTCTTTTTTCTTATATTTTCTTTCCTCACATTATCTCTTTCTTTCTTTCTTATTCTATTTCTACATATATTTACTGATCTCATCATTTGCAAAAATCTATTGGTAAAGATAAGTATGCGATGCACAAATTGTAGAATTTTACATATTTGAATACATGAATACATTTCAACACTTATTGCACTGCTTTCTCCTCTGTGTGGTAATTAAAAAAAAAAAAAAAAACAAAAAAAACGCCATTTTTTCATGTTTATAAGGCTTAATGATAAAGTTATTATTTCAATTGCTAATAATGGTATAAAATTATATTAACCATTGTAATTATAGTGCGTCGTGAACCATTTTGTTTTAGAAATACAATGAACACAAGATGTTCTTATTTTATTATTTTTTACTAATTTTAATCTAATACAAGATCCAAGAGCCACTCAAGGTAGAGAGTCACTGTGTGGAATTCTTTGAGCATAAGAAAGAGCAAGATAACAAGACAGCTAGACTTGAAGAGTTTATGCGGAGACGTTAGGAGTATAGTATTGAAGTAGAATTTAGAACAAACTGGAAACCTAATGCTAAACAAGAAACAAGTGATAAACCTATACTCCTGTTAAAAAAAAAACAAAAAACTGGGGAGTACGGCATGAGTAAATTGAAGACAGAGGTATAATGATTATTGTGCTACTCTAGTGCTTTTATCGATTTCTTCCGAGAAAACTTTGTTACTCTTTCTATTCATTAGTAATAAGGTTTATTTGTTCTTACTCCTGTCAGTTTCTCTCTCGAGAAAAATCTGTCTGTTGCATAAAATCCGGCAAATTCATAATTACTGATTTTCTTTCCTTGTTCTTCATATTCCTTCGGTTCTGAAAGCCAATCTTGGTTTAACATATATTTTGCATATTGTTTTACAACCGAAGATTAAATTTATACGCAATGTTTATACGTTAGCAGAATTACTAACTATAAAGCTGTTCCACGTTGCATTTGTTACGATTTGCAATCTTGGGTTCTTTTTTTTATTGTACATTATTTACATTATTCTGACTATTGTCCTCATCTTTGTCGCCATATTTATTACAACATTTCGGCCGTTGTACGCTCCGGCCTTCTTCAGGTGGTTGGAATATCGAACTGTACCCTTTATTTCGCTCAGCGGGGTAGACTGTTCTAGTTCCACGTGCCATGTTTTTAACGGATGTCAGTTGTCAGTTATCTCCTGTTAATTTGCCTCTGAAATTTATCCACTGCCTTAACCGGGTATTGAACTCACACCCAAGGACACATGGCACAGTGGATAAAGGCGTGGGTTAGATCCAGTGACAGGACCTAAAGAGTGTTAGTTCAATACCCGTTTAAGGCAGTGGAGAAATTGGAGCGCGTATTAACAGGATATAACTGATAACTGACATCCATTAAAAATGGCACGTGGAACCCTAACCCTAACCATAATACCGAATGCGTCCACTATTTACATTATTCGGACTAATGTCTTCATCTTTGTCGCCATATTTATTACAACGTTTTGACCGTTGTACGCACCGGCCTTCTTCAGGTGGTTGGAATGTCGAACTTAACCCTTTATTTCGCTCACTGGGGTAGACTGTTTTAGTTCCACGTGCCATGTTTAATGGATGCCAGTTATCTCCTCTTAATTTCCCTCTGAACGTTTTCCACTGCCTTAAACTTGTATTGAACTCACACACTTGGGGTCCTGTCACTGGATCTAACCAACGCATTTATCCACTGTACCATGTGTCCTTCTGTGTAGGAATTTTTGGGTATTATATACCTAGTGTCTTCAGCAACCATTTTTACCAGAGCTCATATTGCAATTTTTTTGCTGTTATCAATACATGTTTTTACCAGAGCTCATATTGCAACTTTTGCTGTTGTTATCGCTTTTCTCTGGCACTCCTTATTACGGGTTCCCATATTGTATTCATGTCATGCTTGATCGGCTCAGGAGATTTTTGTGGCCTAGCATATGTTCTGAATTTTACGAATTTTCCAATGATGTTCTTTGTCCTTGAGGACATCTGTGTATGAATTTCTGAGTATTATAAACCTAATGGCTTCAGCAACCGTTTTTACCAGTGCTTATATTGCAATTTTTTTGCTGTTATCATTCCATGTTTTTACCAGTGCTCATACTGCAATTTTTTTGCTGTTATCTTTGCATGTTTTTACCAGAGCTTTTTGAGTGTGTGTTGTTGATCCGCTATTTATGTATCACGCCTTAAAACCCGAGTGATGATTTTCTGGCCGTTTTAAAGATTAAACTTGTTTCAATCGTATATTTGTAATCCAGAACAAGTCAAGAAGATTGAATATGAAATTGTGAACAAAGGGTCACCCTAAGTTTCCAATTACATATCGGGGATGTCAAATACAAGCGAGTGCAGAATTTCAACCATCTAGGTTGTGCAGTGACATACGGTTTAAAGTTTCACACAAGCAAGTCAAGGTGACGACGTATAGAGAAAGGCAAGTTACAGAAATTGGTAAGGGATTGGAAAATAATATCGGAAACAACGAATCAGTGCTGAATTGCTATGTGGTGCGTACCCATGTAAATATAGTAAAACCTGGACAATATTTTAGAAGTGAATACAAAAAGGATTAAAATGCTAGGGTCTAATACAAAGGAGCAAAGAAAACTTGGAGAATTTAAGTATAACAACGAGTGTTATATCGGCAGAATAATGGAATGAGTAATATATTTAGCATTTGGAAAGCGAAGCAATTACAAAAAGGTTTGTCTCACCGGTGGAATAACTGATAGCGGCTCGGAATGAGAAATCAGGGAGCCGAGTTCGAATTCCAGTCAGATCTATTACATTCACCTACGTGCTAATACACTTCAGAAAGGTATGAATCATCTTCTAATCTCCACCCCCAAAGCTATGGGTATATAGAAGGACTGCGCTCTATAGCCTTGGATGGCAACTGGTCTACCGCAGAAAGGTATGGCAACCTCCTCCGAGAAAATGAATCTGCTTCGTCAGATAACTGATATATGAGTCCCACTTGAGAACTGGTATGTAACTTGAATCTTTATCGGTGTTCTTGAAGTATCCTAGATTTGAACATTTCTTAGGGCAGAAATTCACCCCAGATCTCAAGTGGAATTCATATATACGAACCGATATTAAACAGTCTGTTCTTTTACATCTGAAATAGATAACCAGATCCCGCCTGCAATTCTTTATCTTTATAAGGACCAGATTCAAGCAGAAATGGAGAACTGCTGCCAAATCTGGACTGGAGCTGTTCAGTCGTCACTTTCCAGCCTTGAGAGAGTTCAGAAGCGCCTTCGAGGCCTTGTCCATGCAGAATTATTCTCCACCTACAATCTCTATAACACAGATGAAACGTCGCAAGGATATCGCTAATCTATCACTATTTTGATGGCACATTTTAAGACGAGCCCTATTCCTTAATGTCACTACCGCTGATCGTAACACCTCGGTACAGCCATAATCCGTATACTAGAAGGAATCATCCTTCACTCCTCTGAAATTACACTTTCTTCCTCCTCCTCAATGCCGCATTCTTTACGTATAACCAGATAGATAGATAGATAGATAGATAGATATATAGATAGATAGATAGATAGATATGGATTGGTTTTGGTTGTTGTTTTTTATTGCATATAAACCTCAATGCGTTAATTAATGCCGACAAAATTTTCATGTTGGTAATATTTTTTTCAAAAAATCTATTTCTAGTTATATTTTTTCCTTCAAAAATCTATTTCTGGTAATAATTTTCATTCGCAAATCTTTTTCTGTTAATAATTTTCATTCGGTGGAAATATTTTCTGACATCAAATGTATTGCTTGTAATATTTTTTTTTACAAAGTATTTCTGGTATTAAAACCTATTTTTACACTTTCATAGTGTTTTGGCCCCAGTTCAAACAGGTACTACGACCCCGAATTAGGGTGGGCCTGGGAAAACCAGCATTTAAGGGGTGGTTCCATGTTTCTAACAACCTCCTGATCAGAGGCCTTGCTGTTGGACGTAGTTTATCGTCTTACCCAGGACACGGATGTCATACTCAAGACGGGATAGATATTGACAGACTTAGACAGTGATAGATAGATATGAAGAGACCGTGACAGATAGAGAGATAGGTAGGTATTTAGATAGATAGATAGATAGATAGATAGATAGATAGATAGATAGATAGATAGATATGGAGTGACTGTGTTGATATAGAAAGCAATACCTCCTGCTGATATTTAAGCCATCTTCAGTACTTAATAAAGGTATACAAGATGAGCAAAAGTAGGTATACAGTAAGAAATATACCAGTAGTACCAGTTTTACAAAATTGGTTCTAGTATTCCTTTTATTCTAGAAGTTTTTATTCGATTAAAATCATTTTTAATAATTTTATTTTCTTTATTTTTATTATAACAGGTGGGTTGATCATCGGGGAGCCGTTGACTGTTCCGCCAGTTCGCCAAATCTCACACCTATGAACCACTTTTTCTGGAATGTGTAAAGAATAGGGTTTTGGCATCCCTTGAGTTAATTGATACGGGAGGCTTACGAGGATATTGATGCTGATAAAGAGCTTTGGGCCAGACAAGTGGAGTGTGTGAATACCGGGGAAGGAGATCTGTTTGAACATTTCAGGGATTAATATGTTTATTATTGATGCTAGCCAAGAAGAAGTCCTTCGGGCAGATTTTAGCTTAGCCTTTGCTAACCAGACGCTCCTTCCTAGCTGAAGTCGTAAAACACTTCAGGCTATATGACGGTTCCGTGTAGAATAAAGGTTCGATTCCTGTCGGAGGACGCATATTTTCTATGAAATTCCTCGGACGTTCAGGCCGGTAAATGTTGTTAATACTGTTTATTAAAAACAGAGAATGTACTTAAATATCTGTCTCAATATAAATAACGTATAAAATAATTGTCGGAATTAGTCCATTTCGTATATATATATATATATATATATATATATATATATATATATATATTTATTTATATGAAGAAATATAGTCTTAAGATGTGCTATATTTATGGGATGAAGTGATATATATATATATATATATATATATATATATATATATGACCACTCGCATTCGCTGAGCAAACCTTAGTTACAGTTTCTGAGAGAGAGCATGTTATATAGCATGATTACCAATAGGAACAATGGCAGAACACTCAAACCCTCGGTCACAATGACTTGTGATTCCGTGCTAGCATAGCTATCGACGGCCCCAAGTGTGAACATAGATTAACGAGATATAAGCAAACATATATGCACATGATAACGTACATATATAAATAAGCAAATAAATATTTATTTAAGGTGTAAACAAAACAGTGCTCGATGTATTTAAGTAGCGCTAAAATATATATATATATATTTATATATATTCATAAATACACATATAACTACGTCAAAGTTTCATGTATACCCTATTCATTAGGACCAAATGGTAAATGAACTAAATAAATTAAAAAAAATAATAATACTTTTTTTTTTTAAATTCTGGGTTTCATGGGAAGAACGCCATATATGCAAATTCAAAGTTCAAAATTATTGTACATTTAATATAATATTGGGGCATAAATTCAAAATATACAGTGTTGCTAGGTAGATATTTGACAAAAAAAAATCCTGATATATATTACAAAATAATATGGTATATATTTCCGTGTGTTTGGGTACCTCGATGTGGTGTAATGGTTAGCAAGCTTGTGTCATTAAAATAATTGCGAGTGATTAGTGAGTACAATACTCATTGAGTGCCCCATACTTTCGGCCTTGTGATACATCTGAGCCACGCTTGGAAAATCACTGTTTCCCTTTGTTGCATTTTTGTTCGGTACAGTAGTTTATAAGTAATCTCTTTGTCTCAAAAAAGTAACATTGTACTTTATATAGAGCTAATGTCTAATATTATTATAAAATAAGCTAAAAATAAAAAGTGTTGAGTATAGTTTAAAATTAATCTCTTTCTCTGAAGGAAGTAATATTGTATTGTTTATAGAGCTAATGTTTATTATTATTATAAAATAAGCTGAAAATTTTTTTAAAAAGTGTTCGGTACAGTAGTTTAAAATTAATCTTTTTGCCTCAAGGGAGTAACAGTGTACTGTATATAGAGCTAACGTTTAATATTATTATAAAATAAGTTAAAAAATTGTTATTAGACAAAAACGATTAGGCGGTAAGGAAAAGAAAAAAAAATAAAAGAAAGAAATAAACGCCGTATTTTTTCCGCTACAAATATGCTCTGGAATAGTGCAATGGGGATAATTATTGTGTAACAAAAAATATAAAATGTAAGTGATCGAACAAGAATCAAATTATTTTCGAAGATATTTTTTTCCCGTCGCCCCTAAGGGGTGTAGTTTCAGTGATAAAATTCCAATTTACTACAGGTGTGTAGCTATCTTTCTTGATATCCCAGAAATATTTGGAGGATAAATTCTGTAAAACCATTATATAAGTGAGTGCCAATACCGCGCAACCTTATATAAGATGGTCAATTGTTTCTGGATATTTATCACAGAATCTGCATTTGGGGTTAACAGAATTTTTTAGTCTCTATCCTTGATAATTTCTGTTTAACAATTGGTCTTGTTCAGTAAGAATAAAACCTTCGGTTTCATCTTTTTAACCCTACACTTTGTAGCCACTGATGGGTACGGGGTTTGTCTACGTCAGCTTCTTCGGTACGGACAGAGTATTAACCGTGTAACCGTTTTTCTTCTCATCGTTTCTGTATCCGGCTCGGTTGCATTTCCTTTTGCTTTCTTTTTTAAGTATTTTGCAGCTTCAGTCTGTGTATTGCACCTTACTTGTATCCCTTCACCCATTTGAAACTCCATTTTGAACTTTTTGGCTACCTTTATAACTGACTAATATTTATTCCTGCTTACTAATTTCATATTCTTTAACACTTCATCATTCAGTCTTTTGTGGTTTCAAGGTATCTTTGAAGGCCAATGGTTGTAATTTTGTAAGGCAGTTTTAACTGAACTAATCCTCTGCTTCCTTCTGACACAGTCGATCAACCTCACCTTTGGGATGATGCATGTGGTGACAGGTGAGAAGCTTTCTCGTTTTGCAGTCCATTCGCTTAATATCAGCTATGGTCCAATTAAGGATTTTGAAACTTTATTATACTACAAGGACAGCCAAGATGTTTATGGCTGACATTCTTTTTTTTTTCAATTCAGTTCGGTCTTCCGTGCCAGACACACACGCCTTTAGTATTCTTTTTTTTTCACATTCTCCTTCATTTGGATATGCCGTATTCCATCTCATTCGCAAATTTCTAGATGCTTATAGGCTTCATTTTGTTCCAGTTCTTTAATCTTTATGCCATACCTATGTCGCCATTGAAACATTTTACTGCATTGGGGAGTGTTGGGGCGCACCCACCTTCTAACTAGTAATGGACTGGTCCCTCTTATATAAGTCAGCTCTGGAGAGAGAGTGACAGAGCGTCAGAGAGAGAGTCAGCGTTAGCAGTCCAGATAAGCTTACCCGGTACATACCGTTGGACTATAGACTTTGGATATTGTTTCGTACTAACCAACCTTCGTTCTACTAATCACTCTATTGTTAATTGCTTTTATGAATATACCAGTATTTTCCTCTACAACTGTGTTTGTCTTGATTCATACACCGACACGCGGGAACCTCACAACATCTCAACAGGGAGACCCATCAACTCATTGTCGTCTTTGAATAAGAGTTCATCTTTGTAGAGTAGGTGAATAAATACTTTCTTGTTTAGATTCTTACCATAGCTATTGTTGTTTAGTTCATGCATAAGAGGGATAAAGGACAGACAAAACAGAAGGGGTGACATGCTGTCTCCTTGAAAGATTCCTCGTCGAATATTCAAGCGGTTGGAGATGGCAGTGCCTCTGGTGTGATTTAGCAATAATGTGGTGTTCCACATTCTCATGCTGTGTTTAAAGAAATTTTTATCACAGGGAAGACTGTACATTTACAATGTCTTAAGCATTCAAGAGTGTGGTACACTAACATATGGTGAGAGGTAATCAATCCACGCTGTGCTAAGATTTCTACATCGTCTCCTGCAATTTTTTAGGATAATAATCAGTAGCTGATCTTTGCAAGCATATGAAGCTCTCTTGCATCCCTTCCGTTCTAGTGGAAGAATGTTGATGGCTTCGAAAAAAGAGTATGTACCGTTCATCAGGACAGAGGTGATCAATTTACGTAATACCTTCAGTGATCCATTCCGGGATGTCATTGGGATTTCTATCTATAAAAGGCAGGATGTGTGTGTGTGTGTGTGTGTGTGTGTGCGTGTGCGTGTGCGTGTGTGTGTAACAAATGCAGGGGCGCAATTTTTGACGGATTTGCACCACAAGTTACATGCACATGCTCCAAGTTAGCGGGAAGGATATGATCGACTTTGCATTTTCTAACTCCCATCGATAGTGGAAATAATCGATTATTTCATGCTTCTACGGCAGTTTTCATGTAGTTTGCGGCCATTTTCGACTGGCCAGAGTGGGAGCCAATAGCTGGCTGCCACGAATAGGCAGGAAGATTCTATTGGCTAGCGTGAGAGTCAAAAGCTGACTGACAAGAGTGTTAACTAGCATGCAAAAAAAAAACAAAAAACGATAGCTGTATTCATCACAAGTGGGAAAATTTAAATCTGCATGACACTTTACTCCAATTGGCTCATTCGCTTGCTTAAACTCAACGTTGATTCTGATCCCACAGAACTGGGTTCGGAGTGAAAAATTATTTGTTGTTAACATTCATTTTCATTCGGTTTTTTCAGTTAGGAGTCCTTTTTTAAAGTTGCTTGTTTTGTGTTCATTTTGTTTAGTTCTTTTTTCGTAACAAATTTAATGTTTAGTATAGAGCTTAGAAAAGTTCGCAGTGTGAGATAGGCAAGAAGTAAGGCATGTAGAAACATCAGCACGGTAAAGGGCACTCCTTTAAAGGCAGGGA
Organism: Acanthosepion pharaonis; assembly: GCA_903632075.3. Lineage (NCBI taxonomy): Eukaryota > Metazoa > Mollusca > Cephalopoda > Sepiida > Sepiidae > Acanthosepion > Acanthosepion pharaonis. Next base: position 62,461 of record CAHIKZ030004740.1, on the reverse strand, counting down.
AGGGCAAAATATTTTAAGTCAAGTGATAGCGATTGCTGTGTGAGTCGTACGATTTTTGAATCAAGCACGGGCAACGCCGGGCCATGCTGCTAGTTACTCTCTAATTTTTCGGAACATCTGTTTCACTTGTTTTTGGCATGAGATACGTAATACCTTCAGTGATCCATTCCAGGATGTCATTGGCATTATTTATAAGCATATAAATAGAGTTTGTGCGATGGCTTTATGGATTGTTGAGAAATGATAAAGCCAGAAACTGGGCACCTTTTAATTTCCTGGGGATTACCATTTTGGGTATTTCATTAGATCATGCGAAACATTTTTCGTGATTATATTTTTCGAATCTTGCAGAGGTTTAGCCAGCGTTCGTTCTTCGTCAGTTTGGATCCATTCTGCATTGGGGTTATATTACTTTTGGCTGTTCCAAATATTCTCTCAAAATTTCTGCATCTGTCAAAAGATGGTGGCTTTTTTATATGTATAGCTTCTGTTCGAACATTCCTATAAATTTTCTTAAGGTCCTTTTGAAATATATATTTTGGCGATAGAACCTATAACTTTTATCGTGTCGTTTTGTTCTCTGTGACTTTAACTGCGGTTTCTGTTTTTTCTTGATTGATGGAATTTAGAGATTTAAGTTTATTTAGCCGCTTCATCTTTTGGCACCTGCGTGTTGAGATATTTGTGTTTCCAGTGATCTCATCTAATATCGAAATCGCACAACTGATTTCCTTTATTTCTTGCATCAGTTTTGCATTTCCAAGCTGGCTCTCTTTGTTTTTTTTTTAAATTTTGTCATTGTCTTGCCTCCAAGCTTCCCATTACCTGACGAAGCTGTTACGTATATGACATTGTTAACTCCTTTGATGTTTTCAAGTGGTTTACCCGTTAACATTGCTTCCAGTGAAGCGTTCTATATTTGCACATGCTGCTAATCAGTAAAATTTAAATTTTCACTCAAAGCGAAGTCAGTCAAAAAGGGGAGCATTGTCAGTTTAGTAAACCTGTAACCACGTGCAAACAGAGGAAAATAAGTCAATACGACCTCTACCCATGCCCATACACACACACACACACACACACACACATACACACACACATATATATATATATATATATATATATTATGAAATTCAATTAAACAATTATTTTAACACATTTTTATGTTTATGCATTCTTTTTATAGATACAAATATTTATGTGAATGCTCTGTTTTATAATAAACATTTACCGGCCTGAATGTGCGAGATATTTTCATAAAAGATATTCGTTCTTTGAGAGGAATCGAACCTGTATCCTATACGGAACCGTCTGTTAGCCTGAAGTGCCTTGTTTACATTTGGGTACGCTTTGAGCAGACATGAATGTACGCGAGAGATTCATGGAAGACTGAAGTTTAAAAACAGTAAAATCGACTTTGCGAAACGAACGAGTCTCCGTTGCTCGATTGGTTAAGGCACGTCAGACGAAATGACGGTTACGTGTAGGATACGGGTTCGATTCCTGTCGGAGAAAGAAATTTTTTCTATGAAAATTTCTCAGACATTCAGGCCGGTAAATGTTATTAATACTGTTTATTATAAAACAGAGCATTTACATAAACATTTGTATCTATAAAAAGGATGTATAAACATAAAAAATTCTATATATATATATATATATGTATGAACACATCGACAAAGATACATTGTGCCGACGTGAAGAAAAGACTGAATGTTCCGGTGGAATTATGGGAAAAATATAGATAACAAAAAACAATTAGAAAAAAGAACAATATTATTATTTGATTTCTATTGTATTTTCTTCTCAGTGCCAGCCAGAAACATAAGATCAGAAATGGTATCATGGCTTTTTCTACTGCACATTTGTGTAAAGAAAATAAAAAGCAACCTCAAAACACACAGGTTTTGCATAGACGAAACCTTTCGTAAAACGTGAGCTCTAGTGTGAAACACATTTTGTATTTCTCTAAGGCTATCAGAACCTTTTCCAATGAAACTGCGCGCTCTAACTACAACTGAAATTATTGTTGTCTTCAAGTGCCACATTTGTGAGGTTTTCACCTCACTAACTTTGCATTTTGATATTCCTTTTGAAGGTCCCCAAAGATAAACTACAGTTTGCAGGAACTGCCGCGTCAATAATAAAGCAGTTTATGTATTTGTGATCTTTGAGCACTATATCTGGGAGATTAGATTTGATTATTCTCTCTCTGCGTATTGTAACCCCCGATTAAATTGTTACTGGATCCCGTGTCTGTAACCGTCTCTGTGTGTTGCTGTGGCCTTGTTAGGACCTGAAAATAAAAACACAAGAGAGGAATTGAATTAAACAAATATATTAACAGAAACAGTAATACAAACATATAAAAACGAGAGTGTTACAGCAAGAATGTTTAGTCAAAGCTGACTGCTGGAAACTTCCCTCTTCAAAAGGCAGTACCTGCTCCTATTTATAGCTAGGAGAGTCCATGGGTGCGTGGGGAAATTACGATAACAGTGATGTTCATACCAATTCCTTGCAGTTTTCTACCCATAAAAGTTACACATTTTCCAGTGCAGATGTCATATAGAGTTTTATGTTCTGTTGATACTAATACCGTGAAACCTGATACAAGATGGTCAATTGTTTCGATATATTCATCATTGAATTTGCTTCTGAGGTTAACATTATTATTATTATTATTATTATTATCATTATTTCTATGGGATTCTATTGTATACACATATCCTTCATAGTCCTAAGCAGAGACCTAAGTCCAAAAACGGCTACAGGAAAACTTCAACAGATCATTGTTTGTAATTTTTTTAAAAAAAATAACTATGATCACACGCATTTTTCATAGATAAAGCTCTTCGTAAAATACGTGCTATACTTGTAAGTACATTTTTTTTTTGTATTTCGTTAAGGCATGGTCTACCAGTAATCCCTTTACTGAGTCTGTCGGAACATTTTCAATCAACTACACCTATAACTAGGGCTATAAATACACCTGGAATTAGTGACGTCATCATGTGCCACACTTTTCACGTCAATATTATTGTATTTTGATAGTCCTTTGAAGATTTTTAAAGATAAATTACAATCTACAGGGACTACCATGTCATTAACAAAGCACTGGCCGATTAGCTTTGATTATTCTGCCTGTGTATATTGTAAAGTCCCATAAAATTCTCACAGGAACTATCTCTGCAACTGGTTGAGGTTCTTACCACCTTCTTGCAGTTTTCTTCGCGTAAAAGTTGCATAGTTTTTAGTGCAGCTCGCAGTCAGCCGGTGTTAACACTGTACAACCTGATAAAAGATGGTCAATTGTTTCTCGATATTTATCATATAATCTGCATTTGGGGTCAACACAATTTTCCAATATGACTTCTTGGTAATTTCTAGTTAGTAAGCAATGGTCGTTTATGGCAATTGTAACTATTATTATTATTATTTTATTTTTGTTTGCTTTATCCAGACATAAGAAAATTTCAACAGGAAGAAAAAAAAATCCACGTCAGTCTTCCAAAGTTCACATTTAATTACTCATTGCATTTCTATCTCGGAACGTAATGAAATTAATTCTTCGGTTATCTTGTGAGTTTTCTCAACGGAAGCAAGATATAACTAATCCGTTATGGATTAAGGTGATAAAAAAAACGTAGCTGAAGGAAATAAGTGTGCTTTTATCACGAGCAAAAGTCATATGAATTAACATTCAGTTTGGATAACGCACACACATACACACGCATATATATGTGTGTGTATGCATAATATATATATATATATATATATATATATATATATATATATATATATATACAAAAATTTCTCTATATATTTTTATATATGTTCGGTGCTCATTGAAAGCGCTCATTATCAGTGATAGAGCTAAAATAAATCTATTACAAAGTGGAAAAAGGTTTCCTTCTTTCCGACTGTATCAGACTAAAGAGATGTTTTCCTGTAGTGTGACTACACAAAAGCAGTTGCAACGCGAATATCTTTAATTTAATTTTAATTTCCCTTAAAATGTCCTTGATATATAAAAGATTATAATATCTTTTTCCAATGTCACTATATATACGCTGAAAACACCTGACCCGTGGACAGAACATTTACAGAAGTCTGTTTGTATGTGTATGTGTGTGTGTGTTAGTCTGTGTGTTAATAATAGCCGTTTCTTTATAAGGAAATATTCGACATTTATTGCCCGAGCAGCCAGTGCTACTTTAGGGTAAAATTTATAAAATCTTTCTCTCAAAACAATTTTTTCAAAACAATCCAGTAACTGTTATTCGGTAACTCTTAGTTCTCTTTCTCGTACTGCTGTAGGTTTCTTTCCTAGCCTTTTATATGGAGTCGTGTGGAAGATCAGCATCTTGATTTTGTCGTTATTTATTCTTCGAGTCCCATGCACTTTTGCTCAAATGATGATGTTTCTGGTATTTTGTTCAGTTTGATTCTGTAGCGCCAGTCGACAAGTTTCGAATAAAGACGGTTCCCCGTAAAACATACAGGTCTCTTTCCCTCGAATGCATTTTAAATATTAATCTGAGGAAGCTGTTTTATACAGTTGTGTACCGTTTCTGAAAGTTTCATCGCCATGCATGCCATCCATATGAACGTTTCGTTCTGACAAGGCTATCAGAAGAGAGATAAAATGTAAGGACTATTTATTTTGTCTCCAGTTACCAAACGATTGTACATATATTGCATACACATGCACACAGAGTGAGAAACACTGAAATATATATCTTTGTGTGTCTTTCTGTGACTGTGTGTATCTGTGTGTGTGTCAAAATTCTAATATAAGTAAAATATACCTGTAAAAACAAAGGGCCATGTTTTGACCAACGCGTTTTTCCCTTAAGGAACTTTGTCGAGGTAACTGTGGAAATTTATTTGTCAATTTTTATTTGAATACAAAAATAACGTGGATTATAATCGTTAAATTTTTGAATGAGAATGTTATAATGGTCTTGTATCGATAATGAAGGCTTTCAAGAAAATCCTGATGTTGTTCGTCATCTCACGTTTTATGAAGTGGATCAGATCATAAAAATATATAAAATGAGAAATGGCGAAAAGTATTTCTCTAAAGCGATTTACAAAACTAGAAAACAACAGTATTATGATGGCTATACACATAACTGAAATCAAAGGTCAGAGCTTATATCGAAGGTATATAAAGGAGCAATGAAATTATTTCAAGTTAGTTGACCGCATTATAATGATGCAAATAATGATAACATCTTCAAGAAAGTTCTTAGATATACAAAAAATAATAATAGTAAAACAAAGAAAATGAATCAAATTAAAAGTGGCAAAAAAGAAAGAAAACATAATAAAAGAGAACAAAAATAAGAAAACCGGTTATTGCTCCCCAAAACTCGATCAAAATTCCTTGTTTGCTTAATGTTACCTGACAGACACACGAACAAGGTCGGTGGGCTTAACAGTCAAAAGTTGTGACGGTAAAAACAAAGATGAAATCACAAATCTGATTGTAAATAATGTATACAATGAAACATTGTTTCTCTGTCTATAATATAAAGACAAAAAAAAGAAAAACATTGTTAACTGCATACAGGGAAAGCCAGGCGTTGTCTGTGTCAATAAAGCGAAATCAGGACATCATCAACAATTTAGAGACTAAAATTGAAAGTATTCACCCAGGTCAAAATCTTGAAAATCAGACATCACCGCTCGAGTGCCTTTGCCTTCCCACTGACAACATCGGTTAGGGTGGTGAGGAGAGACCGTTCTGCATGGGCAACTGCCGATATCTCATAAAAGAAACGCAGCCCAGTCTTGACCCTTGTTGACATTCCTTCCTCATCTTTTAAACAGGAGTATCCACTCACAAAAGAGATCAAAATAGCATTAATAATAATAAATTGTTCACTTATATTATATAAATTTAGAACTTCATAGAGAGAACACATTCACTCTCAGGAAACATGACTGCAACTTTCTAGAAGTAGAATTTTACTATCAAGTCTCGCGGTTAGTAGATTATATGAATTGGAAAAGAAAACTTCATTTACTTGGAAACAATATTAAAATAAATCTGAATATTTACTGGGAACAAACAACTTTCATCCGGACGGAAACTCAACAAAGAAAGCACAAAAAAAAAAAAAATGAAAAGGACATGAGAAAATTTTGCTTCATTTTCAAGAATTTATTTAACTTTTACAAAGAGACAAAATAGTTTTTAGCAGGATTGTAAGTGTTGCCGTTTGCAATAGTAGCTATCCAGTATACAAGATACAAATTGGAGAAATCAAAACCAAGCAAATACTAATATTTAATTAGTAAGCTGAGAGAATAATAAAAGAACAAGGATTAAAAAGATAATATTTGATAGTATATTTACATTTTCGATGATTATTGGAAATAAACCGGAAGAGAGTTCCAAAAACGAAAAGTCCGAGAACAGAAACTGTTAGCAAGAAGTTTACGGAAACATCTAACAATGTCCATTTTAAATTGATGAAACCGAGCTACTAATTTAGTACTGTGTGACGTCGTCCCCCGGCCGCAGCGTCGACTGTGTCGTTCTATCCTGATCCACCACGGCGCCAGATGACGTCACGTGGCTGCCCCAGGCTCTGATGTCCCGGTCACGGCGTCAGATGACGTCCCCAAACAGCACCAATTGACGTCTTCGCCGCGGCGTCAGCTGTTCGCTCCTCGCTGCTCCAAACGTGACGTTCTAACCCTTTGGTGATTCGGGTAGGAATCTGGTTAGATTGATACCAGCCTCGCCGTTCCCAACCTGCTTCCAACGCCTGGTTACCAGGGTAACTGCACTGATCTCCAGTCTGCCTACCCACGTTGTGAATTGATCTTAGACAGACGAGATCAAACAGGGGTTGGGGCCGTAATGCAAGCTGAGTTCAACGGGGGTGATAACACACAATTATGTATAAAAGAAAATAAAATGAAACCTCACAAAGTCCAAAGTATCAAAGAAAAAAGGTAACAAACTTTTCATGTCTATTTGTTCGGTACATAGGACTATGTCTACTTCCCGACCCGTTCTGTGGATTGTGGCACGACGCTTTCGCTAGGCAAACTTTAAGGCTTCAAGTTGTCTGCTCTCTAAGCAATTTGTGTTTCGGTGTGTCTTTGGACGAAAGTCGAAAAACTTATTTCTGTGGTCTGATTCTAAGTCGCTCTTCAAACTACTTGTTCTTGGTTGAAGAAGAGTCCAAAAAAATGTGCGTGAATCTTGGTCAGCTATCTTGACGCGGTTTCAACACTGGGCGCTCATCTCTGCTTGTCGTCCAAGGCTTAAAATTTCTCGCCAGGTTCCGCCAGCTTGGGTCGAACGAACTTCTTCTCTCCAGAGTCTGAATTACTGGTCACTCATCTCCGCCGCCGGTGCGCGAACTAACTTCTTCTCGCCAGCTTGGGTCGAACGAACTTCTTCTCTCCAGAGTCTGAATTACTGGTCACTCATCTCCGCCGCCGGTGCGCGAACTAACTTCTTCTCGCAAGCTTGGGTCGAACGAACTTCTTCACTCAGGCCAAACGAACTGGCCTTTTCTGCCCGCTAGGGGGCGGACGAACTCGGCTCGCCGTCTGCGGCTCAACTCAAACTTCTGTCGGTTGGGGTCTCGCTTTTATTGACGCCGTCAAAACTGGGGTGGGTCTGTCGGCGCCAGGGGTTCTTCGATAATTCTAAATACGTATCCACCCTTCTTATTTCTGGTTAGGGATTTTTCACTCTTTTCCATTTTCGGTAACTCTCCTCTCACTCCCACTCTCTTATTGTGCTTCTGAGGGGCGTGCACTAACTTCCCCACTTCTTCGTATCGGCTCCTCACACTTACACTTCTGATAGGGGCGTCGACCGATTTTCCTCGTGCGTCACGTGAACTACTTGGCCAATGACGTCTTAGTCGGGCGTGAACAATCCGTGGCTTTGTTTTGGGAAAGAAATACCTTGCTTAACAAACAAAAATATTAATTAAATCGCCCTTATCATGAGCGGCTGAGATGACACACTCGGCTTTTTAACACGTGGTATTTGTCAAGCATTTTATCGCTAATTGGACATGATCTAAGAAAGGAATTTTCTAGGCTAGCTGGCGTTTCTAAAGCGAAATAAAAATATTTCATTTTCCTTTCGGCCGAGGGTTTGATAACAAAAATCTTTATTATCGCAGGGCAAACGTTTATTCTGTCAAAAGAAAGAAAAATTTTGCCAGTGACAACTTCTTGTGTGGGATTTTTCTAATTCTGAAGACTGTCTTTGTTTCGTCAATGTTCAACAATGGTCTTTCTTTTCCTTGGGTGACATCCAATTGATAACAAAATTCCATTTTTCGTGGACACGCAGAAATCGGTCAAATGCTTGTTCGTAGGTGACCTAGATATTTTCGACATCTGCTACCTATCAATTCTAGCCGTGTGTGTGTGTGTTCGCCTATGACCCGTTTTCGTATTATTTTTCTTTCTTTCTTCTTCGTTTTCTCTTTCTTTCTCCCAAATCGCTTGAATGTAAAGAAAGAATTATTCTTAAAACCTAAAGTATTTTTCGGCCTTAAATAATCATCAAATGGTTGAGAAACCGTAAAAAGCAAATCATATATCTATGAATATTTCTTTCAAATCGTCAGGGTGCATGGTGCCACACTGTGATTAAATACCAAAGTACCAAAGAGGAAAGCAATATTTATTTAGAATTATACAAAAATGTGACAAAGGCTAAAATGGTGTAGGGGGGGAGTCTTGTCTTTAATCTATCTTAAACTTTGATATCCACTGACCCAAACATATCAAAGTATACCTTACAGAAAAACAACACATTCTTACTTACCATTCTTACTACAGCCACCATAATACCTCAAAGTCTCTATGTAGTCCTAATTAATTTCCATATGAAAAATTTATCTGTGGGGGTGGGGAATAAAAAAACAAAATTTAGAAATGAAATCCCTATGAATATTTATAGAGGAAAGACAAACAGAACAATTACTATCAAAGTATTTATAAAAAAAAGTCACAGGGAAAAGGTCGGCGGAAATGCACCGAAGCCCAAATCCCAGTTCAGGACTGTTAATATTGTAGATTATTTGGATTTTATCAGTATATATATATTAAATGTTTAAATTGATAACATTCTAGACATCTAAATTTCTATCAAGCATTGAAGTCTATCTTTTACATAATTTTGTTAAAACAAAATTACAGCCTCTTTCGATTCACTTCCATCTCCCCCTCTCTCTTTGCCGTAACACTCATTTAGATATATCTGTATTACTGTCGTCTGTCTCCTCTCTCTTTTCCATTCCTTTTCTCCCCACTCCCCTCCCCTCCCATTCCTATATATCATTTCCGTTAAGTTAACCATCTAAATAGGTCATGGTTCGGTCACTCCTCCTACCCCAATATGAAGCATGCTTAAGAGAGATATGAAATTAACCCCTCCCTCTATTCTACCATGTCTCTTTAACTACAATCCCCCCCTGTTAAATTACAAAAATTACACTACCCATCAATTTCTAATCCCATTTTCCCTTTAATTTCGTTGTTGGAATTGTTAGCTGATGATCCGGAGTCCTTTAAAAAGGATTTTGGTGAAATAAATTATTGTAATTGTACGTTAAAGTGATCTGTTTTTCATTAAATTAATTAATATATATATATATATATATATATATATATATATATATATATATATATATATATATATAAATAACGTATATTTGTTCGTGTTAATTTATTGCTTATAGCAGCATGGCCCGGCGTTGCCTGTGCTTGATTCAAAAATCGTACGACTCATAGAGCAATCACTATCACTTGACTTTAAATATTTTTGCCCTTCCTTGCCTTTAAAGGAGTGCCCTTTGCATGCTGATGTTGCTACACGCCTTACTTCTTGCCTGTCTCACATTGCGATTTTTTCTAAGCTAAACATTAAATCTGTTACGTAAAAAGAACTAAACAAAATGAACACGAACGATCAGCTTTAAAAAAGGACTCGTAACTGGAAAAAGCGAATGAAAAAAGAATGTTAACAACAAATACTTTTTCACACCTAACCCAGTTCTACGGAATCAGAATCAACGTTGAGTTTAAGCAAGCGAATGAGCCAATTGGAAAATGGCCGCAAACTACATGAAAACTGCCGTAGAAGCATGAAAAAATCGATTATTTCCACTATTGATGGGAGTTGGGAAATGCAAAGTCGGTCTTGGCCTTCCCGCTAACGTTGAACATGTGCATGTAAATTTTGGTGCAAATCCGTCGAAAATTGCGGTCGTGCATTCGCTACACACACATACACATCCTGTCTTTTATAGATAGAGATTAAAAAATATCCGAATACAAGGTTGGTGTAAATGGAATTAAATTCCAGTAACCAAAAAAAAAAAATGTACTCAATACAAATTAGAGTGAATAATATTCATTTAAAAATTATAACATAAGTATGCTAAAACATCAAATTACAAGTATATGATAATTAAATTAAAGCGACAACGGACCCTACATACAATTTATTAATGCTTTAAAATTTTTATTAGATTATATGGAAATCAGGATAAATAATTAATCCCCTATTTGTTATTTAATTAAAAAAATAAAAGTTACGAATATTAAACTCTAAAATAACTATGCATTAAGTTTAGAAACCTCCAAAATTCTTTTAAAAAAAGCTTATCAAATAATATCAGTTTTCAAATTAAGTCATATTTTTGAAATGCATTTATAAAGTAAATAATATTTCATCTTATTCTCAAATTTTATCCGTGCGAAAGTTTGCTTCTTATGTATATTTAACAATTTATTTCTTTACTCGACAAAGTCTAGTCTGATGATAATATTTTTTACTCTGATATGAAAAAGTATTGATTTGAAATCTCACAAGGTCCCTATGGAATGTGTTTCGTAAAATTTAAAAATGTATTATGAGAGTTAATATTTATATAACTGAATATATTTTGACTTGAATGAATTTGCTTTTGTTTTGATTATCACTTATATGTCTGTCATATAACAAAGAGGTGTTCATATCTTATCTGCTCCAAAAATGTCTCACCCCATATATATATATATATATTATATATATATTTAAAAAAGTGAGAAACCGCAAACGTTTTTGCAAATAATGTGAATTTATTTATATATATATTTTATTCTTCATATTTCTGCTATGCGTGTTGTTTCCGGTCTCTTGACCTTCTTCTAAGTGTAGCAGAAATATGAAGAATAAAATCTTATCTTATTATAAAACGCAGATTGTGTGTGTGTGTGTGTGTGTGTGTGTTTATATATGGGATCGTATTTCCTACATTTTTCAACCGATATCAACAACACTTCACAGGACTACGTAAAATTACCCTCCAGTGGTTCTGACAGCGCCAAAAATTGGAAAAACAATTGTTTTTGCAAAAAAAATCAATTTGAAAGCACGGGTAAGGGTATCGCACCCGGCCGGAAGTCACCGCGGAAAACAGAACGAATGCCGCTAACTTCCGGTGACTCAGCGTTTTTTTTCAGAGAACGATACACAAATTAAACAAATGAAACATTCCGACTCTGAAATCCCACGTTAAACCCGGCCTTGTGCCATATGTAACCCTCGTGGGGGGGTAGCTTAATATCATTTGGCTCCGGGGTAGAGCGACGTGCTCCCCCCTCTAAACCTTCACCTGGCCGGCCCTCGTAAATAAATATACAGAGGAAGAAACAATATCATGAAAGAAGAAATTATAAAAGTGTTATGATGTTAATTTGGGGTTAATAAAGACCAACGCCAAATAACATGTAACAATAAAAAGGGTTTTATTCGGTTGGTAAGTTGGTACAGAAATCGTCTGAGTAGTCTATAACTAACTCAGCCCAAGAACTTCGGTATTTATCATTTCACCCACGGGAAACGAATATGGCACAAAGCCGGTTTTATTGTGGGTTTCTCCGAGCCCGTAGGTTCGGCCAAAAAATAGCCTTTTGAAGCCGATTAGACGGGTTCAGGCCCTGTCTACCTCCCCGGACGAAACCTTGCCCTTCGGCAAAGCCTCGTCCGGGTTCCTCTCTGCTAACGCAGAGAGTTCGACAGACGTCGGAAGTCAGCTCAAGAACTTCTCCGACACTCTTTTGACATGCCACTATTTAACGTCCTTGTTTGTAGACGAGTTCATCTTCAAGAGGGGTGGTAGGTTCCTACACAACAAAAAGAAAACAGAATACAAAAAATTAAATGAAAAACATAGTGAAGAAGTGTAGATACATGAAAGAAAAAGAGGAGAGAAGAAGTAAAGGAAGCTAGAAAAAGTGAAAAAGAAAGCTGAGATAGAAAATATATGACAAAGAAAGAGAGAGGTTGATAAACAAGGTGACAAATGTTTCGGGTGAAAGAAAAACTGAATGAAGAACCAAATGAATAAATTAGAAAAATGAAGAGAGGTGTTAAAAGAAATGAATGAAAGAAAGAAAAAAAAAGAAGGGATTGAAATAAAGAAGAAACAATAGAAAGAGAAGAAAACTGGAAGAAGAGACCAGGTAAGTAGAAAAGGAAAAAAAATGAAAGTTAAATTTTTGAAAAATGAAAAAAAAGAGAGAGAAATGAGATAGATAAATGCAAAAAAAATGGGGATCGGTGGGAATGAGAGTAAAAAGAAAATGAAAAATATAAAAAGAAAGGGACAACAGCAGGAAATAAAAAAAAGAAAATGGCAAACAAAAAATGATTGAAAAAAAAATGAGTAAATATAGACATAATGAAAGAAAAATTAGAAGAGAAAAGTTAAGCTGGGAAAAAAAAAGATGTGATAGACTTATAGCAAAAAAGAAAGAGGAGAAAAGAGAGAAATTGAAAAAAGGAAAAAACAAAATAAAATTAATTTGAAAGAAAAATTGAAAGATATAGAAGAGGAAAAAAATTAAGCAAATAAAACAAATTTGAAGATGTTGGAAGGAAATTAATGAAAAAAAAAGGAAAAAAGAAACGGATGAAGTAAAAAGAATCAGCAGATAAGAAAAATACAGAGTTTAAAAAGAGGAAGAAAAAAATGGAAAAAGAATGAAAATGATTGGGGAGGTCAGGTAGCAGAAGGTGAGAGAAAAATAAAGAAATGAAAGAGTAAGAGAGAAAAAGAAAGAATGAGAAAGAGAGTTAGGGAGAAAGAAAAGGAGAGCAGAAGAGAAAGAGATGGGAAAAAGAGAAGTAGAAAGAGAATGCAAAATTAAGTAGGAAGAAAGAGGAAAGAAAAAGTGAAAGAAAAATGTCAGAAAGAAATGAATGAAGAAAGACAGGAAAGAAAATGAAGTAAAAAGAAACGAAATACAGAAGAAAAATATAAAGTTTAAAAGCAGAAAGAAGGAAAAATGAAAAATAACAAAGATGGTCAGGTAATCAGAAAATGAAAGAAAAAAGAACTATAATGAAAGCGTTAAATTACTAAATATTTAAGAATAAGATTAGCTTGTTAACCATTACTCCAAATAATTTTAAGCTTAGCCTAGTCTGGCACAAGACCACAAGTTTTGGGTACCAGTATGGGTCTAGCATACTACAAGAAATAGTCTATTATACTAGCTTGTTAATTATTACTCCAAATAATTTTTAAGCTTAGCTCAGTCTGGCACAAGGCAACGATGGTGGGGACACTTAAGGAAATAAAATTCACTACAAAAAGACTAGATTGTTAAATATAACTCTGGCACAAGGTCAGTAATGTAGGGTACCAAAAACGGAACATATAATGGTAATATTAGCTGTTTGCTTATAAGGAAACAATCAACATTCATTGACCAAGCATTTAAACTTGCTGTCAATTAGAATTTTTAAAATCTTTCTCTTAAAACAATTTTTTAGTCAAGCAGCAGTTATTGCTCTTTGCAGTAATGATGGGAATTTCCTTCCTTGCTTTTTGTTTGGGATGGAGTGGAACACGAGCATCTTCATTATGTCATTATTCTCTCTTCAAGTTGCATGTGCCATCCATTTTACTTGTTACTGCTGCTGAAGAGCCTCAAGTGATGTGACTTATTGATTGAGTCATTTCTTGCAACTTATCAGCCCTTTGCAAGAAAATCAATATTTAGAGTGTAAGAATTTTTTTTAAGATACTAATGATACTAATGATACGTCTTAATAATTATGTCATAGCTGGGGGGTAGGAGCGGTGGAGTCATATCTTTCCATAAGGTATTTGTGTATCTCTATCTATATAAGGCAGGGTGTGTGTGTGTGTGTGTGTGTTTGTGTAACGAATGCACGGCCGCAATTTTCGACGGATTTCCACCAAAATGTACATGCCCATGCTCCAAATTAGCGGGAAGGCCAAGGCCGACTTTGCATTTCACAACTCCCATCGATAGTGGAAATGATCGATTTTTTTCATGCTTCTACGGCAGTTTTCAAGTAGTTTGCGATCATTTTGTACTGGCCAGAGTGAAAGCCTATAGCTGGCTGCCACAAATAGACAGGAAGATTCTATTGGCCAGCGTGAGAGCCAACAGCTGACTGACAGGAATGTTAACTAGCATGCTAGCATGCAAAAAAAAATCAATAGCTGCATTCGTCACAAGTGAGAAGAATTTAAATCTGCATGGCACTTTACTCCAATTGGCTCATTCGCTTGCTTAAACTCACCGTTGATTCTGATTCTGCAGAACTGGGTAGGGTGTGAAAAAGTATTTGTTGTTAACATTCTTTTTTCATTCGGTTTTTCCAGTTACGAGTTCTTTTTTAAAGCTGATTGTTTTCTGATCAATGTTTAGTATAGAGCTTAGAAAAGTTCGCAGTGTGAGATAGGCAAGAAGTAAGGCATGTAGCAACATCAGCACAGAAAATGGCACTCCTTTAAAGGCAAGGAAGGGCAAACATATTTAAAGTCAAGTGATAGCGATTGCTGTATGAGTCGTACGCCAGGCCATGTGGCTAGTATAATATATACACTAAAACTATAGAAATATAAAGAAATATATATACTAAAACTACATAGAAATAAAAAGTATAAAACATAATATATATACTAAAACTATTGAAATATAAATTAATATATATGCTAAAACTACACAGAAATATGAAGCATAAAATATAATATATGTACAGAAATATAAATAGATATCGACTGTTTCATGATAGACGCAATCGTCAGGCCTACATGAAATAGCCTTGCGCCTCTAAGTTTTGACTTCAAGGTTCACTTTTATATTTACACACGCTCTCTCTCTCTCTCTCTCTCTCTCTCTCTCTCTCTCTCTATATATATATATATATATATATATAGGTACCGTTATATATATAGGTATGATATGTATATTAATGTTGTCAAAAACAAATTAATCTTTCTTGGCTTCGTTGAAGATCGTTTCACTGCAATGATTACCAGATAATTTGCGTTTAATTGATTGAAGTATGTGCTTGATTACTGCTGGCGTGTGTTTGGAAAATGGGTGTATTAAATGTGGTTTTTTCGACATGGTTGATATATAACCGTTAGGATAATACAAAAGTCATTCTAACTATAATGTACCATTGACCAGAATATATAAATATTTGGGCCAAAACACAACACACATGGCCTGAAGATTACGTTTAATCATGAGTGTCGACGCTGGGTGTTGTCTTCAATGTCCACTTTTACACACAACGCACATTATAGAGAGAGGACAGGTAAAAAATCCGTGGGTAAGTAATCCAAGTAGATTCTGTTAATATAAAATATTAAAACTGATCTACAAAAGAGAGCTTATTATAATTTTTATTGTAGAGCATAGGGAAAAACCACTTTCCCATGGACAAAATGATCATCTGTATGAGGTAAATCGTTTGGAGATAACACTTTCAATCTTTCATCCGCATGGGTAATGCTAACCCCCAGGAGAGGGTTAATGTTCTCGGCTGACATAAAGGGAAGAAAAACTATATTGAATCCAGTGCAAAGTCAGCTGCTCAGAAAGTTGGTTAAATATGTACTGCTAGGAATCTTCTCTCTACAGAATCTATTTTGTATGACTATAAATCCATGCTTCGAATATTACTTCCAGTTATTTTCCGGTGTTCCTGCTATTTATCTAAGGATTCTTCAAGAATAAGCAATATATTTGGTCCGGAGATTGTTTCGGTCTCAGTCACTCTCCTTCTGACGTAAGGTTGCATGCTTGTGTCTTTTCAATAAATACTTTTATGGCAATTGTTCAAAGGAGCTCTTCGATCTGGTACCTAAAATTTATGACAATAAGCGCAATACTATACTGGTGATGAGGTCACATCGATATACTTTTTAGCAAGCTAGATGTAACAGTAATTTCTATAATAGCATTTTCTTTCTTCTCGCACTTCCGGATCCATGTTTTCCATCCAACATTAATCTCAAAGATATAAATGCAATTTCAATCGCTATCTACTGTCTTCCTGATTCCTCTTCTTATGTACTCATTTCTTAGTGGTGTTTCTGCTTTCTAATTATTCTCCACCCAGTAATCCTTTGTGTCTCAGTGTCTTTACTGCCTTGCTTGGGGTGAACATGATTAAAAAAAAAGAAAGGGTGCAAAGTTAGCCTGATATATATATATATATATATATATATATATATATATATATATATATATATATATATATTTTTTTTTCATGTATTTTCTATCTTTTCGATACCACCAGCTATGTAATTTGATAAATCCTTCACGAATGAGATAAGAGACTGATTGAAATGGATGGAATGCGTATTTTTCATCGTATGGATATCAAGTTTATGAAGACTGCAGTGACTTGAAACAGCTGATTTTCAAGGCAAAAAATTGAAAGACGTAACAGCTATATTATCCATCCCGATCTGGCATATCGGCTTCAGCCACATTCCCACAAACATAAGGTTGCCTCCCTTTGACTTTTCTATAAATAATTTCATGCTAATTGTTCGGGTGACCTCTTTGCTATAGTACCTAGACTCTCAGAATATATAAGCGCTGTACTTGACTGGTGACGACGCCTCACAAATTTATATTTGACTTGGCTTGATGCAAGCGTAAATTATATGCTAACAACTTTTTTTCGTGCACTTCTCGCTTGTGGAAATTCCTTGTGTTTCCATGCTTTACAGGAAACTTTAGTCTTCAAAATTTAAATGCAGTGTCAATCGCTATTTACTGTTCTCCTGCTTACTCTTTTTTGTTCTTGATCCTTAGCAATGTTTCTGTTTCTGATTCTTCCAAACCCAGTAGCTCTTTTTGTCTCAGTGGCTTTACCGCCTTGTATGGGGTGAACAGGATTAAAATATAAAAATAAACAACACAACATGCCTATTATTGTTTTGGCTGCTATAATTTTCTTTCTGTCGCGATAATGTTTTGGGTAACGGTAATGTTATAGCCACTGTTAACTAAAATTTATATTTTTTCCCTTAAAACAATTTAAGTCTCTCAAGCCCAGTAGCTGTTATCGCTCTTTCAGTAATGCTGGCGGCTTTCTTCCTAAACTTCTTTGAAGTAGTCTGGAAAGTTAACATCTTGATTATGCCATTACTTTCTTGTCCAGCTGCAAGTACTAATCTATTTTAGCAGTTACTCCTATTTTAATCGTTACTATCTAATTTAGTTGTTAGTACTACTAAAATTCCTCATGTCATGTCGTTTCTGCTTTTTTTAGAGTTCTTTTTGACTACCAAACCCCGTCAACAAGGTTTGTAGAGTATGGTCCGCACCAAGACATAAGGGTTTCATTTGCTCAAAGTCATTTTTAACCATTGATTCTAGAGAGTGGTTGCATACAACTGACAGTTTAGATATTCCTGAACATCTCTGGAGCCATGCATGACTAAGGTCTCGATATGACGAAACTATTTAAGTGTATGAGTTTTTAGTTTTGCAGCAATTTGCCGTGTTGGTCGAAATGACCCTAGCATAGAGTATTATATTTTCAGTTTCCTTATCTCCGATGCAAAATAAGTTAGGCATAATAATCATTTAAATAATTGCATGTTTAACGCCGGTATTATTGGTTGGTGCTCGAATTGAGGCAAATAGTTTTAATATCAAAATGATGGTTTCCTTGAATTAAGTATAAATTGCTCTTTTTTATTTCTGCGAAATTTCATAAATAATCGTATATATATTGATACTTTCCACCAGTCCGTATATTATATTTTGCAACATAGATTCCATAAATAAGCATATATTTTGATATTTTCCATCAGTCCATATATTACTATATTTTTCACCATAAGTTTCCTAGACAATGCTATATTTTTATATTTTCCACCTGACTGGATATTATATTTATCACCATAAGTTTCATAAATAATAGTATATTTTGATATTTGCACTAGTTCATATATTACGATATTTTCCACTATAAGTTTCATAAATAATGGTATATTTTTATATTTTCAATCAGTCCGTATATTATGTTTTCTAACATAGATTTCATAAATAAGCGTATATTTTGATATTTTTCACCAGTACATATATTACGATATTTTTCACCATAAGTTTCATAAATAATCTTATATATTGATATTTTCCACCAGTCCGTATATTATGTTTTCTAACATAAATTTCATAAATAATAGTATATTTTGATATGTTTCACTAGTCCGTATATTGTGATATTATCTACCATAAGTTTCATAAATAATCACGTATTTTAATCTTTTCCACCAATTTTCATCAAGCAATGTTATGTCTTTTTCAAATATAGAATCTTGGCGTTACACAGTCTTCTTTCTTATTTGTGCATTACACAAAGTTATACTTAGTAAATATCGAAATATTTACGTATTTTTCCCCCAGTAAATCATCCCTGCTTAGATGATCGCGAACCTCGATAGACTCGTGTGTTGCGCAAATCTAAACCGAGATGATATGGTTAGCTTATTTTTGTACCTATCTACATAAATGATTGATGCGTCAGTTTTTTTTTGTTTTGTTTTTTATCTCCCTTAAGCCTTGTGTCGTACTAAATTAAGCTTAAGGAGTATCAAGCTAGGATTTGTGCAATTACATTTTCTCGGCTAGCAGAAAAAGAATTTTATCAGAGGCTCTCGGCTGACTAGAAATAAACCAAGAGGAATATCTTTAGAACATTTCCCAATCTGTTTTGTTTTTTACGGACTTTAGCTGCAACCAATAATAACCTGTATATATTCAGTTTTTTTCTGCTGTTTCTGTTTTAGACTCTGTGACGTTTCCAAACGTGGGCGATCATGGCTCTCCACAAAGTTATATATTGGATAACTCTTCTTAAATAATGTTTCTATTGTTACATTCCGCCCTAATTTATGTTCTACCTACTCAGAAATATTTTACCAACTCTATATTTAACACTAATTTAGCACCTGCTCAAATACTTAATATATTAAACAAAAACTTTTTTTCCCTAAATCTCGGATGATATTGTTGGAGTTAATTGTTTTGAACATACATTTGTGCTTTTTGCATGTTAATGCCATATCCATTCAGAATATAAAGCTTCATATGTCTCCGCAGATTTGTTGAACTTTTTTTATCTATGGATTTACAACAGCTACACCAGTAAAAAAAAAAGGTTTCCATAGGTAACTGCAAGCGAAAACAATGATTTAATCAAAACGTCAGCTTGCCAGACTTATTATTCGGTCTAGCTAGCTAGCTCAGAAATTCATGAGTCTATCACGCCAATGATCACGGCCATTTTAAGCGGTTGCTCAGCGACTAGACCCCTTGTTCTATGGCTAGGTGCCCAGAGTAGTAGATCATTAGCAAGTTAAAGGTCAGAAATAGGTTGTTTCATCGTAGCTGATCAATTTCAAAATCTGTCAACTATATCCTACCTTGAACGAGTCCGATTGAAGATACAGCTGTTGTACAAAGTTTGCGGAAACCGTCAACCATTTAATATCTGAGGGCTCGAACTTATTTTATTCGGTTGATCTATCTCAGACAATGTTATGACACACAATGCCACCCTAATGACCGACTAATCTTAATGCAAATCCGTGATGGTTGACCTGAAAAACTCATGAATGTCTGAGATAGATCCACCAAATAAAATAAGTTCGAGCCCTCAGATATTAAATGGTCGACGGTTTCCGCAAACTTTGTACAACATGATTGGATTTTCTATGTTTATATGTCGCTATTTTAGAGTCGTCAGCACACTCCCCATGCAAAGAGAAAGATTACACATGTAAATAAATCCTTTACTCCACATCAGTCGACAAACTTACGTACTATCATTTTTATATAGTTACTCGTGTAACTCCGTTGAACTAGATTTCACTATTCAATGGGGAAAAATGACTTTGGCCCTTCAATGCCTCTGGAACATAGCTAGTTACATTTTACCACCGAGTAGACCCTAAATTTAATCCATACCGATGATTGGTCGTAAGCTGAACGATGTTCCTGCCATCGAACATCTTTTGATACTAAAACTCGTTTGGTAAAGTAATTAATGAACAGAAAGAGCATAGAGAGTACGTTAAGATGTTGATCAAAGCAGAAAATCCTAATACCAGCATACAATCAACATCAAAACAGAAGAAATGTCCTGATCTCAAGGACACTTTGAGTCGAATTTAAAACCTGACGGCACTAACCTTAAGGTACCGACAGAAATAAAAAAATATGCATTTAATCAGTACAAAATATATCTGCGAAAATAAACGATAATGAATCTAGTAATAAGTAAAATAAGAACGCTATTAAAATTTAAAGAATAATAAAACATTGCTAGATATTAATGGGTAACATTTGAAGGCAACATACTTTCACCACGAATTCAATAACAAGTTTATCAATTTTATGAAAGAAGGTTGGAATTGGAAACGCATCCCTAAAAGTGGGATATATCACGCATTACTGTACTAAAGAAACAGAAAAAGGTATACCTCAAAAATCACACTCATGCAGAGGCATCTCAGTTGGATATATTATGGGAAATGTATTAATTAACATTATATTAATTAGACTCTCATCGTTTGAAAAAGTCAGCTCTTTGTATTTCAGTTCTATTAAGAGATGTAATGTTAGCATATATGACATCAGACAACTCAAAGATATTGTGTACCTCTTCCACAGGAAATGTTATACCTGTTATGTTGGTCTCAAAAGAAAGTCGTATATTCGTACAGTCTCTAAAGATTATATACACTATTTAAATACAAACTATTGTCCTCAACTTTGTTGTTGTTTTCACAATGTTGCAGCCGTTGTACCCTCCGGCCTTTCAAATGTGTATATTGATCTGCGTAACATACAGGGAAGTGCGAACTGAAACATTTATTTCAAGGCGACATATTTCTCATTCCATTTCGCATGTCTAGGTATATGGTTTTGTTCTTAATTTTTATGTTGCTTAGTTATTGCTCGACCGTTTCAATTGATCCAAGTATATGTCACCCTGATCAATATACAATTGATACAGTTGGAGGCGAAAACGACAGGAACGTTTTCATAGCAACAACAAAAATGAGGATAATAATCCTTGAATATAATATGCCATATATATATATATATATATATATATATATATGTATGTGTGTGTGTGTGTCATATATATATATATGTGTATATATATATATATATATATATATATATATATATATATATCTATGTGTATATATATATATATATATATATATATATATATATATATATAGAGAGAGAGAGAGAGAGAGGAGGCACGGTGTAGTACTGGATATCGGATCCATTACATTCAGTTATGTAATATACCCTTGGGAAAGGTATGAATCATATCTATCTCCCTCCCTCTTCTATTGGGTGGTAACCTGTCTAGGAGTAGGTAACACTGAATTCAAAACCGATATGAAGTGGGTTGGGCTTTACTATGAAATGTGGCTGCAGTACACATGGTGTGCTTACGTGTCACGAGATTATTAATATATATATATATATATATATATATAATTATTATCATAAAGAAAACGAACACTTATAAGACCATGTTAATATTTATTTCAAGATCGAAAGTTCAATCTCAATTCATCAGAGCGACTGCTGATTATTTTTTTTATATTTACGTGTATTTTAAATATAGTTGGAAACAAAGTACTGATCCATTATGTGATATCAGCAAATATCCTGTAAAAATTGAAGCAAAAATAATTTATGCTAAAACTTGTTTCGAAAACTGTGAACATTACTGGTGTCTTGGGAAATGTTTATGAAATTAATTCCTCGAGCTGAAAAGGTAACAAATGGCCGTTAAAAGTGAATAATTCGTTTCGAAGAAGGACAAGACGGAAATAGAACTCCCGAATTGACCATCTGCCTATCAACATCAAAGTAAAACCGTTGTCTTTCAATTTCGTATTGGTCAAGTTGACTTCACAATAGGAAGATATACGTCCAAAGCTAAGGTACCCTCATTAAACTTGTTGCATGCGTAGCTATGGTGGGGATAGGGCAGTGTATGCGTTTTGCTATATGACCTTTAACTTTTAAGAAGGTTCGCCCGCCCTTTGACATAGCGTTTTTTTTTAATCCATATATCACATGACAAAAAAAAAAAGAAAAAAAATTAAGTAGATTTTCTATCATGGGGTTTTAGTAGGTTCTATCTAGTTTACTAGGAAATCAGTGCGACAAAGAAATAACAAAAGAAATAATGGCTAATACATTCAGCATCTCAGTTGGTTCAAACCACACAGATAAACTGTATCCGCGCCCTAGATAATACGATAAATTGTTTCCGCGTCCTAGATAAGACGATAAACTATATCCGCGTCCTGGGTAAGACGATAAACTACGTCCAACAGCAAATCCTCTCATCCTGAGGTTTTGAGGAGCGTAGAACTATCTATTAACTGTTGGTGTTCCCATGTTCACGCTGACCAGCGATGGTAGCGCCTTTTAGGGTCCCAACTATGTGTAAATAGTTAATCCCCAAATTGAGTCAAAACATTATGAAAGTGTAAAATAGTTTTTAATACTAGCAATAACGTTTTGAGGAATTTTTTTTACCAGCAATACATTATTACCAGCAATACATTTTTAGAGAAAATAAATATTACCAGCAATACATTTTTGAGGAGAAAATATTACCAGCAATACATTTTTGAAGGAAGAAATATTACCACCAGTACATTTTTGAGGAAAAGATATTACAAGCAATGCATTTTTGAAGGAAAAAGTATTACTAACAAACAATTTTTGGAAGAAAAATATTACATGCAATAACAATCTTGGCATTAAATAACCCATTGATGTTTATATGCCTTAAAACAAAACAAACAAACCAAATCAAATCACACAATCTCATGTGAAAAATTAAAGCTGTGCAAACATCCTGCTCGTTGGGAACTAAAATTGTTGTGTCCAGATCAGTAGCTGACGAGAGCAGAGCTTTTAACTGAAATTACAAACAAATAGGATAAATATAATAAAGGCATTTTGAAATTAATTGTAACTGGAGATGAAATTTGGATTTGCTGTTACCATTTTTAAAACAAATATTACGCAATGTTGGATAAACCCAGTCAATACAAATCCAAAGAGGAATTTTGTCTTTGAACCTGAGATCATTTTTGATACATTAATATTTAGTGACGACAAACAGTGTGGCATCATCTAATTGGGAAAAAAAAATTTTCTGAGAGAATTCGCTAAACGCGACGTGAAAATCTACATCAGCAAATCCTTTTTCCACCACGACAAGGTAACTACTTATTTCTCTCATGAAAACAGAACCTTCCAAGAAGTACACACTCAGCCCTCACGGATTTGGTTTGCTTTGTTTTGTTTAACCCCATATAAACCACATATGGCTCATTTAACGCCGAAATTTAATTTCCTTGGGAGCATTAGTAACTTTTTCTACAAAGAAAAAACGTATTGCTGGTAATATGCAGTGTTTTGTTTTCCTTACAGAAATGTATTGCTGGTAATTTTTATTACTATGAAAATGTATTACTAGTATCCATGAGATTAGGATGAGAAACACTTGTTACTATTCGCAACAAGAAGTGTCTATCATTTTCAACTATCGTGTTTTAATTTCCAGCTTGAAGATTTTAAGACCCACATTGTAAGTACGTTCTGGGAATCTTTTAACCATGTCAACTCTTGGAATAGTTAATTAATGGTCATCACTTAATTCTGGTTGATTGATGATTCTCACTTAACAGAATTCAAGAGACACTTGGGTTATCCAATATATTGGGCCTGTAATTCCTAATTTGGTATTCCGAAGCTGTCGGCCAAGAGTTTACCAACCAGAAACGATAATAAGTCTGGTTTTGTTTGTTTAAAGGCACATCAAGACCTTATGGGTCATTTAATGCGGAAATTAATTTTTCTTGGGAGTCTCGGTTAGCTTTTTTATTTATATAAAAAATGTATTGATATTAATTTATATCTATATGAAAATATTTATTTCTGATAATTGTGCTGCTATGAAAATATATTACTGGTATTTTTACTATAAAAATGTTATTTTTATATTTTCATAATATTTTAACCTCAGTTAAAAGGGGCTGAAAACGGTTTCTTTTCTAAAGGAAACAATTTTCAGTTGAGTTCCTTTCCTAGCATAAAGAACCAATCTGCAGAAACTCTGCGATTGTTTTTCAAAAGTTTCAAATTATTGACTTGAACATCCCAACTTAAAATGTATAATTTTCAAGTGTTGAACTCATGGTAGTCATGAAATCTTTGTTCTTGCAGAAAACTCCAAAGGGAATCCATGAGATTATGATGAAAACACTCCGAACAAGTGTTTGTCATATTAAACTATAGTGTTTTAATTTCCAGCTTGAAGATTTTAAGACCCACGTTGTAAGTACGTTCTGGGAAGCTTTTAACTATGTTAACTGTTGGAATAGTTAATTAATGGTCATCACTTAATTCTGGCTGATTTATCAATTTTAGTTAACAGAATTGCTGGGACACTTGGGTTATCCTGTGTATTGGGATTATAATTCCTAATTTGGTATTCAGAAGCTTTCGGCCAAGAGCATACCAAAATAATTGAATGCCTACCAGAAACGATTTCAAAGTTTGGTTTTGTTTTTTTAACGGTATATCAACTCTTTATGGGTCACTGAATGCCGAAATTTAATTTCACCAGGAGCAATTGTAACTTTTTTTACAAAAAAGTTATTGCAGGTAACATTTAATACTTTGTTTTTCTTATAGAAATGTATTGCTGGTAATTGTTATTACTATGAAAATGTATTACTGGTATTTTTACTATAAACTCCAAAGAATACATGAGATTATGATTCAAAACTTGGTTTTGTTTGTTTTACGGCATATCAACACATTATGGGCCATTTAATGTCGAAATTCTATTTTCTTGTGAGCTTTTGCAATTTTTTAAATGTATTGCAAGTAATATTTTTTTTTAAATTAATTAATTTTTTTCCTTATTATGAAAATTTATTTTTCTAATGTACTTTTGTATTTTCATGTTTTCACCCCAGTTTTGATGTTCACTATTTGCCCATAATTGGAACCCTACCAACCCATTTCATGGTCGTCAGATTTCAAATGGTTAGTATAGTCACTAAGACAAATGCCTTGATGTTGATGGAGAATAAAGAATGCATGTGCTTAAAAAGATTTGTTGCCATTCCCTTTTAAAACACAGCTTTTTGAATTTGAATCTTAATATTTTTTCTGTTCGTTCGATGTTTACAGAAAATCGTATCGAATTGCGAAAAATTGTGAGAAGGAAATTCAGTATAAAGAATGTGTCGTTCTATTAAATCATAAAATAATGATGTCTGTGAAAATTAAAGAATGTCGTAGGATGCATCGACTGAAATTTCATTGGAATATATTTTTCAATCGACATAGATATGTCAATGTATCCGGTTCGGCGATAGTATAAGAGTTGATTAAAGAAACAACAATGTCCTCGGGAACATTGACATGCTATACGGCATTATCAATTGGAGGTTTTAGAATTCGTATATATTAAGTCCTACCAACCCTATCTCTGTAAACAGAAGAAGTGGGGGGTGTTCATAGAGCTAATTAACCTTTAATATTATATTTTTTGTTAATATATAAAATTAATCTGGGGTAGTATATTATTAATCGTTGCCACGAGAGAGATAGAATGATAGACAGATATATTTGTATAAAGTTAAGTATAGAGTAAGATAGATAGATAGAAGCTACTAAATCACCATAATGGAAAACTACGGATATTTATTTCTATTTCTTGGTAACTCAGACCACTCTGTGGTATCTATTGATATTTCGATCCAATCATCTATTAAACAGGAATCCCCTATTCATAAGACCTCTTTCCGTTGCCAGCATACTGACTGGGACTCCGTGTTTTTGTACGTGACGCCCCTTGGACTGACATCTTTAACCTCCCAATTGAAAATTACGCCATTGAGGTTCCTTCTTAGGTTAAAGCCCACATGGATGGCTTCATCAAATCTCGGAAATACCAGGTGAAACCTCAATCATGTTTGGAATTTTTGGGTACCTTGGTGTACTAGTGAGCCAGCCAAAAGGAGCTGACTCATTTTATAGTTCAACAATAGAAGGTTTAACCAATCCCAAGGCTCAAAATATTCAATGCGACGTGTATAAAGGCGGCCATCTTTTTCCCGAATATGCACTTCCAGCCTTTGATATCGAAGACTGAAGAATTACGGAACAGCTGCTGGTGGTATTGACGATATATTCACATTCAGTAGAGTGTCTGACTCGTGAGTGTTAATCTTTAACGTTGTTTCATTGAACAGATTACGTACTGCGCTGTATTCTATATTCATAGACTATGGTGAACATGGTCAACACATGATTCATACCAGAATGCAGGAACCGCTATACCAATGTGACAGCTCTCGTCACAACTGGCGCCTTTTCTTTGCTGTTCACAATAAATGTAAGCGAAGGAGCGGTTCGTGAGATGAAGCTGCCCAAGAGGATCTTATATCGTTCCAATGGAATATGAAGGGATATGATACGTCAAATTGGGGATGAACTATTAAGGGGTTAACGGTCATCTAGCAAAACGGGTAAACTGGGCTCCATAGCTGCGCATACAAAAAGTTTAATGATATCATTCTAGTCTGAAATCAACGTGTCAAGACGAAGTTGGAAAACATCGGCTGTACTTTGACCTCTATAGAGATGGATTCCTCCAGCTCTTTTTACTCAATATGAACGAATAAATATCCGGCTTTTATCTCGGGTATTTGAAGTGGACTGGTCAGGTGTTTGGGTGGTCAATGACCCTATCGGTACTCTTGGATTGATGAGATAGATACACAAGCGCTTATAGGCATAAAATAATGCAGCCATGTGTAAGATCAGATTTGCTATGTCTTAGCGTCTTTCACACCCGCTTGCAAAATATAAGCATAAAGAGTATAATAAAAGTACCCTAGCCAAGCGGAATCTAAAGAGAAAGAAACGCGAGAAGAATGAACGAAAGAATGAAGAAATATTAAAATAGACGAATATCAACACAGTGAGTGCGAAGAGCCACGTCCAAGTGTGATTATGAGACAGTGATTGATTAGTGAGTAGCGGGGTGACGATGGTTAAGGCATTAGTAATCGAATCAAGTTCCTCTTGACCGACTATTTGTTGTTTCAAATTGAATCTTTAAATATACGCCCAGGTTATGAAGGCTGCATGCAAATCGGAGACGAGACTTGTTCAAAACGAGTTGCCCTAGCAAACTAATCCAAAACCGTGTTATCACATGTCGCGTGATCATAAGACAAGATCCTTGAAAAAGTCCTGAACGTGAACTACTCAATGAAAATGAGAATATGATCGCAGATCACGCACATACGTATGTTTGAACACTCTATCTCTTTTTCTCTCTATTTCTTTCTTTCTTTCTTTCTTTCTTTCTCTCTCTCTCTCTCTCTCTATCTATCTATCTATCTCCTTAATCATAGAAATGAATTATTAATTTCTGTTTAGTAGATAAATTGAAATGAAGAACATATTTATGGCTTACATAATGCAAGCAAGTTATGTTTATCTCAATTGTCTCTCTTGCTTGCTCTCCCTGTTTCTCCTATCTATCTATCTATCTATCTATCTATCTATCTATCTATCTATCTCAGTCTCTTTCTATTTATCTATCTCAGTTTGTTCATCTCTATCTTTGAATATATCTATCTCAGTCTGTTCATATCTATCTATCTCAATCTGTTCATAATTTATCTATCTCAGTCTCTTTCCATTTATCTATCTAGGTCTGTTCATCTCTATCTCTGAATATATCTATCTCAGTCTGTTCATATCTATCTATCTATCTATCTATCTATCTATCTATCTATCTAGAAAATCTCAATTCAAAAAAAGCCCAGAGGCGGTTCAGGCCGAAGAAAGGAGCAAAAATTAAGTTTCGAAAAAAATATTCCCTTCCGCGACGTAGCTTAATCGTTTGGTAACTTGCATTTAGTTAGAAGAATAGCGAAGAAAAGGAGGAAAGACATAACAGTCTTCATGGGTCACGTGGTAACAAGTCACGTGACCCTGTAATTAAAAAAAATAGTAAAAGTTAACATATTTAGTCAATAAGAATCACGAGAACCCATGTAGGTACATTAGTTCTTCCCCTGTCAATTTCTCCACACCTTCCCGGGAACCAAAAAAAAAATTAATATAAAAAAAGACAATGTTATCAAGAATTATTTTGTTGACATATATATATATATATATATATATATATATATATATATATATATATATATATATATATATTCTGAAATGAACAAAGTCCGACAATTATTTAAAGACATTTTTTATGCTTAACATACTTTTTACTTAAATACTTTTATCTATAAAAAGAATGTTAAACATAAAAATGTCTTTTGAAGAATTGTCGGACTTTTGTCCATTTCATAATATATATATATATATATATATATATATATATATATATATATATATTATTGCTACACTGAGCTCTTTGACTTGGGTGGAGATTCGACCCTATACTCACGAAATGGTACCAGCTGTCACATCCTTCACATCCGAAGGCGATGGATAAAGAGGGACTCTATCTGCAGCTGCACTAGCAGAAGAGGTCAAGGACAGCACTCCATCTTCTTTGTCCACTGACAGAGACAACTCAGTGGGAACTGGTGCTTCAAAGAGTGTACGTGCACTGTCAAACATTGTTTAACTCTGGCTGCCCTGAGAACATGAATTAGCTCCACAACCATACCCAGAGCCTCAAATGGTCTGCTTTTAAGAGGACTCTTGATTAGTACCATATTCCCAGCCTGCAGTCTCTTAGGGAACGCCATCAGGGAACGGCCCTGAGGTCTCTCCCTGAGGCTTAAAAGGTACTCACTTTACCATTAGGCCCTAAATTTTTCCTGGCACCAGTTTCGCATCTGCATGGCTCTGACGAGTCCTTCCCTGTGAGGCGGCGACAGAGAAGGCACACTCTCTCTCGTTCAGGTTCAAAAGCAGCCCAGGATTCACACTAGGCTGCAAAACATTCTCGGTGTTACCGGTTCCAATAACTTCCTGAACAGTTGAACACCACCCAGGAAGGTCTTAGTAATATCACTGTAAATGGCAGATGGAATGCTGTACAAGTTGGTGAATTGCATCAAAGCTTGAAGGAAGGACAGCACACTCAATTCAGGCACCACCTCAATCTGTAGGGCGCTGACACTAAGGCAAGTGAAAATGAGCGAATACATTTTCACCTCACTATCACCATGGATAATCCAAAGGTGCCCAGTGGAGTCAATTCCTTTATGTCTGAAAGGAACCCACTCAAATTCCACACGTGAGTAAGCCTCTTACACAAAGCACAGTTATCCAAGACAGTTTTCACAGCTTGTTTTCCTTTGGACACCCAATAACCATTTCGTCTCACTTCCGCCAACGTGGACCCAACTTCCTAGTGCTGACACGTGGTATGAACATCCATTATGAGGAGTTTGGTTATCGGGTGATGCTTTGCTAACAGAATTGGTTGTTTAACTTCCATATTGAAATGAAGAGAATTACCAATTCTGCCGCCCGACATAACCAGGCCCTCATATTCAATGTAAAGATCAAGGTCCCCACCAACCTAGGCACGCTCGTGCCTGAAGGATCCGTCAAGAATGCCAATTCCTGAGGATAGGCTTCCTGTTGCATTATCTTCAACAGAAGTATGATCAGTCTCTCACTATCAACCTCCAACCGCCGCAACCTATTAGAAAACTTTATGACTAACGCCCACAGGCAGAAGCATTGAGACTTCCTCTCCCTGAATGACAGCAGCATTCAATGAAGAATGGGCTATCCGTTAACTGAGACATTTCAAATCTTGTGTGTGCCATTTAGTAATCCCGCTACACAACCAATCCGGACCATGACACCAGAACTAAATGCAAGCCTTAAACATTTTCAGGGTCAAACCGCTAGTGATCAAATCAGCAGTTTTCTCCGTGGTTAGTACATACAAGAAGGAAGGGTTAAAGCCGATCAAGGATTACAATTCAGCAACCATCTGAAAAATATCGTTCAGCCGGTTTCTGGCAAATAGGTCCTTGCTAACGCTTGATGCAAAAATGATCCACGGGAGCACCACACCTTATATTCCATGTTTACCTGTATTTATGTTGGGGAGAACGCACCGCAATCTCTCAAGACAGTGGGCAAGCATTCAGGGACAAATACACGGCCAAAATTTCCAAGGTAGGAAGTCTTCCTCTTGAAGGGTACAACCTTAGCCTATTAAAAAACTAGGTAAGACCGGCAATTCTGCACCACATATGCCACAAACCCATATGCCTTTGGTGATGCATCACAGACGAGGAAAATCTCACCGACCTCGTGTAATTGTACCGAACCCGGAAACATCAGCAGGAATATATTTCCATCTGAATGAAAACTCGGACGGAACCGGCTCATCCAATCAATCTTAAGCCTCTCTTCCATAGATCACTTAAAAGGATATGACCTCGCAAAATGACAGGCAAGTATAAACACAAGGGGTCAAGGACATTTGCTGTTTCTGAGTGTTTGTTTGACTTTGTGGAAGCAGTAGGCTCATAACTTATGGGAGCAATATGCTGTGTGTCAGTGAGGGGATTGTATCGATTCCCAATCACTTTTCACTATCATCCCCATTACTACTCATGGTACCATCCTTCTTCATTTTGTCCTGAATCCTCACATATAGAGCTGGAAGACTGCAGCTCAAACTCTTCTAGGTGCAATCGTTCCCTGGAAAGGGCAGATACGTTGCATACCTCGTTTGGACTATCACTGGTGATCAATAGATTTTTCACGTATAACCTATTCTTCATCATACAAGTATCCAAAGGAAACTGAGCAACACTGTACCGGAGAACACAATGTATTATAGATGCGATTATGAAAATAATGGTGGCTTACCTGAAACAACGTAGGCTAACGTTGTCTTTCCTGAAGAAACAGAACCTATTATTACCGGCCTCCAATTCCAGGCGGATCATTAAGAGGGCCTTCCTAATACCCGCCAATACAATGTGATTGTTTGCTCGAAATGATAGCAGTAATTTCATCAGGTCACTCGTAAAGTTCACTCTCTGGTAGGCAGCCTTATTAAAAGAAAGGAAGTTATTTGTCTTGAGAATGCAGTTAAAAACAGGCCAAATTCTAGTGGGATCTGCCGTCAAGCCAGGCCTATGCGGAATCCAAATATATTCATTAAACTGGTGAGGGGGTAGAAAAACTCCTCTATTACTCCGTCACGTTTTTCTTGACGGAAAATCTTCAAGTAGTTTCAATAAAGCCCTTCGCGTTACAATCTCCACGCCACATGGTCTAAGACGCGAATGGTCACAAAATTGTTGGAAGGGACACAAGATATCTTTTCGGACTGCCAAGGTAGTCGAATGTAATAGCTATTGTTCTTGAATGTGATAGATTGTCTGAGGAGTGCGACCATCTGCTCATCATAGTTAGACAATCATTGTTCTTTAATCAGTAGTGATTCCATGCTTTCTAAACTTCTTTCTACGTCACTGTTAGGGAAGAAATCAATTAGAGGATCTTCATATGTACTCATAGACTTCAACACAAAACACTGGTGCAACACTGAATCAAACGCAAGGCACTCACGATTCTCGTCCCGAGAGTGTCGAGGTGAGCGAAATCTCGTCACGGGAAGCCACGTTGAGAACGAAAACGCCCATTAATACAGACAAGCCACCATCTGAAGGTGTACTAGGTGCTAAATTAAATCTAACTAAACGATGCCATTAATTGGAATACAATTGGTTCCTCTGTCAAACCTACATGCAAGGGGACAGTTGTTACACTGAAATTCGTCTCAAAGGGAGTCCAGCTCATCAAATCAATGTTATCATCCACTAACACTGGGAGTTTAGGTGGGCAGCTGAAACCAACATTGATTTCCAGGAGTATCTCCTTGAAGCGCTTATCACAGCCTCTATTTAGCGTTGATAACGTGAATTCACAATCAAGCCCTAAGGGCTCCAGACGGTCAAGGGGCTTCAAAACTTCACTGGAAAGATAGGTTCGTCCACTACCAGTGTCCAGCAAACAATTAGCAGAGATACTTTCACTATTTCTACCAAAGGATACAGGCGGAAGATTGGTTGAGCTCCCAGAATACTTACGGGATGCAGAGTCAACACGGAAGAAAGAATCCTTCCGGGTGGTGTTGGATCGAGGCCGGGATTCCGCTCCTCTAAAGAAGCCTCGCTCAGGAATATCGGCAGTGTCCGACGAACTACCCCACTTGGTATCTCCTAAGGCGAAAGACAATTTGGAAATTCTCTTACTTGAGAGTTGAATCAATTCACCCTTAACTTCTTTGGGGAATTTAAGAATTTTGTCATGAGGCGAGCTTACTTAAGCGAGAAGTCTAGTATGTCTTGGAAAATATTGTCGATGATTTCATCTTCATCCAGTTATTCATTCTTCACGATAATTCCTATTGCTGATAACGAGGTGGTTGATCAGCAGTTAGGCCTTCCCAGAGAGTGAACATTTTAAAAAGTTAAGCCTCTCAGCATCGTTGGCCATGCCTGCTACACATTTCTGAAAACGAGATGAGAAGTTTCGGAAACTCACCCGGTCAGTATGCATTCCCTGGCCAATGAACGTAGGGTCAGTAATTTGGATATGTGGTAGTTTGACGACGAATAAGGACGGTATCCTATCCATGTTTGGTTGGTGGCCTGGAGACGACAATTTTAGAGAATCAGTTGCAACAGGGAGGAATTTACGTTCCAGATCCTCGTGCTCTCTCCGGAACATTAATGAATACTTCAAGTATTCCTTCTCGATATCCATCCAGATTTCCTTACAGCAAGACTGCAGTTGCAATTCGTTAACGCAGATCTCCGTTAGATCCTCTAACACATTTTTTTAAAGAACCAAAAAAATCTTCACAAAAAGTTCGTCTCCCTGACTATCAACATTATGAATGGTCGGGATCTTTGATCGTAGAAGAGAAACTGTTATGGGGTCCACCCCTTTTTCATACAAGTGGACTCGACCAGTGTGTACTTGTATTGCTGCCGGTGAATACCCGGGAGTTAGACAGTACAGAGATACACTGATACACTGATACAGTGAGAGAGTGTGGTAACCGCTTTGTAGGAGTCACAGTTGCGAGCACGTACACTCAGAAGGAAGTAATACTTCGATACTGAATTTCCCAGACTGTATATATATTATTATTGCTACTAACCGCATTTCTGGATCTACTAACCATATTACCAATTGTATTATTACGTCAATACATTTATTTGCTATATTTCATTCCTGCGTTTGTCATTCATTTGAGACCGGATTTCATCTCGGAATCCAGAACAGAAACCCTTCTCAGTAATCCGACTCTTCTGTTATCCATATCAGATATGTGCGAAATTAATGTTTTCGCAAAATGTCGAGAAAAAATCAACTAAAAAAAAGCCCAGAGACGGTGCAGGCCGAGGAAAGGAGCAAAATTACTTATTCCCTTCCACAACGTATCTTAATCGTCTGATTAGGTTACAAAAATAGCGAAGAAAAGGAGGAAAAAAGTTTCCTTTATAACCACTTTAGGGATCACGTGGTAACATGTCATGAGACTCTGTAACTATAAAAAATATTAGTAAAAGGTAACAGCTTTCAGTTAACAAGAATCAACAACCGAGGTATGTAAATTACACCGGCCTCCGATCGAACCGTCAATTCCTATACGCTATCTATCTATCTATCTATCTATCTCAGTATGTTCATATCTATATATCTATCTATCTCAGTCTTTCAGGTCTATACATCTATCTATATATCAATTTTTCATATCTGTCTTTCTATCTATCAATCTATTCATGCGCTACTACCACCATGAAATTGTGTTTAAGCTTTGTCAAGACGATTTGCTGCGTCTTCAGTTATATTATTCTTTCTCCTTTTCCATTATTTCTCTCTTTTCTTTTCTTTTTTCCTTTTTTCTTTTTCCTTTTTTGTTTTAATCTTTCTCTCTTCTCTTTCTCTCTTGATTTTTAAAAAAGTTACAAATGTTTAAGCTATCTTTTTATTTTATTTCCTAACCGCTTGCTGTTGACATGTCCTACATGTAGTTCCTGTGGGGTGAAATAGCTATTGAAATAGGGTATTTTTGCATTTATCTTATATATAATTTGTTTATTTATATATGTTCTGTTATAATAAACACGTTGAGATCTCTTTGTGGATCAATTTTAATATTTCATAGTATTAGGATTCACTTGGATCATTTACCTGCAGATTTTTACCTATCTATCTATCTATCTATCTATCTATATATATATATATATATACACACACACACACACACACACATATATATATATATATATATATATATATATATATATATATATATACGTTCACAAATAACTTAAGAGGCCAACAATCAGCTAGACGGCAAAAACACCTATAAAAAGAGACCCTCTCCCTGAATACAAAATAAAAAATAACAATCTCGCCAAACAGGATACTTCTAATCAAACTAAATCACAATGAAACATACACAATACTTAGACCCTTAAACATCACACGTGACTGCTTCTATCTCCTTTCCAAAATACACAAAGATAACAACCGAGGAAGTCCAGCCATTTCATCATTTAACTGCCACACGACCAAAAATATCCAAATTAGTAGACCATTACATACAGCCTCTAGCTAAGGAAGTAAATTCCTACATCAGAGACACAACAGACTTAGTAAACAGTATAATAAAAACAGTGCTAGAAAATGATACTGAACTAACCATGAACGTAAGATCACTTTATTCAAACATCAAAAACATCGAAGAACTAACGACCCTTAGAGAAACACGTACTAAAAGAAGAAAACAAGACCCCACCTCAGAAGTAATCATAAAACTTATGGAACATATTCTTGTATCGAATACTTTCGATTTCAATGGAAAACATTACCTACAAGTAAGAGAATGTGCCATTGGCACCGTTGCAGCTCCATTATATATCTCACTTTGAGGAGACTCATATTTATCCGTTCATCGGTTACGACTGCGTATTCTATACAAGATATAGCGATATCTTCTTCATACATACGCCGAGTGAGAAGAAACTCATTGAATTACTTATGACCCTAAACACGGCACATGGCTCCATTAAGTTATACCATAAAATAATCAACATGATTAATAACAAATTTAGACACTCGAAATTTACATCGATAAAAACAGAAAACAACAAAAGACAATACACACGACACCTATATCTATCTACATTTTGTTTTCCCAACCTAAACAGCTCAAGGAGAAGGCTCCATATTCAAAAGCACTTAGACTCAGAAGGATATGTTCTAACAATGAGGAACTAAATAAACACACTAAAAATCTCGAGCAATCAATTGATAACACGTGGCTAAAATCAACACCTAATCATAGAACAAATAAATAAAGCAATTTCCACACCTAAAGAAGACATTCTAATGAATAAAATTAAAAATAAAGCCAGCCGCATCTCTCTAGTAGCCACTTTCAACAATAATCCTACTGCACAATCTCAGATAATCAAAAGTCGGTGGGAAATAATAAATCTCAAACTAGACCTAAAAACTCTGTTTGAGGAACCCGGCCATCTAGCATATTGTAGACCTAAGAACCTTAAGAATATTATAGGTAGTAACCAAATTTCAGATGATAAGGTAACTCCTAATGGTGCAAAAATAAAAACAACTGGATTTTCCAAACAATGTAGCAACAAAAGGAACTTATGTTGCAACCATTTAGATATACCAATTCTATCACTAGCTCATTCACTAAATCTGCTTTCAAAATCTACTAAAGCTCTAACTGTAGAAGTCATAACAAAATTTGCCCATTGGAATAAATACTATGCCAGAAACAATATGTGGGAGAATTTGAATGGGTCTTTCACTACAGAATGAATAAATTATCGGAATTGGATACAATCGGCTCCCACGAAAGATTATTACTTGAAGAAAAACATTTCCGTCTAGAAAAAACATTATTTTAAAAGCCATGCAAAATTCACCATAACTGAAAAACTAGAAATAGACAGAAATGTGAAAAATAATAGAGGAAGACAAGTGGATTTTTATCCAGACGGGCTTAATCACAAATTTAACAACATAGATATATAGATATTATTAATATATAACAACATAAATCGATCCCAACCAACATTTCTCACCCACACATGACAGACATGCTTGCAGAAATGTTGAGGTTTCACACTTACAAACACATCCATACTAATATATACATATACACACATCAAACACACTCCCAAGGATTTAAAATTTTTTTTTTAAGCGTTTCACCCCAAGCAAGGCGAGAAGCCACTAGGACGCAATGGGTTACAGAAGATTTGGAGCAAGATCAGATAGGAGTGATAGAGGAAAGGATGAGGAGAAGGATAGTGAATAGATCAAGGCAACTGGAGATGTCGATTGACATTACATTTGAATATTTGGAGATTATAGCTCTCAGGGAAACTGGAATAGGGAAGGGAGTTCCACAGGCGAGAGGCGCGAGACATGAAGCTATTGGAGTAGAAGAGACGGCTACATTTAGTAGTTTCGACAGTGAAAAAGTGAGAGCGGGATGCCAGCCTCGTAGGGCGCTTGAACTCATGAAGTCTGGGAACCAGCGAAAGCAGCTCCTCGGAGCAATTGCCATGAAAGTATTTGTAAAAAAGACAGAGAGAGGCGACGGCGCGTCTATGAGAGAGTGACTGTAGACGAGATGCCAGAACAGGGCCAATTATATTGCATATCCGCCTCTGGATGTTATCAAGCACCCCGAGGCAAACAGAAGGGGCCCCAGACCATATATGGCAGCAATACTCCATGCAAGGGCGAATTGTGGAGGATCGATTCCGGGGAGAAGAATTTCCTGGCGCGGCACAGGGAGCCAACTTTCCTTGCGGTAACACACAATTCCCCTTCTCAGCAACAAATAAAACTGTCAAAATGACCAAGGAGAGAATTCTGAAACTCAGGAATCTCCCAGCCTCTATCTTAAAAACAATTTGAAAGAGACCGTTTAAATAATACAAGTGCTGGCAAATGAAAGCTCTAGATAAAGTTCACTTTCTTCAGAGACAGTCATTCACTCCTGTAGTTCACTGCTACTAATAAGCAGGGATTTTTTTCTCCTAGTCGAGGAACCTAATTGAAATAATAAAACAAAAATATATTAATATACAACCCAGTGTGTCTGAAAAATTTAATTTTTATATTTTTTATTGTTCAAAACCTATATATATATATATATATATATATATATATATATAATAAACAGTGTCATTGAAAAGTAACTCCCGATTTCCGTTATGATTTGCCATTCAGGTGTCCTGATATAACAACCTGTGACTTTTTCTTTGGAGTTGGTTAAAGTAGTAAGTTTACTGCACAAAAGCAAGACTTTGTAAAAAAATTGAAAGCCGAATAAAAAAAAAAAATGTGCCTTTCCTGGTGAAATCAGTCGACGCGATTCCTGGGCGACTCGAAAAGCTGGTAGCGAAATCTGGTGCCCATATTGAATTTTAAATGAAACCTCATGCTAAACGCTTTCCCCTCATATCCATTTCTTGTAAAAATTATATTTAATAAATAAATTATAAGTATTTCAAAATGGTTAGTTTTCCATCACCCTGTATAGAGATAATATATATATATATATATATATATATATATATATATATATATATGATATAATGGAATATGCATACACCTGTGTTCCCCCTCACTGAAATATGATTGGCTGGTGTCCGTCATAAATACCGACGGACGTGTAGAAGAGTCAAGAAACTTAGTCTGAGAGCTAAGTCTATAACGACGCCCATTGGACTACGCCATTGATCTACATTTCTTACCTGTGACTACGACGCGTACCAGTCGATTATTGCTACAATATTCTACTTGGTTATAGTAGCCAAAACTACTTAGCTACTTCGTTCAAATATATCCCTTTCCGGGACATATCATATACATATATATATATATATATATATATATATATATATATATATATATATATATATATATACTACGTTTCTTAAACATCGAAAACTAAATTGGAACACTGAAAAAAAGAAATAAAATAAAATAAAAAATTGAAATCGAATAAATAAACAAAAACTCTAATCATTAAGTAAAAAAAATAAATAACTTATCACTATCGACATAATCACAATCGTCAACATACAAGCAGTAAACGCTGAAAATACAAACATCATCATCACCATGCCCACAAACAGAACCCAACTTAACTAAAGAGGCAAATCAATAGGAGTGTATGTGCGTATCTACATGTGTCTGTGTGTGTGTGAGGAAGTGTAAGTTTCTCTGATGACGCTGGGCGGTAGATCTGAAAAGCGACAAAAACACCCCTACCAACCGCTTGTTGAAAGGAACATCGCTACATATATATCTCGACACCAAAATAGAATTACATCTATGTATGTATGTGTATATCGATGTATGCCCAAAAGCATGGCTATGTATCTGCGCCTAGCCTCGCATTGGTTATATGGATATGTTTATGTGAACTAAAATGCGTACACCTGTATGTATGTGTGTCTATGCACATGACAGTGTCACCCCAAACAAAAACAGAAGTCAATTTCCACTCCCACCACCAATCATAGTCAAACAAGCATAAAAATTAAACAAGTTTGTTTGGTGATCGCAAAATCCTGAAACCCAGGGTCATGTGATTTAAACATACATATAGTGAAAGAGAATGAGCAATATACATGTATATATATATGTGTGTGTGTGTGTGTGTTTGTGCGCCTGTGTGTGTTTAAACATATATATATGTGTGTGTTTTAAACATATACATAATGAGAGAGAATGAACAATATACATGTTATATAGATGTTATGTATGTTATAAATATATGTGTGCGTGTGTGTACTTTTTGTAAAATTTAATATTTATAGAGAAAATGTAGCCTATAGAAGAAATAGAAATTTTATAGATATAGACAGTGTCTACATAAGAATCAATACAGCATTAAGACTCATGCGATATTCAGAACAAGACACACACACACACACACACATACACGCATATATATATATATATATATATATATATATATATATATATATATATATATATATATATATATATATATATGGGGCATAGGTGTGTGTGGGTGTATAGGCAACTTGATTAGCGAGTTGAGTTTGCTTGCTTTTTGCTAATGTGCATTAATTTCAGTCTTAATTTCGACATATGTAACTTCAAGCGTAAGCATGTTGTCAAATCAGTTGACCCAATATATATACATATGTTTAGCTTATGGAAAACTAGTTAATCCATATTGGTAAACCTATGGAGGATAAAATCCAGAGAGCTCAATATAAATAAAAACAGACCACTTTAAGGTTTCATATAATAAATTATTTCACCACAGCCCTTTTAAAAGGACTGCGAATCATCAGATTCTACTTTGGAAGTAAAGTCTCATGATCCTCAGTCCATTAAAAAAGTAATTTATTACATGGATAGATGGATAGATAACAATATATATATATATATATATATATATATATATATATATATATGTGTGTGTGTGTGTGTGTGTGTGTGTGTGTGTGTGTGTGTGTGTGTGTGTATGTGATATATATCACATACACACACACACACACGCACACATATATATATATATATATATATATATATATATATATATATATCAAACGAAGAATCTCTGTCTGTTTGATACCTTTTCACTCGATACCATTCCAACCGATTTTAACAAAATTTGGCCTATACATTGTACAATGTAAGGTTCTTAGCGTAAACAATTCGATCATTTTTAAAAATTTAATAATCGATAAAGCCGATCAAAAATCGTTAAATTAAGATTTTCCTCCTTTTTTTTACTCAATGTGTTGGTTACTTTCATCATAACGATCTCAACAATACAGTATGTTTTGTGTATATATATATATATATATATATATATATATATATATATATATATATATGTGTGTGTGTGTGTGTGTGTGTGTGTGTGTGTGCCAGTTCAAGAAAAACATTTGTATCACTTCCACACAAAAAACAGAATGTTTAGCATCGAGGTTGTTAAACATCGAAAAACAGTGAAAATTAATTTCTTTTCAATAATATGTGTAAATATCCACTCTTTGCCTAAAGACGTTCGCGAGGCCCGAAACACTTGTTGCAAAATTATGGAAAATGAAGCATAATATATATATATTTAAAAAAAAATCACATAGCAACCAAAAACGTCTTTGGTTTCTCTCTTCTTTTTAATATATATGTATGTGTGTGTGTGCGTGTGTGTGTGTGTGTCTCTCTCTCTCTCTCTTTCTCTCTCTCTCTCTCTCTCTCTCTGTGTGTGCCTGTGTATATGTGATTGTGCCTCTATTCATATATCCGTATATGTAATACATGTGTATGATTGTTTCTCTATGCGTAGTTATGTGTGTATAATTTTAAAGATAGCGGACAAATAACTCCGAAGAAACGTAGCGTGCCGACTTTCGTATGTATATTTTAGAAGTTCTGACGCTTTGAAGAAGCAACAAGAAATGACATCTGTTAAATATTCATTCGATAAATGGCGCCATTTGACTTGCCTTGAGATGTCCTCATCAAGTCACTCATGTTTTCGAATATAAGGTAAACCTTTCCTCTCTAACAGACAAAACGCGTCCGAATTCTTTTTCATGGCTTATCGGACAATCAGTTAAAAAATAAAAAAAAAATGACTGTAGAACAAGAATCAGACAGAAATATTAAATTTTCAAAATAGATGTTCAGTTCTCAACATTCGCTTCAATGTCCTTCTCATTCGACATTAGAGGTTACGATTGATTAATGTCAAGGATGACATTTGAAGTAATTGAGATCAAAATTTTTCCCGTAATTTTTGTCTATATTTTTTTGGCTCTGACTCAACACAATTTAACTCTTAACTTGGAAATTCAAAGCCCATCTATTTTGCATGGAAGACCACGTTTTTTGCTCAAGGTTACCCATTTAATAGACATACCCCAACAAATCTTGCTGGCCGTGACTTGGCGTTTGATCTCCCCGCCGAATTAACTTTCGCAGTTCAGCTGGGGAAATACTGTCTTGTATCCTACAATTTTTTTTTTATCGGTATCGGCCTTAACAAGTCAGTACTGCCAAAAGAATGCAGAAGTTTACAGGGTGGGAAGGAATTAGGAACAGAAACATTAGTAAGGATTAGAAAGAAAAGACCAATCAGGAGGACAATAGATAGCAATAGACCTTGCATTTAAATTTTGGCAGATTAAAGTTGGATGAAAAGAATGGGACCGGAGCGAGAGAGAGAGAGAGAGAGTTCCACAATTGAGAAGTGCCGGATAAGAAACTGTTATCATAAAAACTGCCAAAATAATTATAGGTTAAATATAAAAACTTTACACAGTAGAATAATCAGTGGAACTAACACTAAACGACGGACGAAATAAGGGGTTTCTGTTCGAAATAAGGGGTTTCTGTTTGAAATAAGGGGTTTCTGTTCGAAATAAGGGGTTTCTCTTTGATATAAGGGGTTTCTGTTCGAAATAAGGGGTTTCTGTTCGAAATAAGGGGTTTCTGTTCAAAATTCCAGTCACTTGAACAAGGCTGAATTGTACAACGACCGAAACGATGTGAATGGCAATGTGGATAACAATCAGAATAATGTAAGTAACTTTTTCCCATTACTTACAACAATCGCTCCCACTAAGCTTCTACCTTGAGTGTCACTTGGGAATTTGATTGGGCGAACTAACAGCAAACAGCTTGTTTTATGCGCTTTCCCATTTTCTTCAGGCTGTTTAAAGCGCATGAAACTAAGAGTCGTAGCCGGTCACTGTCCACCTGGAATTTAACTTAAAATATATTAAAGCCGTACCAATTCTTATGGCATTTCGGACTCTTTTTTTTTCCAGTGTGCATCCTAGGCAGACTCTTTTTAGGAGGTGCTTATCCTCATCTCTAATATATATATATATATATATATATATATATATATATATATATATATATATATATATATATAATTAGAGATGAGGATAAGCACCTCCCAAAAGATATATAAAATTATTTATTTAAAATTATAACATAGATATATTATAAAATCACTACAGATATAGCCATTTTGTTTCAACACCTCTGGTGTATGATTGGTGTATACGGAATAAATTCCAATAACCAACAATTACCATTCTTAAAAGAGTGCTCAATACAGTGTAGAGCGAATATAA
This sequence comes from Acanthosepion pharaonis, assembly GCA_903632075.3. Classification (NCBI taxonomy): domain Eukaryota; kingdom Metazoa; phylum Mollusca; class Cephalopoda; order Sepiida; family Sepiidae; genus Acanthosepion; species Acanthosepion pharaonis. The sequence continues at coordinate 19,838 of CAHIKZ030004740.1, read as the reverse complement.
TTATTTATTTAAAAATTTTAACATGAATATGTTATAAAATATTTATGTTATAATTTTTAAATAAATGATTATATCCGCTCTACACTGTAATGAACACTCTTTTAAGAATAGTAATTGTTGGTTATTGAATTTATTCATATAAACCAATCATATATATATATATATATATATATATATATATATATATATATATATATATGTGTGTGTGTGAGTGTGTGTGTTGTGTGTGTGTGTGTGCACGCGCGTGTGTGTGTGTGTGTGCGCGTTTGTGTGTGTGTGTGTGTTCACGCACACATACACATAACACATGTGTGGATAGTTTTCGTCTAAATTATGCAAAAATATAAATAACACTGAATTCTCGTTTTAGCAGGTCTATTGACCAAAATTAAACAAAAATATCTGGAAATAATAAAGATCCAGTAAAATCGTGATTGGCTTCAACCACGGAATCTCCTGAATCTCTTCTGGACGGTCTCCTTGTTAAATTGGTGAATGTTGCCATAATCCTTGCCTTCAGTTCATCTTTCGTGTTTCAAGGAGTTTTCTCGGTCTCTCGCGCAACTGTGCCCTAAAACATAATAATTAAGGGGTTACAGTCTTGCCAGTTAGGTGGCCAGGGATAAGGCCTGATATGCTCAGAGAAATTGTCTAACAGCCATGACTATGTTCTCCCGCTTGTGTGGCATGGTGCAGAGTCTTGTTGCTAGATATAGAGTCTTCTTGACCCAGGGCATCAATACCCTCTCAAGGTTCTTGATGTAGGCCTCTGTGTTGAGTCTGTGGCCATGTGGGAAGATAAATGGCGTCATATTGTCACCATCACTAGTGATCACTCAAAACACCTTCGTAATCACGAATAAACTCATTCAGCACTTTCTGAATCCTCAGTACTGTCCTAAATTACATCCAAACTGTATGAAATGTTCATATTAGACCTTCCAGTGCGAATGCCAAGCGGTACACTATGCCGTTTCCGAATTTTCTGACCATTATGGTCTTTTTTCTCACAGACGGTGTACAACTAGTTCTATTATACAGTGCCGTCGATAAAAATTAAAAACCAGGACCACACATGCGGGAAATTAATATTATAATAATATTATATATTATAATAATATAATTAACATTATTGTGGCTAGACATGCGAATGCTTTGAGGCAGGATTGAAACCCGACCTATTTGTCATCAGTAGGGAGTCTGTCACCCTTACTCTACCAGAGCCCGAAGCGAAAAGAAGCGTTTTAACACATTATATACGAGATATAAGCATTCCATTCTACCAGAGTGCTCGTTTAATAGCAAAGAGCGTTTAGAATTAATTAGCAGCACCAAAGAATTCACTTTCTTCCAAAGTGGTCAAACTATGAAAGAGAGCACATATATATATATATATATATATATATATATATATATATATATATATATATATATATATATATACGTGTGTGTGTATGTATGTATGCGTTCATGTGTGTGCGTGTGTGTGTGTGTGTGTGTGTGTGTCTGTGAGATATCCCTTTTTATCGATTAGAGAATAAATGCAACCCAAACAAGATCAATTATGAATGAATGACTCTCCAGGACAGTTTCATAGTTTGTGATCAATAAACGTTAACTTCTGCTCCTGAACTGATCGCTAAATATGAAATTCGGTCTGAATATTTAAGAAAGAACAAAAATAAAAAAATAAAAATAAATTTCTTGAGTGTGGTGTGCCTTCGTGTATATGTAGAAGCAAGAAAAATATTGATAGTTCTAAATCCTTCGATTTATATTCTCATAGAATATTTGGCCATGCATTTTCAGACAAAAAAAAAACAGGGGCTGCTACGATATTTTGAAACCTACCGTCAGCGAATGATACTGATTGTATTTTACATCATAATAGCTCCCTAAACAAAACACAGAACTTATAACTTTAATAATAATAATAATAATAATAATCACAATAATAATAATAGTGGCAAATTAGGAGATCAGTAATTCCAGTTGTGGTTAGAGTCCTCAGATTAATTGGAAACAGTTCCTACAGACTAGGATCCTCCATTAGGTTACGTAAAAAAAGCAGCATATCACGATGAAAAAAGGTGCATAAATCAATGAAAACAAAGTTTTGTCTCAATATGTTTATGTTGTTATGAAGAGGGAAGACCAAAGTATTTTTTGACTATTTTTTGAAATCTTTTACTCCTTTCTAGCACGTAGAAAATTTTGATTAAATCTTCTTTTTTTTTTTACGAGAGCGCGATGAGATAAAAAAAGGTTTGTTTTATTTTGCGCTTTTCCCGAGGAAAACACACGTTAATTTAGGAAATTCTTTCAAAAACCAAATAATTGTCGGATTTTAATGAAACTTTCAAGACTTCAGAAATGAATGAAATTTTTTTTCAAATTATTTTTTTTTAGAAAATCTTGTTAAAAAGATTTTTCTTTTATAACATGTTTCCACCCACTTACATATTTTCATGAAATTTCGAGAAATTAAATCTTTACGCGCAGGATTTATTTTATTAGTTATAAACAGGACTCTTTGTAGAAAGTAAACACCAGTTTTCTTCTTTTTTTTTTTTTTTTTGTAAAACAGTACCTGGTTTCATAGAAAATCTTCTTTGAATTATAAAAAATGTAAAAAAGTATGACATTAATTAATTAGAAAAGCCTTCATCTGTTTTTGTAAATACGTTATATTAAGGACATTATTTTGTGAAGAATTTTTTTTTTTCTATGAAGAATATAGTTTTACAATTTTTTTTTTCATTTTTTTAATTTTTTTTCATTAACTTCTTAATACTTCAAAAATCGTTTAAAATTCTTTATTGCTTTTAAGCACGTAATGCAACGATAACGTTAATGAAAAAGTAAATTTACGAATCGAAATTTGAAAAGCACATAACAGTCGTTTGACCCCGAATATTTTAAAAATAATTTTAAAAAAAATTATTGAAAAAAACGTTCATAATTTCTACGTATGGAAATGTATACATGACATAATCCTTAAAAAATTTTAAACAACTAATTAATAAAAACTTTAAACAATTATCTAATTAAAAATGTATGAAATAAAAAATAGATATTTACATAATTGCTGAAAAAAATTGTTAATATTTAAAAAGTACTTGTTAAAAACGAAAAACCGCGTTCGCTTATTTGCAAAAATTGTCAATTTTGATCATCCATAGTAATCTCTCATCACCTCGTCACAATCGATTTCTTTGATAAATTCAGGCACATCGTTAAGAGATGTTTGGATACAATTTTATATGCTATAAGTACTGTTTGTTTCATATCAGATTAATTTAACTTTAAATTTTCTAATTTTACTCAAATAACGTGTCAAAAATATATAAATTTATTTTAGGAAGAAGTTTACTATCAAAATTTTGTTTTTGTTTACAAATTTCTTAAAATTTATGAAAATGGCCGCTTTTAAGAATATTAAACAAAAATCGAGCATATATTTGAGATTCCAATCTATATAATTTCTATCTGAAATACACCAGAATATTTTACTTACTGGAAATAATAAATTTAATCCTTTAGCTTTCAATTAAAGCTAAAATAAAATCTTTACGAATGCTTTTTCATTTTTAAACATTCATTTTAAACCTGAGGTACCGAAAGATTGAACGCAGGTACCTACTATAGACTAATTGAAATGATTTCTTGTAGCCATGCTTTAAAGAAAAAAAATATTGTACTTATAATTACATCCCAGACATTACGAAGAGATGTATTTAAAATATGTATGATCGTGGTTCTTTTTTTTCTTCTTTTTATTTTTTATTTTTTTTTACATGGAACCATTTATGGCCTTAGGTTGGGAGGCGGAAGGAAATTTGTATACAACAGTCACCCAACAAAATAATAAGGATAATATAGTTGAATCGTATTTATCTTTTACACTTTAGCAATATTTTTACTGCTGCCATATGGACAGGATCTACCCAGTTTTCACTTTCTATTCGCGACATAGTCCAAATGTATCTCCATGTCTTCTTTGATGGTGAGATTATTTCCCATCCTACAATCGCTTTCTTTCAGACGAGACGTCACAAGCTTCTCGCTGCTCTATCGCTATTTACATGGAAAGTTTTCAAACGAACTACATTCATTAGTTCCACCAAGCCAGACACATTGTAACGAAATACCATTCCTAATCCATTGGCCTGATGTAAGTTCTACTTGAGCAGCTTCTTCCAACGAACCGCCGCTTTGTAGAACATGCTTCCAGGATGATGCTTCATCGATCTTTAAAATCTTAACGGGTTCAACTCTAGGGTTGAGCGTTATCTTACCCACATATCTCTCAAATTATGCACGTTAATCTGTATCACTCTACCTCGAGTGGCACTTGAGACTTCTAAAAGATGAACATTGTTGTAAAAAAGAACGTTCCTCTTGAGGTCTGGAATGAAATTTAACAGGTCATAAGTCACCAGAATTAATAGACTGACGCTGCACAATCAGATTGCGCTATAACTAATAAAAAAACGGATATGAGGGATTCCGGATGTGAGGGATTTCGGATATGAGGGATTTCGGATATGAGGGATTCCGGATATGAGGGATTTTACTGGATTTTATTCAGTATTTTTGGACATTGACACAAAATTTTACTTTGGTGTTTTACAAACGCTACATTTAAAATATAGATATAAAATTTACTTCTTGATTTACTTTCAATACATTGTTTAGATTATCTCTTTTGGTCTTTATAAAATAAATAAAAAAAAAGGAAAATGAGTGAGTATTTTTAAATTGAATTAAATTTCAGTATTAAGGATAAAGTTGTACGTTTTAAAATTCAAAATAAGCTTCATTTTTGTTTTTCAGTATACGATTAAAAAGCTTGTAATCCACGCAAATATTAGGACTAAAATTAAAGATTCCCTGCAGTTACTTGACTTGTTTTCCGAAAGCTACTATTCTAATAATGAATAATTCACTTGCTATTTGCTAAATATAAAGAAATAATGTTTTGTAGGATGTTCACTTACACCACAGTACCAGAACTTTAGCATATGTTTATATATATATATATATATATATATATATATATATACAGATGTGTAAAAAAACAGGAAAAAGCACTTTATGTCAATAATCTAAAGATCTTTAGTATTTTTGATTTTATTTTTTAGAGAGTGTTCCATACAGAAGTAGAGCTTAAATTATAATTATTTTTAAAGAATATAATTCCTTCGCTGCATAAGAGTTCTCATGTTTCATTTTAATAATTATATTGAGGTTTTCGTCTCATCTTTTTGAAACGTGAGAACTCTTATGTAGCGAAGAAATTATATTTTTTAAAATAATTATATATATATATATATATATATATATATATAAATATAAAACTACTTTCAAGCAGAAATATTTTTAGCATTCACTAAGCTTTCACGAACAACCTAGCGACAAGAATTTTTTTTTTAAAAAATACCCGCTTTAGCAATCAGTATTTAAAAAACTGTCCTTTAAATCTTTGTGTCCTGACCACCGCTTTACCGGTGGTAGAGGAAAATGGCGTAATGCCCAGCCACCTGTTGAACGGTAGGTAAATATTTGTAACTATTTTTATAACTACCGTAAATCATTATATACTAATCATTTGCGAATTTTGATACAGGAGCTCAGGCAGAAGGGTTAAAATTGTTCAGGAACACAGGGATTAAAGGGTTAAAGCGGTTTGAAGCTATCGTTTTGCTGATGAGTACAACTCCTCACTTGTCAAGTAGAAATCATTCACTTCTATCGGTTCAGTCTCAATTTCTTTTAACGACATGAACATCTAGGATGTTATTATGACGCTCCTTCACCAACTATCAATATTGAGTAGGTTTGGGTTTATTTTGTTTTACATCATATCACTCTTAAGGGGTTATTTAATGCTGAAAAGAGTTTTAGAATAGATTCCTATGAATATATGTTTTATTGTTGCTATTTTGCTTAATCTGTATCTTGTTTATTGTTAGTATTTTGATTAAACTGTATATTGTTTATTGTTAGTATTTTGCTTAAACTGTATCTTGTTTATTGTTACTATTTTGCTTAAACTGTATCTTGTTTATTGTTACTATTTTGCTTAAATTGTTTATTGTTACTATTTTGCTTAAATTGTATCTTGTTTATTGTTACTATTTTGCTTAAACTGTTTATTGTTACTATTTTGCTTAAACTGTGTCTTGTTTATTGTTAGTATTTTGCTTAAACTGTTTATTGTTACTATTTTGCTTAAACTGTATCTTGTTTATTGTTACTATTTTGCTTAAATTGTATCTTGTTTATTGTTACTATTTTGCTTAAACTGTTTATTGTTACTATTTTGCTTAAATTGTATCTTGTTTATTGTTATTATTTTGCTTAAACTGTTTATTGTTACTATTTTGCTTAAATTGTATCTTGTTTATTGTTACTATTTTGCTTAAACTGTTTATTGTTACTATTTTGCTTAAACTGTATCTTGTTTATTGTTATTATTTTGCTTAAACTGTTTATTGTTACTATTTTGCTTAAACTGTGTCTTGTTTATTGTTAGTATTTTGCGTAAACTTTATATATTTATAAATTTCCTAAGAATTCTTGTAAATTTCAGGCAATCATTCATTTTTCGAAATTATAATTTAAAATTATAGTTAAAATATGTGAGATAAATTTGAAGGCGTTCATTTATATTCTTGTTTGGCAGAATGTGAAGGAAATCTACCTATCAGTTTAAAGTGGCACATGTATTTTTTCCATATATTTTACTTAAAGTTCATCTTTTCTTTACTTCAAATGAGCACTTGGGAACTTTCCAGCATATTACAATAGAAAGTTTACACTGAAAAATTATATTTTATAAAAAATAGTTTAGATATGGGGAAAATAAGACAGTGATTTGTTGATTTATTTATTTTCTACGGTTTATCAACCCTTTGCAAGTTATTTACAGACAAAAAATATTTTAAGTTTGTCAATGTTGTTGTTGAAGATAATAATGGTTTAGTTACACACGTTCTACTAATTAACCCATGGCTGGGAGGAGAAGATGTGGATTGATTCCTTTCCCAAAGGTATATGCACATAAGAGAATATAACGAACCTAACTGGAATTGGACCACGGATTTTCGATTAACAATTCCGAAATGTTATCCAGTACACACCACCCGCACATTCAAGCTTACAACTCCCTATATTCCCAAGCGGTCACCCATCTAGTTACTGATCAGGCTCGACCTTGCTTAACTGTGGTGATTACACTGAAACCAGCGTTTCAACACGTTGTGACCGTAAGCCGGTGTTAATTAATTTCTTATAAATATCCGATTTTAACTATAGGTACTAAATTTAAATGGATACTTTTAAAATCGGTAACACATTAATATCCACCGTAAAATCCGTTATTAAATATAGCTTCTTGTAAGGTCAACGGCCATCTAGCACAATAGCGTAGACTGGGTTCCATCGATACGCATGCAACTAGTGCATTGATGACACGGCATCGCTAGTTGGAGAGCTTCCTCGACTTAAATCAACGGCCAGGGTGAAGGTTTCCTCCGCTGAACAGAGGTCCAAAGAGAGCCGGTGCGTTGGAGAACATTGAAAGTAGTTTGATCTGGAAAATAAATGTGCATCTCTAGATCGACATGCCAAAGACACGCTACGCATGCAGGAATAGTTATTCGGCTCTAAACCCAGAGTTTTGGAGCCAACTGGTCAGGCTCTTAGTTACACACTGAACCTTTGACATTATTCGGTCATGTGACTATGGTGATGTATTACCTCATTGCAAAGGTACGTGCCGGATATTCATTGTTAATATAAAATTAACGCATCTTAATACTGATGCTTTTTAGATACCAATTTCATTGGTAAGTTGCGAGTCGAACTTTTATCTGAAATCTGGTATAAATTAAAGATTTCTAAAAACAGTACTAATTATACGCTTAAAAATTCGGCATTAATTAGTTTTTAAAATAAGAAACCTCTTTATAATTAAATTTGGTTTGTTTTGTTTTACGGCATATCAATCACAATGGTTTATTTAATACCGACAAGATTTTTTTTTTTAATTCTGGTAATAATCTTTTTCAATGATTTATTGCTGCTAATATATTTTATATTTCCAAAAGTGTATTAATGTTAATATTTTCCTTCAAAAATCCTTTGATGGTATTTTTTTTACAAACATATGTTGCTGGTATTAAAACTTATTTTTACATTTTCATAGTGATTGACACCAGTTTGTGGGTTAACTATATTCCCATATTTGGTACCCTGACAAATGCTACAACCCCGGGTCAGGGTGGACCTGGGAATACCAGCAATTAAGTGGTGGTTCCACGATACTCAAACCTCCTGAACAGAGGCCGTACTGTTGCATGTAGTTTATCGTCTTACCCAGGACTCTAATTAAATCTATATCCATTAACGACTAACGTCACATTTTTCGGACGGTCAGCATTAATAGCTTAGCTGAACTTGGGTATACTTATCAAAACCCATGAGACTCTATTACATTTATTTTAAAACGGTTAAGGGAGATGTTTTTCTTTTTTGGTTTCTATGCCTTTGATTTTAATTGAGCTTTGAAATGTGTCCAGCAGTACTAGTGTCTAGTCCATCACAGTTGGAGGTCACCTGTTCTCGATTTATTCACAACCACTAAATAATTCATTCATCTTAGTCTACGTTTACTTCCTGGTGTTGACACCATGGAAGGAAAAGGCTCATGTTTATTAGATAATATTAGGAGTGAATGATGTTCAGTCAGTTTTTTTTTTTTTTTATCGTCCGCACATTTCGCTGGTCAGGTTTTCGTTCTTCTGATAGTGTTACTAATTAATGAAGACATCAAAAGCAGACTGATCGAAAATAGGTTCAGAAGAGCTCATTGGTACGTTAGAGAAACGTTTAAAAAGGGTCTTTACAGTAGGTCGTTGATAATGACATTTCCGTTTTAAATAATCCATGTCTGTATTGGATAATATACCTTGATACAGAATATTTTGGAGCAAACTTAACGAGACTATGCACTCTTAGATCAGTTTAAAATGACTCCTTTTCGTACTATAAATTATTTGGGGTTCAACGACGTACAAAATGAAAAAAAAATAACAGACTTCGCAATTCTCGACGTAAAAAAAAACAAACAAACAAACAAAAAGCGAATGGGCAAAAAACAAGTAAGCAATTCACTTTTCATCCACAATTTTTTATTTGCCTACATTCTCGACCCAGTAGGAAAGAACATAGTTTCCGTTAAAATACCTTCAAATAGCTTGTTCGCAAAATGGGAAATGTTGCCAATCTGTACAGCCTCCGTCTTAGATATGACGATAAACTACATCCACCTCCTGGGTAAGACGATAAACTATATCCAACAGCAAGAACTCTGATCAGGAGGTTTTGAGGAGCGTGGAACCGCCTCTTAATTACTGGAGTTGCCAGGTCCATCCTGAACCGGGGTGGTATCATCTGTTAGGGTCCCAGTTTAAGGGCAAATAGTTAACACCCAAACTGGTGTAAAAATAGGGTTTAATACCAGAAATACATTGTAACAAAAAAAAATATTACCCACAATAATTTTTGAAGACAAAATTATTATCAGCAACACTTTAAAAAATACAAGCAGCAATATATTCTTTGGAAAAAAATATGACCAGCTATAGATTTCATCAAGGAAAAATATTCCCCAGAAATAGATTTTTGAAGAAAAACATATTACCAGCAATAAAAATTTCATCGGTATTAAATAACCCATTGAGATTGGTATGCTGTCAAACAATACAAAACAAACTGTATAAACTCATGCCCACCCAAAACAAACTGAATAATAGAGTGCCAGCATAAAAAAAAACTATAATTGCTAAACAAGGAATAAAAAAAACGAATTTGATAAACGCCCCACAAATTGAAATGAGAAATTTTATTTTAGTTTTTTATTTATTTCAGGTTTGTATTTATTGTTTTTTTTTAAAACGAATGATCATATTTATATGATTTTTTCAATTTTCAAAATTTCCATCATATCATAATTATGTTCCTTCGTTAGTTGTAAGATTGTTTGGAAAATAATATCCAATTTCAGAATTGACTTTTATTCCTGAATTAATGTTTTTAAACAATGTTTAAATCAGGAACTCTAAACATCATTGTGTTTGTGCGATCGACGTGCAACTTTTATACCTTTACGATAGAAACCCGAAAAGGTTTCGCTGCCAAGAAAACTTTGATTGTAATATCTGCATGTTCTCTGAAACAGAAATTTTTTTTTTTTACTTAAAGAATTGTCAGGATGCTTGAAAAATTGTCGTCAGTAGGCACGAGATCCAGAGAATATGACACATTTTGGCAACCTCCGGATGTCCCCGTTTGGCCCGCTTTCGCAGGGCATATGTAACCGATCATTTTCTCGGTTAACATGGAGCAATATTTTCATTATTATTATTATTATTATTATTATTATTATTATTATTATTATTATTCGGTTACGGAGATAGGACCTGTTACAAGTCTATGGGACTACACAATACACACTGACAGAACAATCAAAGCCAACCGCCAGATATTGTTATTAAAGACCCCAAACAAAAAAAAAGTGCCTTCTTATTGATATGGCAGTCCCTGCTGACTGAAATGTATCTTTGAAGATATTCAAAAAGCTGTCAAAATACAAGGACCTTGAAATAGAAATCTCTAAAATGTGGCATATTGTAACATCAACAATCCCTGTTGTAGTTGGAGCCCTAGGACTGGTTGGAAAAGATTCCAGTAGACTAATTGATGGGATTCCTGGAAATCCAAACCACAAAAAATTGTTCTGACAAGTACAGCCCACGCTTTACGAAGGGCTTTATCGATGTATTTTTTTTTTTGTCAGTGTCATGATGCCTTTTCTAAACTTAGGTCCCTGAGCGGGACCCGGAAAGAAATGTGTAAACGACAGAAATCAAAGAAAATAAAAATAATAATAATAATGATGATGAAAATTATGAATAAAATAAAACAATAATATTTAACACTTGTTTAAAATAAATTAAATAAAATTAAAAATAATAAAAAAAAATCTCTCCCAGCATGCAACAAAAACTGATCTTACCGGAAATACGGGCATCCCACGAAAAGACGTTAAATTTAATCTCTTCATCATAAAACCTTGGTATGGGTAGAACGTGTCCAACTTCTCGCTTTGATAGGCTTGTAAAACTTCGGAGTAATTTTCTCCCTTTTATCACATGTACCATAACCATAAAACAATTGTAATCTAAAAATTATACACGTCTATTTGCACAAAATATAAATAAATTGTATGAAATTAACATACAATTTACCATGCTTTTCCTGTTATTTCTGCACATTTTATTTCCTGTCAAATATGCTTTTATCTCCGTGAACTCGGGCTTAATTTCTGCTGCTATTATATAAATGATGCCCCACAACACTTTGGTAACCGCCGACGTGCATAAGGAAAAAACTATTCACCTACATCATTTTGGTAACCACCATCGTGTGCAAGAAACATACCACACTGCAAATCATTTTAGTCATTTCCGACGTCCAAAAATCTTCCTATTGATCACATCATTTGGTTTTTTCTTATGCAAGCAAAAAACTAGAGACTTCGCAATTCCCGACGTAAGAAAAAACTAAAAAACCAAGCGAATGAGCGAAAACAAGTAAGTATTTCTCTTTTTATGCACATTTTTTTATTTGAATCCATTCTCGACATGGAATGAAACAACAGAGCTTCCGTTAAAATTGCGGAACTTATGAAAAAAACCTTCAAATGGCTGGTTCGCAAAATGTGCAATGTTTGAAAATCTGCATAACCTTATATTCACCAAACAAACGGAATAATAGAGCGCCAGCGTAAGAAAGAACAACTATAATAGCTAAAGAAAATAAAAAACATGAACAGGATAAACGACATACAAAATGAAACAAGAAATGTACCTATCGATGTCACAGACGTTCAATTACAATTCCCCAAAACCACGAATAGAACCTAACATTTCTACCGCTACCACAAATACAATAATTAAAAAAAAGCATTAAGGAATTTTCTGTAGGAAGACTAAGCGGAAAATATCAGTCCTTTATGAAGGACCGTTACACTTAGCTAAGAAATACTTCGTACTCTTAACACTATACCAGACATGAAATTACCAATAACAGAAAATTCATAAAAAAAAACAAAAAAACAAAACAAACAAAAAACAAATGAATAAATAGATAAATAAACCCCTTATAGTCATTACTGAGACATAAAAAAACAGTGACATCACAGAACGATAGTAAGAAAAACAATTAACCGCTGAACAAACCGAAGCAAACTACTGAGAGCTATTCAAAACAACCACCTCAACAAATACAACCATGAAAAAAAACAAAAACAAAAAAAAAACAAACTACTACACATACCGGGAGGAGATTTCATATAAAAACAAAACTGAAAAAAACACAATGACTCTTTTATTTTAAAGTGCCATCCATCGCTACCTATTATCTCTTATTAATTTGGTGCGGATTTGATATAGGGATATTATAATTATTATAATATTTATATATATATATATATATATATATATATATATATAAAAATAATAATGGAAATTTTAAATAAAATAAAATAAAACAATAACATAAAACGTTGTATAAAATAAATTAAATAGAAATTTAAACTGATAAAATAATTCTCCAAGCATGAAACACAAAATGTTGCTGTCGAAAACATTAACATCCCGCAAAACGACGTTAAATTCAATCTCTTCACTATGCACCTTGGTACGGGCAACACGTGTTGAACTTCTCTCTGTGATATGGCTTGGAATAATACAGAATAAGTTTCTCCCTTTTGTTACATGTACCATAATTTATTGTAACCTAAAAATATACACAACAATACACATAAAATATAAATGAACTGTACGAAATTAGTATACAGTTTGCTATGCTTTTCCTGTTATTTCTGCATGTTTTATTTCCTGTCAAATATGCTTTATATCAGTAAACACAATGCTAATATCTTCAATTATAATGTGAATGAACCGCCACATATTTAGTACCGGTCGCAATTTGCTTAATTGAGTATGTATTTCTTCCAGTTGCTGACAGTAAAATAAGGCAGTGACGCTCTGTTTAGCTTTCAGAAAGCTGTAATGGATAACGCCAATGGAGGACCACCAAACAGTCACTATAATATTCTGTTCGGGCAATTTCGTTTTGGGACATGTTTGGGCCGTTTGTCATATTAAAGCCATTGAGCCGATCGGTTACGATTTTCATAAATGAATGCAACATCAAACACTATTCTAAATTTCAAATTAACATTCATACGGGCATTCACAGAGTTCATGCGGAATCCATTCATCGAATGTCGAGTTTGTTCACATTGCCAATTCTCTTGAGATGCTCCAATATTGTTCAAATCCTGACACTCGTCTGCCGTCCTGGGTATGAAGATAAACTACATCCGCGTCCTGGGTAAGAGGATACATTACATCTAAGAGGATACATGCTAAGCAGCAGGTTTTGAGAAGCGTGGAACCTCTTCTTAATTGCTGGTGTTCCCAAGTCCACCCTGACCCGAGGTGGTAGCATCTGTTATGGTCCCAGCTATGAGCAAATAGTTAACTCCCAAACTGGGGTCATAATATTATTAAAGGGTAAAAAAAGATTTAATACCAGAAATAGTTTGTAAGTGATTGTTACCAGCAGTGAATTTTCGAAAGAAAGAATTATTAATAGCTGTTTTTTTTTTAATTACCATCAATACATTTTTGAAAAAAAAATCAATATAAACAGCTTCCATCTTTGGAAAAAAAAATTACCCGCTATATAATTTAAAAAAAAAATATTACCAGAAATAGATTTTTGAAGGAAAAAAGTATTATCAGAAATAGATTTTTGAAGGTAAAAATATTATCAGCAATAAAAAATACTGTATATATCTTTGAGATGAGTTATTATGTACACTATTTATACTGTTAGGAATATCGTCGTCGCTTTTGTTGCCATATTCATCACAACGTTTTGGCATAGAAATAAATACAATATGGGACTCAGTAATAAGGAGTGCCAGAGAAAAGCAATAGTAACAATGCAATATGAGCTCTGGTAAAAATCAAATAACAGCAAAATATTTGCAATATAATTACAGGTAAAAAATAGTTGCTGAAGACATTAGGTTTATAATTTCCAGAAATTCATAAACAGATGTCCCCAAGAACACATGGCACAGTGGATAAATGCGTTAGTTAAATCCAGTGACAGGACCCAAAGAGTGTGAGTTCAATATCTGGTTAAGACAGTGGAGAACTTGGAGAGATGAACTAACAAGCGATAACTGATAACTGATAACTGACATCTATTAAACATGGCACGTAGAACTATCGAGCGAAATATAGGATTCAGTTCGACACTCCAACCATCTGAAGAAGGCAGGAGCGTACAATGTCCGAAACGTTATGATAAATATGGCAAGGAAGATGAAGACGATAGTTTAAACAATGTAAATGTCGGCACTAAATAGACAAAGAAACAAAACAACAACACTGAGAGGTTTCTCTGACATGGGCTTTGATCGACTGTTGTTTTCAGATGTTGGTTGTCAATGGAGATGAAAGTTTTCTAACACTTCACTGCGGGACAACAGAAATCAACGGCGTACTGCTTGATCACAAGTGAGCCGTAGCCAAATGACCCCGTAATGTTAGAAACAGTTTGCCAAACATGATGATCAAACTTGAAAATTATCACATCTCTTTTCTTATGTATTTAAGATGAGGAGAATATAATGTTTTAATTTAAATTCTGAAAAAAAGATTATTATAAAATTAACAAAGAGGACAATATAGTCCTCACGAATGAACAATGTTTTTTTTTATGCAACTATTATAAAACTACAACACAAAACGTTTATTCGAAAAAAGGACATTATTTTACGACCAATCTAATAGTTAGTATTTTAGGTAACATGGCCGTAAATAATGAACCATTCTGTTTTTATTTTTTATTGCAAGGAAACTCGAGAGAAAAGGATATATCAGCGATGCAATTAGCTTTTACGAGGAAAATAAAGCATACATTATAATGAGAAAAAGAAAGGGGAGATAAATGATGTGACAATACTCACATGAGAAATAGAAAAATATTTCAATTTCAAATCTTTTCATTTGTACCATTTTATTTCTATAAACGTATAGATGGCCACTCGTCTTCGAAAATAACATTCTACTTAGGGGCGCTTGCTCGGGCGCATTTTTGTTTATTCAATACCCAGCGAGAACACCCGTGGTTTATACTGAAGCTATAGTTTCCGACCTTAAAGTTTTTGGGAAAGAGCGTGTTATTTGGAGCAATCCAGAATTTGTACAAGGCCAGCACGCTCAAGCCCTTGGCCACTATGATTTGTGACTTCGTGTGAGCATAGCTATCGACAGGGCCCAAGGGTTTCGCTCACAAAAGGCTGGGGTCAAACTGTAGTATAGTTTTCAGGCATTATGAGGTCGAACCTTTCAGTCCGATAACATCAGGAATTCTCCTTCCTGCTAAATTGACTATGCTGAGATTCGAACCCTGGTCTCATGGTCAAATTGCGAACGTTCTAAATACTCGACTCCTACCTGCATTTATACATATGATTGTTGTTATAATATTTGGTTAATGTTATTTAATACCGAGTATTTTACTATATGACAGAATTTCAACGAATATTTTATGATCGTGAAACATGCAAGGAGCTTAGTCAGACATTAAATTCAGAAATATAAAAAGAATGGAATATTCCCCTACACTGCTAGTTGATAATGATTTTGGTGTATGGAAAAAAATAAGCCATCAGTTTAAAGCGGTCTGTGTGAAATCGAGGCCTACTTTATTAAATGAAGTCTGACATTTTTGCATAAAGTTTGTTTGTGTCGTTTCGTTTGTGTTGTTTCATGGCATATCAAGATTAATCAGTCATTTTATGTTGACAAGATGTTTATTGATAGTAATAATTTTTTTTCCTCCAAAAATGTATTGCTGGTAATATTTTTTCTTCAAAATGTATTGCTGGTAATATTTTTCTCTCAAAAATATATTGCTGGTAGTACTTCTTCCTTCAAAAATGCATTGCTGGTAATATTTTTTCTTCAAAAATGCATTGCTGGTAATATTTTTTCTTCAAAAATGCATTGCTGGTAATATTCTTTTCTTCAAAAATGTAATGTTGGTATTAACTTTTTTATCAAATACATATTGCTGGTAATATTTTTTCCTTGAAAAATGTATTGCTGTTATATTTTTTTTAAAAAAGACTTCATTAAAAATTTTTTTTACAAATATATTGCTGGTATTAAAACCTATTTTTACACTTGCATAGCGTTTTGACCCAAGTTTTGGGTTAACTATAGGCTGGAAGCCTTACAGGTATTACCACCCTGGGTCAGAGTGAACCTGAGAACACCAGCAAAATAAGAGGTGGTTCCAAACTTTTCACACCCTCCTGATCAGAGACCTTGCTGTCGGTCGTAGTTCATCGTCTTAGCCAGGACGCCACATTTGAGAGGTGGGTCATACCCCTCTGTAGAGGCGTATTCTGAAGCCCCAGCCGACAAGACGGCATAAAATTCGTGATTTCTTCCGAAAATGTTTGATGTATTTCAGTGAGATTTTAAATTTCCAGATTAAAAGATAATAAATATAGATTAAAGGCGTTAGTTTTAGCTAATACGTGGAGAATATGTGGTAATGAAATAAGCATTTCCCCGTTCGCTGTAAACATCCATCATTATAAAATAAAAGATCTTCAGCACTAAAGTAGAATGATTTAAAAATTCATAAGTTTCTGTTTAGGCATTATTTACATTATTCGGAAAATTGTCCTCATCTTTGTCGCCATATTTATTACAACGTTTCGGCCATTGTACGCTCCGGCCTTCTTCAGGTGGTTGCAATGTCGAACTGAACCCTTTATTTCGCTCACTGGGGTACACTGTTCTAGTTCCACGTGCCATGTTTACTGAATGTCAGTTATCAGTTATCTCCAGTTAATTTCCCTCTGAAAGTTCTCCACTGCTTTAACCAGGTATTGAACTCACACTCTTTGGGTCCTGTCACTGGATCTAACTAACGCTTTTATCCACTGTGCCACGTGTCCTTAAACATGGCACGTGGAAGTAGAACAGTCTACCGCATAGGTGCCATAGGGTCTTCCAGAATCACCCTCTTGACCCAGAGGCAGCACTACATCCTCAAGGCTGAGTGATTTCTTTTTTGTTCCTTGCGAACAGCGTTGTTCTTCTCGGCAGTATCAAATTACACGCCAATTATATTATCAACCTCTAACCAGTACGCGGCACTTCAAAGAATTCTTTCTCAACAATACAAGAAAACTTACTATTTCTCTTCGTCTTGAACATATGCAAGCCATATGTTCCTTCGGTGAGCCACGATCTCTTAACTTTTTTTTAAAAATTTTGAAATATCATTTTCATCAGATCATTTAATCTGTTGTATGAACATTTCCTTTTCCTGACAACATGTTAAAACTGCGGACTTTAAAAGTTCTTATTTACTTTCCTGAAACGAGCTACTGACACTACTTCAACCGTCTAAATTTGGTAATATATTCTTTATCTTATTTTGTTAAAATTACCCGTGTTTCCTCGTCGTCATCATCCTTAATTAATATTCTTGGCATGAGTAAATCAGTAGCCCATTTAAATCCCTAAGCCATAGTATCCATCTCTTCTTCCTCTAGTTATGATCTCCCTAGCCGTGGTTGGAGACCAGTGGAGGAGAAGCACTTTGATATTAAAACCATCTTGAAGGGGTTTGGTATGTTTCGGGGTAGGCCATTTGGCGTCGCTGATCGGTGTAGCCGATTCGGCGTCAGAAAAATAATTTGGCTATTCAGCACAGTCGTTTAGGCGTCAGACTATTTCGCCGTCACCGTCTTTGACCGGAGTCTCTCACCCCATGTTTGGTTTGTGCTGTTTCGTTTTGTTTTACGGCATATCAACCTTTATGGTTTATTTAATGCAGACAAGATTTTTATTTCTGGTATTTTTTTCCAAAATTAAATTGCTGGCAATATTTTTTCAAAAATGTATTACTGGTAATATTTTTCTTCAAAAATGTATTGCTGGTAATATTTTTCAAAAATGTGTTTCTGGTAATAATGCATTGCTGTTAATATTTTTTTTTTCCTTAAAAACTCATTGGTGGTAATGTTTTTTTACAAAAATTTATGGCTGGTACTAAAACTCATCAAAACACCCCCACAGTACTCCCACCCTTTTCGGGGACTTACTACCCGCCCATAGCTGGGACCCCATCATGTGCCATTACCCCGGAACACCAGCAACTAAGAGATAGTTTCACACTCCTCAAAACCTCCTGACCAGAGGCACCGCTGTCAGATGCCGTTCATCTTATTACCCAGGACGCGGATGTCGCTTATCTTCATCCATCATGTATCACCGTATTTCTTCCACGTTTTGATAAAATATTTGCTTCCATTTTGAATAAAAGAGCTTTGTTGACTAGAAAAATATGAATCAGAGAGAGAGAGAGAGAGAGAGAGACAGACAGACAGACAGAGAGACAGACAGACTATAACGATGGAGTAGTAATCTGACGCCTAATCGTCCATCTGACGAAGAATTCCTATGTTGAATCGGCCACGGAGAACCAGCGACGCCAAATGGGCTACGCCGGCACGTCCCATTCCCAGGCTGAAGTGTGCTTAGCACGGTCAGGCTCACTTACCCTAGACTGAGTTACGATTGATGTATATCTTGCTCCCCCAAACACTCTAATAAGTTATTAATCATAGAATCCATGTATGTCAACAAGATACTGCGACTTGCCACTTTTTTCACAGATTGTTTCTAAATTAAGGTAACCCTAACAAAGTGATTTAAAGAAATAAATTGATCTTTTAGTTATCAAAATCATCAAAGTTTAGATCATTCCTTTACATTGCCTGGTGGCACGCAAAACTAATTTTAATTCATTACAATATTACACGTTAAATCATCTTTGCCCAGGACCATTTATAATTTCATCTTATAAATGAAAATCAAATTTAAAATCTATTTAAAGAGGTTCAGAATCAAATAATGGGTTATATGCATAAAGATGGGGGTGGGGACACGGAATGCCGTTTGAACAATTTCTCAAGAATGAAGCTTTTTTAAAATGTGACAACTTATTCTGCACATTGATGTAAGTAACTAGCTGAATTGCTACATCTACGTATCCATCTGTATGCCAGTGAAGTCTGTTTTCACGCAAAACAGACTATGAAAATCTATAATCAAATTAAATGTACATATTTTTTATTGGTGACATATCCCTTGACTCAGATAATCAATATAGCGTGTGTATATAACGATGTATAACTGTCTGGAGTTATCTCCCTTCATATTCATCTTCAGTGTGTTTGTGTGATATGGTTCTATACAACCTGTTCTACTTTGTTTCTCTAAGCAATATTTGTCCCTTTGCTATCCTTCCAAGCAGATATTAGTTTGTTCGTTGTTTCCCACTACGCCCTCTTGGCTTCAATATGGCGAGTGAAGGAGGAACTATTGCTATGGTGAAAGTTAATAACAAAAATTTAGAGAAAGGAATTTTCCAGGATGAAATATTTTGCACATTAAGGAAAAAAGCTAAAGAGAGATCTTTATGCATTCTTCTGTTTGGCAGTGAATGTCGGACAATTTCTCCACAGAGGTGGGGAAAAAGAGACTCGAAGATATACAAGAGCTAGAATGAAAATCATGTCTGAAATCGGAAAGAGACAGCGGGAATATTTGAGGACACATAATGGCTTTCAAAATGTAATACTACCGAGATATACTGAG
>CAHIKZ030004739.1:0-19750 GCA_903632075.3 Acanthosepion pharaonis | reverse complement strand
ACCCGGGAAGTCAAAAATTTGAAATTTAAAAAATGGGTTTTTAAGTTATTAAACAATGATTTTGAAGGAAAAAAATTTACCAGCAATACAATTCTCATAACTAAAACATATTTAAAATCTTGTTGGCATTAAATAACCCATTGACGTTGGCTCTCTTTAAAACAAAATAAACCTACCTCTGTGAAATGATATGATTTACTGGGAATCGTCTTTTGGTTTCATGCCTTTTTCTATTCCTTCTTTTAGACTCAGAAAAAACCAAACAGAATAAACCATCTTTTCTTTTAACTTCAAAAAATATGGGAAATTAACTCATGGTTAATGCTTTTCCCAATGGTATTTGAAGCAAAAAAAAATCTTGAAATTTGAACAAATAGAATTCCACTGTTCTGGGTAAATTTTGTTAAAAAAAAATAATATCCATTTTTTTAAAATTTTAGAACCAAAAAAAAAAAAATGACAAGCAATAAAACAAACAAAAAGAACGAAAAAAAGACATTGAGCGCTGTTGTCGTCTTTTAATGATTTGAAAAGCAATAGAATCAAATTGTCATTTTCTCACGGTGATGGATTCGGTCGTGAACAAGCAAAACGATCGCGTTGTTAGTTTCGATCAGGACGATACTCCGATTTCCGCTACGTGTCTACGAATAAACCCCGGCCTCCCTAATGATGTTAAGTATCGTGGTCTCAAAAAAAAAAGTTATCTTCTGTTTGAATCAGAAAGAGACAGTTGAAACATTCATTATATAATTATCAACAACCACGAAAATCCTGCCTTATGATATATTTGAATAACCAAGAATAACAGAGATGTTTTCAGAGAGAACATACCTCTCAGTACACACAAAAAAATGTTGAAACAGTAAGTTGAAAGGATAGTCAAACAGCATCAGTTTCTGGTCGAAAGATTTGATTTTCTTAACCCTCTTTTCTCAATATGTGACCCAGGTGACATGGTGCACGAGTTATTCAGCTAAAAAGAGAACAGGTTAAAATAGTTTTGAGCCAGCCTCACCATGTCTTCCCAACTAAGCAATGATGAGAGGAAAAAGATCATTCAGGCCTTCAGTAATGGTGCCAACATTCATACTCTGGCTTCCATCTTCAAAGTCCATTCAAGAACCATTGAGAGAATGGTGAATAAATTTAAAAAAAGAGGCAACAGTAGAGAGAAAAACTGGATCAGGAGGTCACAACAGGAAGAGGGATCATCATTTCAAATTAGAGCTAAATACATTCTTATTGTTAAAAGTATAGTACCAATAGTGTTATAAAAATCTCAGAGAATTCCAGTAAGATCATTGCTAAGATACAACAGTTCAAAGCTTGATCTAATAATTGACAATTTTGTTGTTACACCTGGTATATATGCATGCATGGCTGTATATATGAGAATACAGACAGGATGATTAAAATATATATAAATTTCATTACACATAATGCAAATTTTACTATAAGTCATATGAATTAAATGTAACAAGTGGGTGTAACAAAATTATTGCATTTTTAACTGATATATACAAAGTCTGATCAACAGGTATCAATATGTGACTATACACATATTTTATCTATATAAACAGCAGATGATAAAACACTGAAAAAAAAAAAAAAAAAAAAAAAAAAAAAGAGAATGCAAATTTTACAGTAGGTATTCTATGTGCCATATCCCTTCACGACATAGGTGATCATGGCTCTCCACAATTTTCTACCACTTGTGGCTCTTAGCAGTTTTTCTTTTGCTAAGAACCCCAACCCTGTTCCATCATCAATATAACCTCATCAGGCAAGTGGCTTGCTGCCTTTCTCTATCTCTCCTACCCTCAATATGCTCTGTGAGGGTTAAATTTCCTAATCCTTCAGTGTAATGAAATAATGTATTTTTGAGACTCCTTCACACAGAATGGTATCGAGATACGAGTATTGAATATATATATATATATATATATATATATATATATATATAGGATGGGTAGAAAGAAACTCCCTATTGAAAATTACCTATAACTTTTGTTAATCTCACCATATTTGCATGAAACAAAATATATTGTGATTCCTAAAGTGGTAGAATTTGATTGCTATAGTCTGTTGTTATTTCAGAATGACAAGTGTAGTCCAGAATGGCACAGTGCTTGACACTACATGAGTGTTTTCAGCTAGCATCCTGTTACGAAGTGTGACAGTCTGTTGTACAAGTGCAGAGATGGTAACATAGTGTTGATGGACCTCCTGCTTCAGGAGATGCAAAAGCCATCAGAAACTGTCAATCCAAGCTGATGAGTACAGGATCTGTGGTAATTCCCCACAAAAAGAGGTTGTCTTTAACATCCAAATTGGAAAAAAAAATGCAAAATGTAGAATTTTAACATTGTACTTTACTTCTACCATTATACAGTTCAAAGTAAAAGAGGGTTTATGAAAATCAACCAATAATAAAGTTATTAACAATTTTAAGTAGGGAGTTTCTTTCCAATCATCCTGTATATTTCTACCTGAAAAACTCTTAAAACAATGGTTCATTATGAATTTTGTTGGTGATCTTAAAAGTTTTAAATTTGTTTATAAAGGGTTTTAACAAACAAGTTCCTAGTTATCATAAAAAAAACACTGGTAATAAACACTGCATCTGGTGAGATTGTAACTTTCTTTTGCTTTATTCTTTTTTTAATGTGTCCTTCAGATTTAGGAAAGAAAAATTAAAATGTTTGTCTAAATGATTATTATTTAGTTACATAATGATCAAACATTTGGGAAACTCAATGTGGTGCAATGGTTAGCAAGCATGTCTTGCTAGAACAATTATGACTGAGTAGTGAGTTCAGTCCTCACTGGGTGCCCCATACTTTTGGCCTTGTGACACATCTAAGCTATGCTTAGAAAATCACCATAATAATCAAACATTATTCAAAATGTCAGAAATTGTGCTGCTATTAGTAGCCATTGAATATAATTTTTTGAAGTTAGAATTTGGTGTATATGGCTTGTTATTGGTAGATGGTATAAAATTCCAACAACATCTAACCCTTTAAAATCTTGTTTTTCATCTGTACCAACATTTTACAGTCTACAACATTTGAACACTTATCAAATATTGTAATTAATATAAATCTTTTTATAGTACTTGACAAGAAACTAATTATAAAGATTCACAGTTAAAAAAATATTTTTCAAAGCAGATGATACAGTTTAACAGACTTTATAAATTGCTGATTAAAAAAAACTCTGGCATATTTCTTTATAAAATGTCTTGTTACTGGTTTGTCACAATAGCTGAAGAAGAGAGTGATCTTTTTAATGCTATTAAAGAGTTTTCAAGTTTACTCTCAACAAAATAAAAAGAGAATTACAGAAACACTATCGACAGAAATTTCAGTTTGTAGATTTTATAATGTCGACCCTCCATCTACAGAAGTGGACGGATGTAGATGGAGCAGATATATCAAAATAAATACTTCAATTCTTCATCTTTCTTTAATGAAGGTTCCTTTGATTTTAGAAATGTTTAAATATTTTCAAGTTGATTAATAAACACTACATATAAAAAGTGGAATGAACTTGGAGTTTATTATTGTTTTAGGTATTCTTCCATTTTGCTTGATTTTGTTTTGCATATCAACACCTCTATGGGTTATTTAATAAATATGTATTGTTGGTCCTTTTTTTATATAAAAATGTATTGCTGGTATTTTTACTATAAAAATGTATCTTTATACTTTCATAGTATTTTGTTTTTTTGTTTGGCAGGGGTTCCCTATTTTTCATAGTTAGGACCCTAACAGGTGCTACCACCCGAAGTCAGGGGTGGACCTTGGAACAACAATTAAGAGGTTGTTCAATACTCCTTAAAACATTGAATCTCTTGATCAAAGGCCTTGCTGCTGGATGTAGTTTATAGTCATACCTAGGACTTGGATTTCTTCTGATCATTTAATAAAAAAAATAGAAACTTTATAATATACCTTTGTCTATATATAAATTATTAAATGTAAATCCTTGCTGTGGTCATCCAAAAACTAGAAATTGAGTCAATACAAACAATTTATTACAGAGTTCTAGTATCATGTAAGCAACATAAAAAAGTATATATATATATATATATATATATATATATATATATATATATATAGTTGTATTTTTGCTCAAGTCCAAAAAAATATCATGAATCTTTTTGACGATGGTAAATGCTGAAATTTTAAAAGTACTTGAATCATTACATTGGGATATCATTTGATTTTAAGTATTATAATTATTGGCAATATGATACTTTTAGTAAAACACTTTATGGTGTTTGGTTATTAAGCAAAAAAAAAAACTCAAAACCAAACATTGAATATGGATAACAGTAGAAGGGATAAAAAGAAGTCTCAGCATGTAAATACACTTACAAGTATTTAAGTACAATTATTTCATAACATCTTGATTTTTATTTATAATGATTAGATTGAGAGAACACATTTGAAACGTGCATGAAATTTAGTATGGCCAATTAAATCATTATTAATGTCTGGTACAATATAATTTCAGGTGAAGTTAATATATTTCAATAATTATGGCTGATCTATGGATTATATTGTGAACCATTGAGTTAGTTATAGAACAGTGTTTCAATACTGGGTATAGATTTTTTGCTATTGTAGGTAATAGTTTATCCTACCACTACATAAGATTGATTTTAGAACAATCTTCTTTTATGCACCATGTCCCTTCAGGACATGAGCGATCATAGCTCTCCACAACTTCCTATCCTTTGTAGCTCTTAGCAAGGTTTATTTTTTGCTATCTCTACTAATCCCTGTTCTTCTATTTACACAAACTCATTAGGTATGTTATTTGTCAATTCCTTTAACACTTCATGTCTTTAATATATCCTGTGAGTGTCAAATTCTCTAAGCCATCTTTTCTCATTATGTGCCTAAGAAATTTCAATTGTCTCTTTCTGATTATAAGTATAAATGTCCTTTTTGTTTTCATTTTCCTTAAAACTTTGTCATTACTCACATGTTCAGTCTATGGTATTATCAACATCCTACTGTAGAACCACATTAATATTGCCTCAGCTCACTTCTTCATGTGTAAGGAGACTATCTTGCAGCATTCGCTATCATATCAGAGGACCAATACTACATATATGTTTCTTTTGTAGCTAATGAAATTTTCCTGTTTCTTAATACTTTGCTTAACTTTTGGAAATCATTTTTGTCATTTCATTGTGGTTATGTTGTCTTGTCTCATTATAGAAACAGAATACTATCTTGACTGAAATTAACAATAGGGATACTACAGCTAAAGGACTTTGAAAGAATTTAAAGGGGAATTACTACTTGTAAATAATGCAGAATGCTAAAAATTAGTCCATAATATCTAAATTCTTTCTATATTAATTAAATATAGTTGTATTTTTATTAAACATTTTTACCTCAGGAAAGGCAATAAAGCCACTAAGACACAAGGAGTTACAGAATATGAAAAAAAAAGACTAATAAGAGACAGAGCAATAAAAGAACAAGAATTAAGACAGAAGATAACTATGGTCATTGCATTTAAATTTTTGAAGATCAAAGTCACAGTCTTTGAAACTATCATTTTTTTTTATTTGAATAAAAACCCAAATGGTAAAATATCATCTGTTCAATGAGATAGAGTAACAACTGATTACAGCACCATGATAATAATGAGGCATTCACTGAGAACTGAATTTAGTATATTAACTAAGATACTAGTTTGTAAGCCATAACTATATAGTTGATACCACAGAAAGATAATATACAGGCTGCCCAGTAAAAAAGCAACAAATTTATTATCACTGTTTTAACTTTCAGGAATAATTGACCTTGAATAAATTTCTTTAATATTCATGACCATGAATAAAGCTATTGCCTCCTGTTTACCATGCTTACAATGTTATGTTGAACATTCAGGCAAACATTTTGAACATCTATGATGATTGTTCAAATTTGTGCATAAATTTTTTTTCTGAATGAGTTCATTTTTATTGGATACCCTGTATATGTGTTTGTGATGGCATTGCAGTTGAAATTAAATGGATTCTTTGTTTCTGTTAGAAATGAAAATTTTCTCCTTGTTGGATCCAAAGAAATATAAAACTTGGTAGGTTTTCTTTAATTTGACAATTAAGGCCTCATTTGCAATTCGTTTTAATGTAAATCTAAACAGAGCAAGAAAAATCAAGATGTCATAAAATAATTATACTTATATAAAGGCTGAAATTTCTTGATAACAATGACGCCGTTTTTCCACTTCACTTGATCAGTGAATCACTTTGGGCGTGACTGAAAGGGAATTTGCTTAGAAATGTTCATGTTTAGAAATTCATTCAAATGGAACTGTTGTAAACCATGAGAAATTCATGGACACTTTGTGCTTTGTGAGAATATTCTACATAGTCTGATCAATCTTTAACATCAACTGATCGAGACAAGTTTCAGCAGTTCAAGATTTGGCATGACTGATTTTACAATAACTTAAAGAAAAATAATTTAAGCCTTGAAATAACCAATCTATATAATATCTCTGTTCTGTCAGTAACACTTTCATTATATCTTGACCATTGATAATCACTTTTTTTTTTACTCATTTGCCATGCATTTCTATAGTTAATGTTTCTATATTACCAGTAGTGTGCAGGAGCAGCAAACAGAGTATCACTTATCAGTTATCTCCTGTTAATTCCCTTCTCCACTGCCTTAACTGGGTATTGAACTCACACTTTTTGGAAACATGGCACAGTAGATAAAGGTGTTAGTTAGATCCAGTGACAGGACCCAAAGAGTGTGAGTTCAATACCTGGTTAAGGCAGTGGAGAACTTGGAGAGGGGAATTAACAGGAGATAACTGATAACTGACATCCATTAAACATGGCACATGGAACTAGAACAGTCTGCCCCAGTGAGTGAAATAAAGGGTTCAGTTCGACATTCCAACCACCCAAAGAAGGCTGGAGCATACAATGGCTGAAACGTTGTCATAAATATGGTGACAAGGATGAGAACAATAGTCCAAATAACATATATAGTGTACATAATGCCTCATCTCAGAAATATAGACAAATCTGAAATCACATTGAAATAGCAAAAAAATGCTTTCCAACAGCTAATCAAAGTATTAAGAAACAGGAGCATTTTGTTAGAAACAAAGAAAAGTGGAATGAACTGCTATGTAATTATCAATCCTCCTATATGGCAGTGAATGCTGGACAATTTCCTCACACATGAAGAGGAGACTTGAGGCTAGAGATGTCGTTTTATAGAAGGATGAAGAATACAAAGAAAGAGTGCTTAAGGCTATCAATCCTCCTATATGGCAGTGAATGCTGATAGAAGGATGAAGAGGAGAGAATAGATGTGGTTCTAAAATGATGCTGAAAATACAAAGAAAAGTGTGCTTAACTGTAATATCAATCCTCCTATATGGCAGTGAATGAAATTTCCTCACACATGAAGAGGAGACTTGAGGCTCAGATGTCGTTTAATAGAAGGATGCTGAAGAAGGAGTGCTTGTAATATCAATCCTCCTATATGGCAGTGAATGCTGGACAATTCTCACAGATGAAGAGGAGACTTGAGAATACAGAGATGTGGTTCTATAGAATGATGCTGAAATACAAAGAAAAGAGTGCTTAACTGCTATGTAATATCAATCCTCCTATATGGCAGTGAATGCTGGACAATCTCCTCACAGATGAAATTTCCTCACAGATGAAGAGGAGACTTGAGGCTACAGAGATGTGGTTCTATAGAATGATGCTGAGAATACAAAGAAAAGAGTGCTTAACTGCTATGTAATATCAATCCTCCTATATGGCAGTGAATGCTGGACAATTTCCTCACAGATGAAGAGGGAGACTTGAGGCTCATAGAAGATGTGGTTCTATAGAAGGATGCTGAGAATACAAAGAAAAGAGTGCTTAAATGCTATGTAATATCAATCCTCCTATATGGCAGTGAATGCTGGACAATCTCCCTCACAGATGAAGAGGAGACTTGAGGCTACAGAGATGTGGTTCTATAGAAGGATGCTGAGAATACAAAGAAAAGAGTGCTTAACTGCTATGTAATATCAATCCTCCTATATGGCAGTGAATGCTGGACAATCTCCTCACACATGAAGAGGAGACTTGAGGCTACAGAGATGTAGTTCTATAGAAGGATGCTGAGAATACAAAGAAAAGAGTGCTTAACTGCTATGTAATATCAATCCTCCTATATGGCAGTGAATGCTGGACAATCTCCTCACAGATGAAGAGGAGACTTGAGGCTACAGAGATGTGGTTCTATAGAAGGATGCTGAGAATACAAAGAAAAGAGTGCTTAAATGCTATGTAATATCAATCCTCCTATATGGCAGTGAATGCTGGACAATCTCCTCACAGATGAAGAGGAGACTTGAGGCTACAGAGATGTGGTTCTATAGAAGGATGCTGAGAATGCAAAGAAAAGAGTGCTTAAATGCTATGTAATATCAATCCTCCTATATGGCAGTGAATGCTGGACAATCTCCTCACAGATGAAGAGGAGACTTGAGGCTACAGAGATGTGGTTCTATAGAAGGATGCTGAGAATACAAAGAAAAAGAGTGCTTAACTGCTATGTAATATCAATCCTCCTATATGGCAGTGAATGCTGGACAATTTCCTCACAGATGAAGAGGAGACTTGAGGCTACAGAGATGTGGTTCTATAGAATGATGCTGAGAAATAGAAAGAAAAGAGTGCTTAATTGCTATGTAATATCAATCCTCCTATATGGCAGTGAATGCTGGACAATCTCCTCACAGATGAAGAGGAGACTTGAGGCTACAGAGATGTGGTTCTATAGAATGATGCTGAGAATACAAAGAAAAGAGTGCTTAAATGCTATGTAATATCAATCCTCCTATATGGCAGTGAATGCTGGACAATCTCCTCACAGATGAAGAGGAGACTTGAGGCTACAGAGATGTGGTTCTATAGAAGGATGCTGAGAATACAAAGAAAAGAGTGCTTAAATGCTATGTAATATCAATCCTCCTATATGGCAGTGAATGCTGGACAATCTCCTCACAGATGAAGAGGAGACTTGAGGCTACAGAGATGTGGTTCTATAGAAGGATGCTGAGAATACAAAGAAAAGAGTGCTTAACTGCTATGTAATATCAATCCTCCTATATGGCAGTGAATGCTGGACAATCTCCTCACAGATGAAGAGGAGACTTGAGGCTACAGAGATGTGGTTCTATAGAAGGATGCTGAGAATACAAAGAAAAGAGTGCTTAACTGCTATGTAATATCAATCCTCCTATATGGCAGTGAATGCTGGACAATCTCCTCACAGATGAAGAGGAGACTTGAGGCTACAGAGATGTGGTTCTATAGAAGGATGCTGAGAATACAAAGAAAAGAGTGCTTAAATGCTATGTAATATCAATCCTCCTATATGGCAGTGAATGCTGGACAATCTCCTCACACATGAAGAGGAGACTTGAGGCTACAGAGATGTAGTTCTATAGAAGGATGCTGAGAATACAAAGAAAAGAGTGCTTAACTGCTATGTAATATCAATCCTCCTATATGGCAGTGAATGCTGGACAATCTCCTCACACATGAAGAGGAGACTTGAGGCTACAGAGATGTTGTTCTATAGAAGGATGCTGAGAATACAAAGAAAAGAGTGCTTAAATGCTATGTAATATCAATCCTCCTATATGGCAGTGGATGCTGGACAATCTCCTCACACATGAAGAGGAGACTTGAGGCTACAGAGATGTGGTTCTATAGAAGGATGCTGAGAATACAAAGAAAAGAGTGCTTAAAAAATGTAATATCAATCCTCCTATATGGCAGTGAATGCTGGACAATCTCCTCACACATGAAGAGGAGACTTGAGGCTACAGAGATGTGGTTCTATAGAAGGATGCTGAGAATACAAAGAAAAAAGAGTGCTTAAATGCTATGTAATATCAATCCTCCTATATGGCAGTGAATGCTGGACAATCTCCTCACACATGAAGAGGAGACTTGAGGCTACAGAGATGTGGTTCTATAGAATGATGCTGAGAATACAAAGAAAAAAGTGCTTAAATGCTATGTAATATCAATCCTCCTATATGGCAGTGAATGCTTGACAATCTCCTCACAGATGAAGAGGAGACTTGAGGCTACAGAGATGTGGTTCTATAGAAGGATGCTGAGAATACAAAGAAAAGAGTGCTTAACTGCTATGTAATATCAATCCCCCTATATGGCAGTGAATGCTGGACAATCTCCTCACAGATGAAGAGGAGACTTGAGGCTACAGAGATGTGGTTCTATAGAAGGATGCTGAGAATACAAAGAAAAAGAGTGCTTAAAATGCTATGTAATATCAATCCTCCTATATGGCAGTGAATGCTGGACAATCTCCTCACACATGAAGAGGAGACTTGAGGCTACAGAGATGTTGTTCTATAGAAGGATGCTGAGAATACAAAGAAAAGAGTGCTTAAATGCTATGTAATATCAATCCTCCTATATGGCAGTGAATGCTGGACAATCTCCTCACACATGAAGAGGAGACTTGAGGCTACAGAGATGTGGTTCTATAGAAGGATGCTGAGAATACAAAGAAAAGAGTGCTTAAATGCTATGTAATATCAATCCTCCTATATGGCAGTGAATGCTGGACAATCTCCTCACAGATGAAGAGGAGACTTGAGGCTACAGAGATGTGGTTCTATAGAAGGATGCTGAGAATACAAAGAAAAGAGTCCTTAACTGCTATGTAATATCAATCCTCCTATATGGCAGTGAATGCCGGACAATCTCCTCACAGATGAAGAGGAGACTTGAGGCTACAGAGATGTGGTTCTATAGAAGGATGCTGAGAATACAAAGAAAAGAGTGCTTAAATGCTATGTAATATCAATCCTCCTATATGGCAGTGAATGCTGGACAATCTCCTCACACATGAAGAGGAGACTTGAGGCTACAGAGATGTGGTTCTATAGAAGGATGCTGAGAATACAAAGAAAAGAGTGCTTAAATGCTATGTAATATCAATCCTCCTATATGGCAGTGAATGCTGGACAATCTCCTCACACATGAAGAGGAGACTTGAGGCTACAGAGATGTTTCTATAGAAGGATGCTGAGAATACAAAGAAAAGAGTGCTTAACTGCTATGTAATATCAATCCTCCTATATGGCAGTGAATGCTGGACAATCCTCACACATGAAGAGGAGACTTGAGGCTACAGAGATGTTGTTCTATAGAAGGATGCTGAGAATACAAAGAAAAATTGTGCTTAAATGCTATGTAAATATCAATCCTCCTATATGGCAGTGAATGCTGGACAATCTCCTCACACATGAAGAGGAGACTTGAGGCTACAGAGATGTTTTTCTATAAAGGATGCTGAGAATACAAAGAAAAGAGTGCTTAAATGCTATGTAATATCAATACTCCTATATGGAGAGTGAATACTGGAAAAGAATTTCCCTCCTATATGGCAGTGAATGCTGGACAATCCAATGAAGAAGGGAGACTTAAATACAAAATAAACTTAACTGATTCAACAGGGCAGTGAATGCTGGACAATCTCTTCAAAGGATTGAGGCTGAGAATACTAAAGGACAAAAAAAGAAAAGAGTGCTTTGCTATGGAATATCAATTGAGGTGAATACAGGACATGAAGAGGAGACTTGAGGCTTGTGGTTATAGAAGGATGCTGGAATAATACAAAGAAAAGAGTGCTTAAATGCTATGTAATATTAAATGCTATATGGCAGTGAATGACAATCTCATTCAATCCTCCTTGAGGCTACAGAGATGTAGTTCTATTGAAGGATGCTGGAAAAGAATCTCCTCAGTGAATGCTGGACAATGAATGAAGAGAGACTTGAGGCTACAGAGATGTGAAATAGGAAGGATGCTGAGAATAAAGAAAAGTTGCTTAAATGCTATGAAGGATGCCTGAGAATACAAAGAAAAGATGTATTCTATAAAGGATGCTGAGAATACAAAGAAAGAATATCATCATCCTCCTATATATGGACAGTGAATACTGAAGAGGACTTGAGGCTACAGAGATGTGGTTTTCTCACCAAAATGCTAAAATAGGAGAAATGGCAGTGAATGCTGGACAATCTCCTCAAATAAACATGATTATAGAAGGATGCTACAAAGAAAGAGTCTGAGAATATCAATACTGGACAATTTCCTCACAAATGAAGAAGGACAGCCTATAGAAAATATGAATGGGAATTTTCGTCTTTTAAGAAAAATGGGAATCCTCCTAAAATGACAATCTATCACATAGAACCAGAAAGAGAAAATACAAACTTAAAATTTCTAATATATAATAATAAATGAAAGAGTGCACAAAATTTGAGTGCTTGAAGAAATTTAGAAGGATGCTGAGAAACTATTTGCTTAAATGCTATGTAATATCAATTTATATGGCAGTGATAACTAGACTTTGTTTAAATAAGAAAAAGGAAAGAAAAGAGTGCTAAAATGGTAATATCAATCCTCCTTTTAAAGCTATAACATGAAAGAGGAGACTTGAGGCTACAGATGTTGAAATATATTTAAGAAAAGAAAATGCTATGTTGTATCAATCCTCCTAATGTTGTGAGTGCTATCTCCTCAATACATGAAGAGGAGACTTGAGGCTAAGAGATGTTGTTTTATTCAAATGTATGTAATTCAATTTCACCAATGAAGAGGAGATTTAAAGAATTAAACATATTTCTACAGCATTATGGACATTTCTTTAAGGGAAAATGGCCAAAATTTCATTTTAAGAAAAATTAGGTATGCAGAGAATTTGAGTTCTTGAAGAAATTTTGATATTTAGCAGATTTGTTTAAATAAGAAAAGGAAACTGTCAAGGACTCCTTTATAGAAACTATTAAAGGAAAGGTTGTAAAGAAAGGACTTTGAAAGAATTAGCAAATAAAAAAGCTAAATATCTAGGTTGTATTTTAACAGAGGATGAAAAATGCAACACTGAAATCAAGAAGGGACAAAAATATGTCTTCCAAAATATTAAACAATATGATTAAAATCAGTCTTCCAAAAAGAAAACAATTTTATTCAGAAATAATTAGAAAAAATGACTAAATTGATATGTAATATCATTCGTCTTGAATGCTGGACATAGCAGATGAAGAGACTTGAAGCAACAGGAATATGGTTCTACAGAAGCATGCTGAGAATACCATGAACTGAGCAATGACATAGCTTTAGAGAAAACAGAAACAAAAACATAGCATGAGAAAAAGACAGGTGAAATTTCTGATGAACATAATGAGGAAAAAGAGCTTGGCAAATTTGATACTCACAGGACATATTGAAGGCAAGAGGGACAAGTAAAGCAGCAGATAACCTGCCTAATGAGTATGTTTAAATGGTTTGCAGAACAGAGATTAAGTGATATAGCAAAAAGACAAATTTTACTAAGGGTTACAAAGGACAGGAAATTGTGGAGAGCCATGATTACCAACATTCTGAAGGAATACGGATCATAGAAGAAGACTGATATTACGTAAGTACTTTTTTCTTTGTTTCTAATGAAATTTTCCTGTTTCTTAATACTTTGCTTAGTTTTTGAAAAGCGTCTTTTGCTATTCTTATGTGCCTTCAGATTACTGTGTCACATTTCCCATCCTCTGTTCAAAGAGTTCCCAGATATTTAAACTTCAACTTGAAGCAACAGAAATGTGGTTCTAGAGGAGGATGCTGAGAATACCATGAACTGAGCAATGACATAGCTTTAGAGAAAACAGGACGCCTATATGTCACATTAGAAAGAGACAATTGAAATTTATAAGGAACATAATGAGGAAAAAAGGCTTGGAAAATTTGACACTCACAAGACATATTGAAGGCAAGAGGGACAGTTGAAAGTAGCACATAACCTACCTTTATGTTTATGTAAATGGCTGTCAGAACAGTTTTTAAGAGAAATTGTGAATAAACAAAATTTACTAAAAGCTACAAGGGACAGGAATTTGGGAAGAGCCATGACTGACCATGTCCTTTAGGGACATGGCACATAGAAGAAGAAAAAAAAATCTATGAAATGAAAACATTTAAAATAAGAAATTCTTATGGAATGGTGAGATTCCAAAGGTTGTGAGAAGAAAAAAATATTTATAGGCTAACTTCAAAAGTTAGGTCTTCATATTAACTGAATTAATAACGGACATTCCCAGACTTCAAAAAGATAAACTGTGATTCATCATTTTTTGAATAGATAAACATTTTTTTATAATGTCTGTTCTTTTTAAAAATATACCCATCCAGTGTGATTTTTGCAATTGTTACAGATTTCATTTTCTCTCAGATTTCTAAACACAATAAATACTGTTGAAAATTTTCAACCAAGTCATTTGTCATTGTGTGAAGCATTCCCACTGTGTGTGTGGGCAGCGTGATGGATTGCGACTCAGAAAGAGAAATTGGCAAGCCACGTTCAAATCCCAGACAAGTTTGACATGTTCAATTTTGTGCAAATACGCTTGTGAAAGGGTATGAATCAATCTTTTCTCCCCGCAGCTATGGGTTAAATATGGGTTTATATTATCTTAGAAGAGTGAACTTCATTTGATATTATGAAAATCCAGAGTGAATATCTGACAAATATAAAAATAAAAGATAAAAACAAAGATGATGATATTAGTCCAACTAATTCAGAGATAATACTTCATTTCAGATATACTGAGAAAATCGCAAGCAACAGGAGTAGATAGGTTCGCCTATTGTCCAGTTCACACTCCTCCTCAGTTTTTTGAATAGATGTGGAGATTTATTCCTTGTTTCCTGTTTAAGATTGGGTTTCCAGTTCCTTCTAAAGTCTATTTCAGTTCTATACTTCTAATGTCTCTGTCTAAACTCTGAAATTCTATTTACTATTTATTTTTCTTCAATAGGAGTAGATAGGTTTGTCTATCACCCGGTTTCTACTCCTCCCCAGTTTTTTGAACAGGATTAGAGATTTATCCTTTGCTTCTTGTTTCTTCTAAAGTCTTTTTATTCTCTTCCACTCCCAGTAGCCTCTTGCATCTTGGTTGCATTATTGCCTTGCTCGGGGTGAAATGATTAAAAAAAAAAAAACAAACCATGAGATGTGAGTGGTAAGGAGAATCTCTCCCACTCCACCATTATTAACTAACTTGCCCAAAGAATAAAAGTCAAAAAGTTTTGTCTTAACAGTAAAGAGATCTTATGTTTATGGATGGGAAGCCATACATCTGAAGCTAGATCGATGTAAAAGCAAGATCTTTTTACAAAGATTGATTTTTCCAGCTTATTAACCCTTTGCAGGTTATTTAAAGCCAGAAAATATTTTTAGATTTTTTTAAAGAATTTTTTTGAGATAATAATGGTTTAGTGATACAAGTCTTATTAATTAACCCATAGATGTGGATTCATAACTTTCCCATGGATTTTTGCACATAAGTGAATATAAGAAGGAGGAATTGTAGATGTCTAAATGTATAAGATAGAGTCTAGAAAATGTAAAATTTATAATGATAAAAGCATTATCAGAGATTAATATGATATTTATAAATATAGACAGTGCGGATAATAGAATTAATGTATTGTGTTGATTCCTATACCAACACTCTCTTGATTTAATTCTATTCAACTGGTATAATGGTGTATAAAGAGATTCTTGGCAGTGTTAAAATGGTGTTGAGTTTTTTCCTGGAAATAAAGCCCAAAGTGGATGTGCAACAGTTGCCAATCATAATACCCTCAAAATTGCTTTAAATACACAGAAGAATGAAGATCATCAAAAAATGCCATATGCAGAGAATTATAATATAAAATTAAAAGAAAATATTCAGCAATTCTCAAGATGTTTCACAGGATTAAAAAAAGCAAACAATGAAAATACTTCTGATAGAGTTTAATTCTATGGCCATCTCAGTTGATGAGTTAAGAATTAAAACTTAAGTAATCTGTCAGATTAAATTCCAGATACATTTGAATAGAATAAATAAAACAAAAAAATTAAAAAGAAATTTTCTTATCATTAATCTGTCTCAAGAATAACAAATACAATTGATAAGCTGACATATTTCATTCTTGTCAGACTTTCAAAATTCATAAGTTGCTAAAATTGTTTAAACTTGAATTAACTGAATTAGAATTTCATGAAAGTGATTATTTAAAAATATATTTGAAAATGCTGAAAAGTTATTGGCCTATCTGTCTGTAATTCTGAGATGAGGTATTTTAACTATTTATGCTATTTACCTTGTTCAGACTGCAATCCTGAGCTTTATTGCCATATTCACAACAGTTGTAATGGAATGTCACCACTATAATCAAAATTCAAAAAGGTGTTGGGCTATCAGCCTTTAGGAACTGATCAATTTTTGAAAAAATTTTTGTGAAATTTAATGGGAGAGTAAAAAATATATAAATGTTGCCTCATTAAATAACTTAGACAAAAAATTTGTCTATTATTTTTAAATATATATATATATATATATATATATATATTTTTTATATATATATATATATATTTTATAAATTTTTAATTTAAAATATATTTTTTTTTTTAATTTTAAGTTCTAACCATTTTCAAAAAAAAAAATCAAGCTGAAAGCTTCTGAATTTAATTTTTAATTAAATTTTTTACATTAGTTCCATTTCATCCTCAAAAATCATTTAATTTATAATATTAATGCTTGTAAATTTATAAAAGCACTATTTTGGAAAAAATAAAATATCTATAAGAACAATTAGATTAAATATTTTACTGTTCTTTTTTTTATATATATATATATATATATATATATAATATATTTACCTTCAAATTTTCTTAATTTATTTATATGAAAAATGATCAGATTTTATGAAAGTGTGTGTGTGTTCTTTCTTGATATATATATATATATATATATATTATATATATATATATTAAGATGTTTCATTTAAATAATTGAGAAATTTTGGCTAAAAATTTTTAATAGGATCCTCCTCATAATATATATTTAAATAAGGTACCAAAATGTAGAATTGGTGGTATATAAAGTGACATCTAATAGTGGGAAAGTGGATCAGAATAAAGTCAGCCCTAATTGGATCAGGTTGGGAAAGAGGTTTGATGCTGAAAAACCCAAAACCTCCATGCTCCCAATTATAAACGTTACTGATGACACTCCTAAGGCAAATTGAAAAAAAATTTTAAAAAAAATTAAAAAGTATATTTTGTGAAATTATGTATCTGTCTTTTTCAATAAACATTTTCCCAGCGATTGTTCCAATGATATTTTTAATTAGTGTTTATGCATCCATTTAAAAATTTACTTTTAAAACTTGATCAACAGGTTTCACTGTTTTACTTTAACTAGATAGATATAATTGTAGAGTTTTATTCTAACAATATTTTGTTTTCTCAAAATAATATTTCTGTGAAAAAATTATTTCTTTAACTTTTTTGCCACCAACAATCTTCAAAAAATTTAAATGGAATTATCAATTGCCATCTTCTGTCTTCTTGAATCAATTTCTTTATTGTATGTTTCATCAATCTTTCAAATAAAAAAATCAATCCTGATTTCTGAAAAATTAACAACCTGGATCCTAGTGACATTGTTGTAATTGCTTGGGATGAAACAATCAAAAAAAATATATATATTGTGTGTGTGTGTGTAACATATTGCAAAGATACCAGTGTTTGAAATAGACAATGGAAACCAAAAATTCAAAATGAGAATACTTTTGGAAACTACAAAATTTTTAAAACAACAATGTCCAGAATTAAACTTTGACATTTTAACAAAGAACCTTTGTTAAAACAGGAATCCGCCTACATATTACAGAACAAAATTTATGAAACTTTTAATAATTTATTTATATATATATTTGTAAATATAAATGATTTATTTAACAGACATTTCCATTATTTTTTTTTTTTTTTTTATTACTATACTAGCAGCCATACCCAGCTGGTCGATCAGAAAAAGTGTTCAATTAGAATGGAGCAAAAAAACAGCATCATGTTTAGATGTAACAGAGTCTATCTTCTTCAATTACTTTAAAAATACTTTCATTAAAAAAATTTTGAATTAATGCAGTTACTGATATAACAGAAGTAGTCTGTATTTATTCAATGTTAGCCGAGGACATGAAGGGGTAAAACAGGCAACATGAAGACCCACTTCAGACCACAATTATTTTGGAGTTTTTGAAATTCAATTTGTCAGTGTGCTACAAGGGATGTAAAAGAGGATACATTTATAAAGCAATTGTTAAGTTTGATGAAAATTGGTTGAAAGATCAACAAAAAAAGAAAAAAAACCAGTAAAATCACCATTTTTTTTTTTTTTTACACGGGTTTTCACTATATGGGTGTACTCACTTATCAAGTTAAATGACTGTTAAACAATCAACTTATTCTTGGCTACAATTGAGTGAAGTTTGTATTAGATTGCCTGAAAATTGAGGGAGTTTTTAGTTTAAAACTAGTGTTGAAATAGATTTTTTGTTTTTTATGGTTTTCCGCTTAACACAGTAGTGTAGAAAAAAAATGAGATATCGTTGAACTCGCCATAATGTAAGTAACCTACATACTGAGTTTGAATGAAATTGGAGGAAAAAAGTTGAATTTATTGATTTTTGATCGGCTTTATTAATTATTGATTTTTTTTTTAAATTATCGTTTTTTTATGCTAAGAACCTATCTTACATTGTACAATGTATGTGCCAAGTTTGGTCAAAATCGGTTGGATGGATCTCAAGTGAAAAGGTATCAGACATTGTATTGCTCTTTCTGCTATCATAATGAACATAAATATCGTGTTTCTTGTTCCAATGTCTTTAATTGTTTTTGTCCTATTTTCATTCTGATTCTGCTGCAAGCATTATTTATCACCTTACTTATTGCTAATTTGACCCATAAAGAGAAATGTAAATAAAACGCACAGTGGAAAGGCAAGTAGCAAGAGGGTCTTACTTGTAATATTTCACAAAGTGATAATGTCCAGGCTGGTGGTATGTTCTACAAACTTTGAGGTACCATGTAGTCTGTTCTGTTCTCCTTACTGCTGTGGGCTTGAGATGATGTCTATCACCTTAGCAGCATATTGGTGTGGGCAGACATGTCTTACCTCTATGCATGCTAAACAGCAACTGACGTTTTGTCATACCACAAACTCATATCACTTACTGGCTGTCACATGACCCATGCGTCATTGTCTTAACTAAAGGGAGATAATCACTCTTTGCTTCCTTACTGATTTATTTTTAATCTGATATTTTTGTTAATTCAAATGTTATTTTCAATGGATACCCATGTTTGAAACAAACACCCCCTTTTTATCTTAAACAGTGGTTATTATGTCTCAATAAATTCACATTTATGATATCCTAATAGAGAAAATGTGCTTTCTGGTAGGGTTCATACTTTTGTCCCCCATGGTTGATTGGTTAGAACGTTCGCATTCTGACCATGAGACCTAAGTTCGAAACTCACCATGATTGATTTGTCAGTAAGAAGACTTCCTGATGTTATCAAACTAAAGGAGTCATTATCTGTGTGTGGCAACTTTGAAAAGTGCCTGAAAACCATACTAGAGACTGACCCAAGCCTTGTGAGGGAAATTGGGTAGACAGAACCCTTGGGAGTCATCGATAGCTGTGCTAGCACAAAGTCACAAGTCATCATGCCTGAGGGCTTGAGTATGCTGGCCTTGTTCAAATTGTTGATCATGCTAGACAGCACACTCTTTCCCAGAAATTGTAACTAAGATATGCTTA
>CAHIKZ030004738.1:0-22115 GCA_903632075.3 Acanthosepion pharaonis | reverse complement strand
ACATCCGACATGAGAACTCTGGCTACTTGTTTTTAGTGGACACCGGGGCACAAAATTAGGGTAATAATACCAGCCAAGCCTAATATTGTTGACGTTGACTAAAAAGACAGACATTTCAGAATTGTAATTTCTTGAAAAATATAACACAGAAACAATATTTTCGACTCAAAGTTATTGTCTAAACACTTGATCTAATTTATAAACTTATCATTGTGACTATATCAACAAAAAAATTTTGTATCATCCATTTCAACGCCCAAGTCTGGGTCAAATAGCAGACGACGCTTGGCTACCAGATACTGAATGAAATGTATCAAAATCATTAGTTCATTTGGAACATTTAGATATGTGTAACAGTTTTATAGAAAAGTATTTTTGCCGTACGCAGTATAAGGAGCTATCACTAAAAATAATTTAATATTTCGTCTTTAAAGGGTTGAAAACTTAATTTTGAAAACAGATGAGAAATGTAGAAAAGTTTATTAAATTATAAACTCGTAATTCTTATTCACGAATGTTTCCACTTATTATGAAAGATAAGAATTTGTAAAAACTTATCTCCCTGCCCCTCAGAGAAAAAACCGCCCCATTGAGAATGCCTGATATAGAAGGTGAGGTGAGGATATTGTTATTTTGAAAAGGTTTTATAGTTGTTGATATGTGTTTCCTTGAAGATAACCATTTATTGCTACTGGTGAGGCTATCTGACTGGAGCTAGAGATGCTTGGCCGGCTAGAGCAGCGGTCAGTGTCAAACTGGAGCTGGGCTGATCATAATAATGATGATGATGATGTTTGGCTGGAACTGCTGCTGATAGTTTGAGCTATGGGCCAGTTGCCAGCAGCTGAAACTGTTACTACACTTTGATCCTTGGCTGCGGAATGCTGATTTTCGAGCTTTGAGGCTTTTTTACATCCTGAATCAGTTTTTACGACAATCGCTGACCCTGGAAAGTTAAGCTTCTTCTTCCATTTGTTTTTTCTTTAATGTCGAAATGCCAACAGAATATGACAGTGAGAATCTAGAAATGTTGTCAGTAAGTGGAATTCTGAAAGAATGTCATTTAAGGCAAGTAGACTTTGCAATATATTGCACAATACCAGAGATACAGCATCAATAGAAATTTATATAATGCCACTGATGTTATTATTTTCAGCATCTCAACTCTAATTGCATAGACCATCCAGCAATCGCTCCGTCCATTCGCCAGGAGAAAACTGTAAATATATATAAAGGCATAATATAAATATGAAATTTGTCACTTAACCGAATGATGCTATATCCAGCATCCCGACTCAAGCGTTTCATAGATGAAGCTTTTAGGAACCGCTTAGTCTACTCGTCAGGAGATACGAGAAATTGACTGCTTATTTTCTCATTTTAATTAATTTGATATTATGTAAAATAATATGCTATTTTTATTGGTTCAGGATTGATATTTTTCTTATTCTTTCATTGTGTGTGTGTATGTACGGGTGTATGTATGTAATTGTGCACGCGTATGTGTATACTCAAGTATGTATGTGTCCGTGTATGCATGTGTAGAATGTTGTAGTTATTTCTACTTTTCATAGTTTTTCCTGTCTCTTTACACCCCACCTCTCTCTCTCTCTCTCCCCTGTTGCTTTTTATATATTTGTTTCTCTTTTCAGCTCTGAGTGTCAATGATAAATATAGAAATCTTACATCCGGTGTCAGTGACTGTCTTTACTCTTAAGATTTTTTCAATGATTTCTTTAGTTTGGAAAATGTAGGTGTATTTTGTTTTTTGTTTAAATGATTTTATTTATTAATTCTTAAATGGCAATGTAAATATATATTTATTCTCTTACCCATTAGTACATTTTTCCCGTTTAATTGAGTGGTATCTTAAGTATTAGAATATTATAGGAGGCAACATTTATAATTAATTTTATTTATTGTTGTTTGAATATGCGTACATAAACTCACATATTCAATACATACATATATATTGACATATATATATATATATATATATATATATATATATATATATATATATATATATATATATATATATATATATATATATACAGACCAATGCACGCACATAAACACATGTACATGTGAATCTGTATTTGTATTAATATATTAATGAGAAAATATAAATATTTTTACATATGGAGAAAAAATATTTCTGGCATTCATTTTTGTGTGTGTGTAGATAATATGAATTAATATGTGTATTTGTATTAATATATTAATGAGAAAATATAAATATTTTTACATATGGAGAACATTACTGAGGGAAATATATGACAAAGTGGTAAAAAGTTTTTGTGACACACGTTTCATCAGACTGAATATAAATTATAACATTTTAATTTAACATTTAAATGAAAAGTAATTATTTTATCTGGTTTGGTGGTAGTTTAAATATTCGAATCATAATTTCTCAGTACACATTTGACCCACTGTCTTTTTCCTGTGTAGCAGTCACGCTTTCTTGAATCTCTCATCCTCGGAATTTCTGTGAACCGGGCATCTAACCCAAGATAAAAAGCAAACAGCAAATATGCTCGATGTCAGAAATAAAATAGCATCCCAGCAAAACGGGCATAAAGTGCAAACAGCAAATGAACTCTACAATGCCAGTCCAAAATCCTTGTACCTGAGAAGATATTATTAAGCAACTCCAAAAGGAGCAAAGTTAAGAAAACACACAGGAAAGCTGGCTCAATGCTGTAATGACAGAAAAAAATGAAAAAAATCATATCTGATTCCAATTCACCAATATTTTGCAAAACATTCCAAAGAAGACAATTCGCCAATTGCGTCAATGTCTAATCTTCATTTAAGAGATATTTTTTAAATTGAAATTTTTTTATAAAATGAAGATTTTAATGTGATTTCATCAGAAGTATTTTTTAAATAATTTTATTTTCATGACTGTTAAAATATTTTTTTATGGAAGAATAAAGAGATTAAACTTTTCCCTTTTAGATTAGTAACAATAGCAGAAATTATTAGTTTAATAAAAATTGGGTGCCCAATACTTGTGTATATCTGTATCTACTGCCAAAGGATTTACAGTAGGGAGTACTTTA
Organism: Acanthosepion pharaonis; assembly: GCA_903632075.3. Lineage (NCBI taxonomy): Eukaryota > Metazoa > Mollusca > Cephalopoda > Sepiida > Sepiidae > Acanthosepion > Acanthosepion pharaonis. The sequence goes on along the minus strand of CAHIKZ030004738.1, from coordinate 19,047 downwards.
TGTCATTTTAGATCTACATTGTAAAAATATGTTGTGTAACATATCACTGGTGAATACATTCATACAGGTGTATATTATTCAGTGAAGAATTTCAACCAAATACAACACCTGAAATCTCAGAATAGAAGCATTTATGAAGTAGAAGTAAACCTGTGTTTTTTCTTCTGTGGGATTAATTTTGGAATAGCTGGCCATAGGCCAGTTTATAGACAACTGAGAAAATTCTCAATAAACAATAATCAGAAGTGGAAGAAAAACAAACAAGGTAAAATAATACAAGACAATATAGGCTTTTAATTCTAGTCAAATGCAAAGAGACTATAATTATATTATAAGGTGTTGACATGAAAACTTACAAAAATAATGCAATAAATGTCTGGAAATATTTTATACTTTTGTTTTTATAATTTACTAGCAGTAGAGCCCGGCGTTGCCAGGGGATGTAACAGTAAGAGATAGATCAAGTATCGACCATCATAAAGATTGAAAAATAAAATTGACAAAGATTATTGTTTAAGGTTGACGGACACACATGTCTTAATTAGTTTTTTTTTTTTTTTTTACGAATTGGTCAAACCCAAATTCAAACAAAAACATTGTTTACAATCGTTATGAGTCTATCGATTGGTGAATAGAACTTTATTATAAACAATTGTCTTGTAAATAAATGGAATTTTTAAAGCATTCTGAATGTAAAAATAAAGAAAAAAATTTGCAAGACAATAAGAAACACTACCTGCCAAAAAAAAAGTGAAGTTTTGTTGAAATCGATTGAAAAATGTAGGTAGCCTTTCTCTGAAAATTTTTTACAATTTATGATTTTTACTTATTGAATACAGTAAAAAAAAAAATGCATATTTTGCTTGTGGTGATTCATAATTAGAATTCTGATTTGAATATATTTTCCACTCGTTGTTTCTATTACAAAAAATATTAACTTTATTTGGGTTTATTAATTTATTACATGTACTGTGTTCTTTCCTTAATAATTATCATCTTCGAAATATTGTTGTTTTTTGTCTATCAGATTTCTTACGTCGGCATTTTTAAATTATTTCTTTATACTTTCTTTTAAATATTGAATTAATTTCAAATAGAACCAATGCCTTATTGATCTGCCTTGTAACAAATTGCAAAGGGAATTGTAAAAACGGCCCTAAAGTACGTGGAATTAACTTTCCCTACAGATAAAGAATTATCCGATTTTTCGATTCGTACAATCAGTAGAGATTGTTAGATTATTGTTTAGGTTTACGGACACGCATGTCTTAGTTTTTTTTTTTTTTTTTTTACGAATTGGTCAAACCCAAACTCAAACAAAAACATTGTTTTCAATCGTTATGATGAGTCCCACGATTGAATAGAATTAGAATTTTATTATAAACAATTGTCTTGTAAATGGAATTTTTAAAGAATTCTGAATGTATAAATAAAGAAAAAAGTGTGCAAGACAATAAGAAATACTACCTGCCAAAAATAAAAGTGGATGTTTGTTTTATCGGCTGAAAAATGTAAGAAATCCAATCCCATATATAAAGGAACACGCACGCACACACACACACACACACACACACACACACACACACACACACAAACAACCTGGGTTTTTAAACCTAAGTCACTCCACGGAATCGCTAAAACATAGAGCATAGTCTGATGAAAAAGACGCCAAAGTTTATGAAAACAAAATTTTATCGTCAAAATGCTTATGTTTTTATGAAGAGGATAAACTAAATTTTTTTAAAATTATTTTTTAAAATTTTTCCATCTTTTTAGAATATTCTAAATTTTGATTTAAAAAAATACTTGTTTCTCTTTGTCGCAACAAGGGATAGTAAATAACATAGATAATTTTTAGCGCGTTTTTTTTTGTATTTACACACATTAATTTGGAAAATCTTGCAAAAATAAAAATAATTGTCAGATGTTAATGAAACTTTCAGAAACTATTCACAGATGATCGAAATTATTAGAAATATGTTTCTTTTTATTAAAGTCATGGCAGAAATATTTTTTTTTATATTTATTAAAACCCCCATAACTAATTTTATGAAAAACTCTAGAAATTCGAGACCATCGGTTTTAGTGATTATAATAGTTAAAAGCACAAGGCTTTGAAAAATGCAAATCATGTTTTTTTTTTTTTTTTTTTTTTTTTTGGCCAACGTACCTGAAAATCAGCTGTGAATTGTAACATACAAAATTCAATAAAACAGTTTTATTTAGTTTCAAATGCTTTTTTTTATTTGTTTTAATTTGTTTTTATGAATATGGACAATATTTTCTGAAAGCAAAAAATTTTTTCAATGAAAATTGATTTTTTAATACAATTATTTCTTATTTCTTTAATTTTAAAAAGATTTTTAAAAAATTTTAAATTGAATTTTTAAAAATATTTTAACATTAGTTAAAAGCAACATCAACCTTTCAAAGTGTCCAGATGAGATCGTCATTGTCTAGCGCTTTGAAAATTGTATCATTTGGACCAATCAGAAGACCCGTAGTAATTAAGAAATGTAATTTTTGTGTTTATAGTCGGACAGTAATTATCAAGTACGGAAGACCAACCAGAATACAATTTAGTTGCATTATTTGAGTTCAGCATTGTTCTCCGCTGTTAAACCCTTTACTTTTGCGAAACACGTACGGAGAAGTTAATTTGAGTTTTCAATTTCAACTGAGAAGGGTACCTACAAGTAACAGTATCATCTTATGAAATTTAACTACTGCTAAACTTTAATTTATATGATCTTATTTTTATATTAATCTCAGTTATGACATTTTTCCATAAATGAAATATCAAAATTAATAATAAAATGAATGGAAATACAAATAACACAGTAAAATGTAATAAATGTACATAAAATTATAGTATTTTATGTACACTTCTGATAAAATTTCATAAGAAAGGTACCTATAAATTAATTAGATACCTTTTTCTTATGAAATTTAATCTCACTGTTAACAGTCTTATTTTTTAATTTCTTTATATTTTCCATAAAGCATCGTAAACGTAAAAATGAAAGCTAAGTACATAAAAAAAAATAAAAAATAAAAAATTAGAGCCCTGAAAGTTTTCCTTAAAAGCAACGAGGTAAATAATTTGTTCACTTAAATAATTTCACTTCCTTCCATCCGTAGAAAGAATTATCCTCCCGTAAGTTATCTAAACGTCATGAATATGCCTTTCGTCAATCGTCAAGCGACGCGAAAGGTTATGACCTGCTTTGTTTTATTTTCAAATTACATTTTTTCAGTGCAGAAGCTAAGTTAAGCTTGGTTCAAAATATTTTAAATAAACAGTATAATTTCTGTTTTTATTAAAATCAGTTTTGAAAAAATGATAATTGATTTTTAAAAGAATATCAAAGTCAGATTTTAATCTTTTTTATCAAATCGAAAAAAATTATTGATTATCTGTCCTTTTTTTGATAAAGAAAAACAATATTTTTAACGAAAATTTCAGACGTGTTAGGAACGATTAAAAAATGTAAAAAAATACCCCCAAAATACTTTGATCTTTCCTCTTTAATAATAATATGAACATTAGACGATAAAATGTTGTTTTCGTCAAGTTCGGCTTTTTTTTCATCATGCTATCCTCTTTTGTTTACATTTTCGTGGGTGAGTTGTACCCCTTTCGTTCTCACGATGTGTCTTAATCGTGTTTTCTAATTGATTTTGTTAAAAAAAAATTGTGTTTTTCCCATTTTCGGCGCCGTTAGAACCACCACAATGTAATTTTATGTAGTCCTGTAAAGTTTTGTTGAAATTGGCTAAAAAATGTAGGAAATTCGATCCAATATATAAACGTTACAGACACACACACACACACACACAATCTGCGTTTTATAATAAGTAAGATTTTATAATAATTTTAATTTTATAATAAAAGATTTTTCAATAGCAAAGTAGCAAATCTTATAAATTTACCCTGAAACATTACAAAAATATTTTAAAATAATAAAAATATAATTACTGTTGTAATTCAAAGATAGCATATTTGAATAAAGTACATTATTTTCTTACAGATTTGACAGAAAAAATATGAATATTTCAAATTTTGAAATTCTTCTATTTGTTGATTACAACAGAGTTTTTTTAAAAATGAAAATGCGTTTGAAGAATCGAAAAAAATTTATGTTTTGTGGAATTTTCATATCAGAAATATTCTTAAAAGAATTTTATTTTGACAATAGTTAAATTATTTTTTGTATGGAAGATCAAATAGGTCTATTGCTTAAGGATTTACAGCAGGGATTACTGCATGCTATGGTAAAGTTATATTAAAAAATAATTCCGCTGTGAAATTTGTGGATTGAAAATTTCCCATAATGGAAATTTCAAAAAACACATGTCAACACACACTGGCGAGATACCATTAAACTGTAAATCCTGTGAATATAAGTGTTCTCATATGTCAGGTCTCAAAAGTCACATGTTAAGACACACTGGAGAAAAACGATTCGGCTGTGAAATCAGTGGATCGAAATTTTCTCATAATGGAAATCTCAACACATGTTAACACACACTGGCGAGAAACCATTCAACTGTAAAATTTGTGAATATAAGTGTTCCTAAAACCCATGTCTCAAAAAACACATGTTAATACATACTGAGAACAACGATTCCGCTATGAAATTTGTGGATTGAATACTTCCCAGAATGAAAATCTCAAACAACATATGTTAACATACATTGGTGCGAAACCATTTAACTGCAAAATCTGTAAATATAAGTGTTCCCAAATGCCAAGTCTCAAAAGTCACATGTTAAAATAAACTGGAGAAAAACGATTCAGTTTTGAAATCTGTGGTTCAATATTTTTCCATAATGGAAATCTCCAAAATTCATGTTAACATATGCTGGCGAGAAGGCATTCAACTTTAAAATCTGTGATTATATGTTTTCCCAAAAGTCAGCTCTCAAAATCACATGTTAACACTCAGGAGAGAAAAAAAATTCCGTTGTGAAATCTGTGGATGAAAATTTTCTCACAATGGAAATGTCAAAATTCACTTGTTAATACACATTGGATAGAAACCATATAAATGTGTAACCTGTGGATTTGAGTGTTCCCAAAGTTTAAATCTCAAAAGGCACACATTAACACACACTTAAGACAAAACAGTTTTTACATAAATCATATCTCAACGTACATATGTTGAAACACACTGGAAAGAAACCATTTCACTGTGAAATCTGTCCATTTCAATCTACTCAGAAATGAGATCTCAAAAAACACATGTTAAGATACACTTTAATTTGGACATCTTTATCTGCGCCTCTTCAGAAAATAAAGGAAATAGCCCATCCAGACTTTTCTTTAACAGTATTGCGGTAACAAGTCCTCTGATTGGTTAAAAGATGGTTAACAGATGAGCCAATGACAGCCATGCCTCATTTCCACCTTGGCAGACAATTTAGAAACCCTCCAACATCAGTTCAAACCCTTCACTCACCATACTCACATTCCAGGGAGACAGAGGCAAGATACCCATATTGCATTCGGTATATGCATAGTTGCACCCCCATCATGCAATCAAGTGTCACCTTGGTTTTACACATTCTGAGTCATTCAACCATCAAGATCTAATTAATCCTGATCAGATCGCAGAAGGTAATCACGCCTTCTGAGGCATTCAGTCCTCAAGATCTAATTTATACCTGATCAGATCACAAGAGGTAATTTTCTTCATACTGTGACAGAGAGAGTCTGGGTAAAACACACACGCCCGTATATATATTTTTTTTAGTGAAATTGGAGTGGATTTGAACAGCAAAATTAGATCACAGCATTTTTGTTTACTGATGGTGAAACCTGATCTAGGTTAGAAGTTGTACCCATTGAATCTGGATCATCAGGAGACAATGGAAAATAATTTTTATTGATTAAAACTTGGAATAGAGCTGAGAAAGCAAGGGGGACTTTTAGAATTCAAATGATTCAGGTTGAAACAGCCATAACCTCGTGATAATCGCGTGCGAAGTAGTAGGGCCAAGGGTCGGTTATGACCAGCCGGGTTTTTCTATATAAACGCATAGCTATGCTGAAAAAGAGGCAAACGGAAGAGTTGGGCTAGAGTCAGTGGAGAGTCGAGTTGGAGACTCAAGGAGAGAACGTGACGTCAGAGATTGGAACGAAGCGTCCGCTAACATGTACTGTTGATATAAGTACCGCTGCTTCTGCTACCACGAATATTACTACAACTGTTACTACTGCTAAGGAGGAACGTCACTATAAACATTAAGTCGCACACAGAAATATTATTCCCCCATCGCAAGAGTCGTATATCGTTCTGAGACGATTTTACAACAACTTAATCATAAAACACTCTCTCTCTCTGTCCAGAATCCAGTGTATGCGTTTTTACGTCAATTACTTTTCTTTTCTGTAACCCGTTTCTTTTCTATACTATTCTTTTCTGCCATACAAAAGACATTAACAATTCAATCATTGAATAGTTGTTTGTCCGGCTTTCTACAGATACTTTTTTTTTTTGCTGCATTCTAAATCTCTTAGCACAGACTTTTCAGACGTATCTACATCTTCAGTCGACCGTGAATGAATGAATGAACATCACTACGGACACAAGGCATGTTGGTGTACGGCATAGGGAAACCTTGAACTGGGGATAAAGCGAGTTAATACGCTGGTGCCCCCTACCGAGAAGGAAAAGGGTCCGGGAAACGGCGATGGATCACCCGTGAAAAAGTACGAGGCATGGTGGTCACAGTGCAAGTAAGACCTCTGAGATGCTGGACGTGTTGTGTGGTCGGGAACTTTTCGGCAAGTTGTGAGGAGCGAAGACATTGGCGTTGTGGAGGACCGGGTCACCTGAGACGAACTGTCCTCGCAGGAGAAAGATGGACCACACCGAATGGAACAACCCTAATTCAAATAGAAGGGAGAAATGGGTTGCTACTCCGAGAAAAGAGAGTCATCCGAGCTCTAACCCACACAGGAGGGCCCCTAGACAGACATGGGATCCCCTAAAAAGTAATTGAAAGCTTTTCTAATTAGATAATATCATAGTTTTATTGCATTTATTATTTTACAATTCAGAGCAGATTTTCGATGAAAGGGGTAACTGTTTTAGAAAAGCAATTGATGATTTACATTCTCCAAGGAGTCCTGCTTTTAAATAATAAAATATCCCTGCTCTAAAAATTGAATTTCTCAAAATTTGATGAAATTTAGCAAGTGGGTGGTAACATGTGTAAAAAATATATATACCAAGATCTTCTCAAAAGAAAATTTTAAAGATAACTTCATTCATTTCTGGGTATGTCCTGAAAGTTTCATTAAAATATGACAATTATTTTTTCCAAATCAATGTGAAAAAAGCTCAAACATTCTAATCAGTATTATTACGTCAGCCGCTGACGTAAACAAAACAAGATCTTAACTAACATTTTTAATATGTTAGAAAGGATTAAAAAATGTAAAAAAAAATAGTTTCGTCTTTCCTCATAATAATATAAACATTTTGATGACAAAACTTTGTTTTTATTGAGTCTGTGGCCTTTTTTCATTATGCTATGTTGTTTTTCCGTGAAAACGTGGGGGTATCTACCTAAAACTCTTGGGAATTAAAAGAAACATTTATTTTTTTCTATAAAAACAAAACTTTCAATCCTTTTTAAAAGTTTCTTTAAATTCAATCTTCGTCACAGTAATTAAAACGTGTCTTTATCAACTGCATATATAGTCAAGTTTTTTTTTAATTATTTTTGAAATCATTGTCTTCCTACATGACCGTGAATTGTAGCCAATCCCTTTGTTTTTCAGATAATTAATTTAAAAAATGTATTATAAATTAATTAAATTAAAAAGTATTAAAGATTTTAAAAATCCTTTTATTCTGTGCATTTCAAGATGATTGAAAGATAACTTATAGAATTCCAAAATGTTTCTTGGTATGTATAATTTACTGAAGTTTGTTTAAAAGATCTTTGTTTTATTTCTTAAAACTGAAAACGAGTTGAAATTTCAGCAACACTTTGCTAACATATAATTTTCTATTTTAAATTCTATTTTACAAATATTTTAATTTAATTTTTAAAATTTGGGTTCTGCTTATTTTCCAGAAACTTTTGTTCTCTCTACAATAACCATTTTTTTTAGTTCTTTTTCATTCGCATGTTTCTTTGTATAGTGGTTGAAATTTCCTCATATGTCAAGTCTTCCAGTATTTTGGGCTACACCATACTGGATATTTTTTATGACCTTATATCCCACCAAAGCCAAAAATGTCATTCTCTCCTCTGGAGGCTTTCTTGTCTTTCAGTTTCTTTACCCTATCCAACACTGTGAAACATCAAGTCCATGTTTCTACATGCTCCATGTAACGCGGTTAGGAATCCTATCGGTGGTGCCATATTGTTATGAAGTAGAGTAATCTCTGGAATACATATTGTCAGGTCTACAGATAGTAGTTCAACTGGCATTCGTTATGGCGTTCTGCTTTTATAGCAGGATCTCTTTTACATGCTCTGAGTAAAATTATGAGTTTTGGGTCAAATTTAGATAAAATATGGATCGAAATCTGACAGAATAATAACATAAATAATAAGTAAAATGTATACAGTCTTTCTTGTATGATTTTTTTTATAGATGTGTGTAATGATAATTTAGTGTGAAAAAACAAGAAGTACCTGAGATTATTTTTAACTCAATTTTTGTTGAGTGATAAAAGATAAATGTTATTATTATGGCCTGAAAAGGAAAAGAAGATGAAATTTTAGTTGACGCACGATTTGACGACCTGTCCGTGTGAACTGCTTGTCCGATAATGAGAATTAACAATATAATTAATTTTTATTTATGGACAGACAGTACCGTTTTTTCGTTGATTTTATTTCATCGAACAAAAGAAAACAAAAAGCATATAAGACGGTTGTAAAGTTTTTCTTTAAACCAGACTCATTTTCAACACTGAATATTAAATAAATATTAAATAAACATATTTAAAAAATATGTCATTATTTTCCTCTAAAAATACTTAGGATTAATCATTAATGTTTATTTAATAAAAAGGTTACTCGTCCTTTCAAGTCAAACGATATAAGTTCGAAAACAGGTCGACGAGTTACTTCCACTTGATGACCTTGACATTATTAAGTAATATCAAATAATAATTTATAATGAATTACTTTATTAAATTATGGATTTCCATTAATAGACATGTATGTAGAGTTTTTTAATTAATTTATCCTTTTGATAAACCTATGAGTTTGTCGTTTGTCCTTTCGGAGGATTTTTTTAATTCACATTACACTGGTCGGAAAATCATCTGTCGTAGTGAATGGAGATCCGACATATATAAACGGGGCATTTTTTCCTAAAAAATTTATACTTACCTGGTGTAGGAGAAACGGTGATCAACGAGGCCGTTTTCCCAGAGTGAGGCCCTTCCATTGCACTCCGGTAGGGTTGACCTCTGCGATCGCCCCAAATGTGGGTGACTCGGACACATTATTTCTAAGTGTGGGGTCAGCGTCCGCGCTACCCCGATAATTTAGGTCAAAAACAGACTTTTCCCATTTGACACAGAAATTACATGCAGGGTCGGTAAATCTCATTTCTTATGCGATCGATGCAATAAGATTTTGGGGGTTTCTTTTTAGGAAGTCCTTGGCATCACCTAATTGACACCATGGAGTACAGTCATCAATAATTGAAGGGAATAACAACTTTAGTTTCCAGTTTCTAGTTACTGAATATCTTGATGTTAGATTTCGAAATGCATCATTTCATCATAAACAGAAAGCTTGGAATTTTATTTTCAAATACACTTTTATTATTAATGAAAAAGGTCAGCAATAAATTGATTTTAAGGATTACATTTTTAGCTCGATAACAAAAATTTTCTGCATATTTCATGAAATAATTGCAAATGACGATTGGAAACATTAAGACAGCAAATTGGATAAGAATTCTTTCTCCCAAATATTATGTAAATAAATGATAATAAAGAAATAAATACATTTTCCTGTGATGCTAATAATAAAGGAACGGAAAAGGGTTTTAGGACATTTGTGCAAATTTTATGCCCCCCCTTCCGAAAAAGGACAGAACGACACTCCTTTCCTCTTCCAACGCATGATGTAGATACAAACTTTACTTTGGTCGTTCCAACTCATCGCAAAGCTGACTTGAGCGCGACTAATATAAACATTCTTATCATTAATTAACCTAAAATACTCAGGGACGACGCTAGGGTCTTGTAATATCCCAGCAACAGAAGGGAGATAACCCATAGAGACACAAGAGTTAGGTCCCCTCCAGACATCTGGTGAATCTTAATCAGCAGCAAGAGGGAATAGGAGGCTACCATCACCGGAGGGACAATCAAGAACCATCCTAAAATCCCAGCAAGGCATTAATCGACGCCTAGCAAGCATCGATAGCTTCTTGCGTAGAACATTACATTGGCGACGAGGACTGAATCGTTACCCTCACAAAAACAGAACATCAACACACTTAAAAAAAAAAAATTCAACACGTGTTCGATATATAACCAATATGGCCGCCGTTCCACACTACCCCGAATTTGATTGTGAGTCAACAGCCAAAGCAGCAAGATGGACAAAATACATAAAAAGACTGAAAAACTATTTTGTCGCACGTAACATTGAGGATGACAAACGGCAAAAAGCAATCCTTCTAACCTTTGTCGGCGAGGCTACGAATGACATCATCGACGAAATACCACAGGAGCGAGTCACACCGGAAAAAAATAAAACACATTTCGACAAGCTAGTCTCAGCGGTGCACAACCACTTCAACCCGGAAAACGACACGGAATACAACCGATTTGTGTTCCGGAAAATTAAACAAAATCGCCCAGGCATCGAAGAATTCTACCGCAAACTAAAGGAACCTGCGTCTATGTGCCGTTTTTCCGACATGGATTCCGAGGTGAAGTCCCAACTAATTACAGGCTGCCTGTCGGAAAAAGTCCGCCAGAAGGGACTCATTTACTCAGATATGTCACTACATGACTTAATAAACTACGCAAGGACAACGGAGACGATAGCGTCGCACCTACAAACAATGCGACTGGAAGACAACAACACCGCTACTGCTACAACCGCCCCAATAAACAAAGTCGCGGACGAACAGCGCCGACCAAGCAACTATCCCCGGCAATACCGGTGCAGGAATTGCAACGGAAAATACCCTCATGAGCGGGGACCGACGTCTTGCCCGGCATTTCATACCCAGTGCACATATTGCGGAAGGTGGGGACACTTCACCTCTGCCTGTTTCAGAAGATTAAACGACGGAAACCGACAACGGGAAAAAATTCGTCCCCCACGAACACAGACCAATCGACGCTCAGTGAACCACATTGAAAACGACCAACGGAACCCACATAGCAGTGATAGTGATACAGAATACGTGTTCCACACAGCTGGAGCTCAGAACTTGCCACCTCCAATTGAAATGGATACTCCAGCAAACAGGAGTTCATCTTTATTTTGGGGGCTTCCCAACCAAATAAAAGGGCAACTTGATGAACAATCAGAAACTCTCTACAAAATCAATTCCACAGTTCAGAAACTTTAAGCTGAAAACGCTCTTTATAAACAAGAATTGATGACCGCCCACACCAATATTCACCAGTTATCATCTCTTTTGGATAACGAACGACGAAAATCCCATTTGTCTTTGGAGAGACACTTCATCCAAATGCAAGAAATGCTGTGCACAGAAACGAAGAGTATGTCACATGAAATAAATGAATTGAAGCTTAAATGTTGTCAACAGAATTTTCCTGCCACTCCTTCATCAACTGCTTCTAGCAGTTTCCAACAAAGCAAGAGATTGTCACAAAATGCAACATATTTGCGTCCTCAAAATGATGTTTATGAAGACGCTCTCAAGTTTTATCAAAAAGTTAAGAAACGTCCAACAACAGTTGCTTCAACAGATTTTCAAAATCCATTGTACTCCTCTTCAAATGTCCAACAGATGTCAACAAAATGTAAGTCGGCACCTTGTCCACAACCGTCTGTGCCAGAGCCACAAGTCATGTCTCCCCTCAACTCCATCCAGAAAATGCTACACCCTAGACAGTCACGCAAGAAAATTCATGACAAAACCTCTAGAACTGATGCCAGCCGTTCGAAAATGTCCAACACTTCATCTGACCAAGACCTTGATTCTTCCCCAAACCAGAACATAACTATTTCTTCCACTCAGAATCTCACATTGCAGGGTGATGAAGAAGATCTTCATTCTGATGATTCCAATTTTGATTTGCTTGATTCTCGCAGCTTTGGAAAGTCCGAAGATGGCTTGGAAAGTAGCTCATCCGAAGATTTGGCTTTAGAATGGCTGTGGCCGGACCAAAAAAAAAAAAAACCCTCTCAAAAAAAAAAAAAAAAAAAAAAAAAAAAAAAAAAGAAAGCACTGTAATATCCCAGCAACAAAAGGGAGATAACCCATAGAGACACAAGAGTTAGGTCCCCTCCAGACATCCGGTGAATCTTAATCAGCAGCTACACAGCAAAAGGGAATAGGAGGCTACCATCACCGGAGGGACAATCAAGAACCATCCTAAAATCCTAGCAAGGCATTAATCGACGCCTAGCAAGCATCGATAGCTTCTTGCGCAGAACATTACAAATATATGTTTTATTTTAGGAAGAATTTTAAAGCCGATAATTTTGTTTTGCTTAAAAATTTGTTAAGAATATATCCGCTTTTAAGAAAATTTAAAAAATCGAGCATATATTTGACATTCCAATCTATATAATTTATATCTAAAATACACCAGAATATTTTACTAACTGGAAATAATAAATTTAGCTTTCAATTTTTACATTTTTAAAATTGAATTTTAAACCTTAGGTATCGAAAATTCAGTGGAGGTGCCTATATGTTTGACATAAATTTATTGAACTGCCGTAATAAAGCTACGATAATGGCGAAAATATGGCATGAAAATACAAAGATGTGCAGTTAAGATTACTGGAGATAAATAAAAAAAAATTATTTGTACCAGATAATGGTCATGCTTTGAATCTGTTTGTGTCTGATAGTTCAGTCATCAGTGGCTTCGGATACATTCTTTGGGGTAGTTAATCGTTTATATGTCTTATTTTCTGCCTCGACCTTTCGCTGTAAGATATTATTAACATATGTATCTATTTCTTTGAAAGCACAATGTGATACAAGATGGGAATCACGAATCAATGCAGTCAAACCATTGTGATTTCATTTGAAAAACATTAGATCTGCCCTGACCAACCTACGAGGATAGTCTTTCGAAAAAAAAAGATGGTGCTACAGCAACTGAACAACATTAATGTTGCTATGGATCTTTTAGGAACTTTGTACTTCGCATCATCATTTGCTACGATGTTCTGTTTCAGGTGGACAAAGTGAGTCAATTGTTGTGGTCTTCTGATGTTACTATCGATATTATGATTGCAGAGATCAATGCAATTTGCAGATTTCTTCATATTGAAAAAATGTCTATGCCTCTGTTATGTCGACATCGAGTGAAATTGCAAAAGAAAATGATGTTGATGAAAGGTTTTCAACACAAGTAGATTGATTGGATAACTCTAGTTGAACTAGTGTTACGACTTTATTTACTAGTTGCCACCATGGTCTTTCTAAAAAAAAAAAACAATTTACATAATTTAAATGACTTCTTTTTAACTTAATCTGAATTAAAAGAAATATTAATTTCCGTATCTAAATATATATAAAAACATTTCCGGCATTTTTAAATCACTGGCAACTTTTTGGTCACTCATTAATTCATGGAACCGCTACTGTAAACAAGAAATTTAACATTCTCTTTGAAATCAAATATTTCTCTGAGAAATGGTGTTTCGATCTCTAACAGTAAATTTAAGGATTAACTGGATTTTCTCAACGTAATTATTATAAGTTCCTATTGAAAGGTTATTGTTATCACACACAAACGTACTTGGTATAACATAATTCATTAAAGTATTCTTTATACATAATGCTTAGGCTAATGCTGTAATGCCTGTTTAGTTACTATGAAGACTGACTCCAATACGACTGGTATTTTTTTCAATACACCCCACAAGGAGGGATGTGGTACAAGGCCAGATTTAATGGGGGGTGATTCCGTGCCAATAGGCTTGGGCAAAAATTCCTTAGACCCAGCGTACATGGGGTCAGGTTTGTCAACGTCTCCAGACAAGAATCTTCATGTAGACGTAGCCTCCACTGGGCTCCTCTCTGCATCAAAATGTCTGACTCCAAAACGACTACCAATGACCTTTTACCATGGAACTCTTTACAATAATGGATGAGTTCATAGAGTCAACAAGAGTGGACACTTTACTACACAACAATGGCTAAATATGTCCTTTACAATGAAAGAAAGTCAATTTGTTCAGAGGATGCCATCAGTGGCCCACCAGCATCTTGTGTCTAGGGAAGTTGTGATAATGATAAAAAAGGAGGACAGAAAACTATAAGTGGAGAATACATTTTTATTGTCCAGGAGATATTCAAACATGAAAAATCATTCATTTGGAAAAGTAACTTTTTTTAGATAAAATTTGTGTTTTTACTGACACTCTATCTTGACTGAAAAACAGATTCACGCAGTTTAATGTTTTATCTCCAGCATTTGTACAAGTAACTTCAAATGATTTGTGCAGTGTTTATTAAAATGTTAACAACTAAAATACAAACTGCTTAAAAAAATATTTATGTACAAATTACCATCAATATCTTGTCCATCTGACAAATGATTCAGATTTGGTTAAAGAAAGAATATATAAATTACATTTGAAATTAAATTGATGGCATTCACTTAGTATCAACCAACAACAAATTACTTTAACTATGTTATAATTGTTCTGGGTAGGTTTTGTGAAATGTATCACTTTTCATAGACAAGTCTAGTTACATCCCTGGGATGTACAGATGAGGAAGTTACTGCATTAAGGTTTTTATGCAACTGTGATGTAAGATGTGCACCTCTCAACACTGCAGCATATCAGTTTGCATTTTGTAATATTTGAAATTTTTCTGCATTTCTACAGGTTTTTACATGATGCACTAAAAACGAAATTTTCTACTAATTCAGAAATGAAATCTGCACAACGATAGGATTTCTGTCCAGTGTGCATTCACATGATGCACAAATGATTATTCTGAAAATGCTTACAGCCAAATATCACAAAAATATTTTTTCTCTCTAGTGTGTATATATGATTGACAAAATTTGACTCACGTGAAAATGCAGATACAGAAATTTCAAAAGAATATGATTTCTATCCAGTATATATATACAGATGGCCCACCAAATATCAATACAATGAAAATGGAGAAACAAAATTGTAGTTTTTCTCCAGTGTGTGTATGCATATGATTGACAAAATCTGGATTCAATAAAAATGTAGATCCATGAACTTTACAAACATATGGTTTCCTTCCAGTGTGTGTACACATGTCTCACTAAAGGTGACTTCTGAGAAAATGTACATTCACAAGAATATAGTTTCTCTCCAGTGTATGTATGCATATAAGCCACTAAAGCTTCAGTAAAAATACATATACAGAAAATTTACAAGAATAAGGTTACTCTGCAGTGTGTATATGCATGTGTTTGATCATATCTGACCTGAGTTTAAATTCAGATCCACAAACTTCACAAGAGTAAGGGTTCTCTCCATTGTGTGTATGCATGTGTGTCACTAAGTGTGACTTCTGTGAAAATACAGTTCCACAAACATCACAAGAATATGGTTTCTCTCCAGTGTGTGTACGCATATGTTCAACCATAGCTGACTTGTGTGAAAATGCAAATCCACAAAATTCACAAGAATATGGTTTCTCTCCAGTGTGTGTACGCAGATGTTCGACCATAGTTGACTTGCGTGAAAAGGCAGATCCACAAAATTCACAAGAATAAGGTTTCTCCCCAGTGTGTGTACGCATATGTCTGACCATAATTGACTTGAGCGAAAATGCAGATCCACAAACTTCACAAGAGTAAGGTTTCTCTCCAGTGTGTGTATGCATGTGATTGACCAAATTTGTTTTCTGCGAAAATGCAAATCCACAAATTTCACAAGTGTATGGTTTTTCTCCAGTGTGTGTACGCATATGGCTCACCAAATCTGTCTTCTGTGAAAACGCAGATCCACAAACTTTACAGGAGTAAGGTTTCTCCCCAGTGTGTTTACGCATATGACTGACCATATTCGACTTCTGTGAAAAGGCACTTTGACAAACTTCACAAGAATATGGTTTCTCTCCATTGTGTGTACGCATATGTCTCTCTAAAGCTGACTTATGTGAAAATGCAGATTCACAAACTTCACAAGTGTATGGTTTCTGTCCATTGTGTGTATGCATATGTCTCACTAAAGACGACTTATGTGAAAATGCAGAATCACAAACTTCACAAGAATATGGTTTCTCTCCAGTGTGCGTACACATATGTCTCACTAAAGCTGACTTCTGTGAAAATGCTGATCCACAAACTTCACAAGGATATGGTTTCTCTCCTGTGTGTCTACGCATATGGCTCACTAAAGACGACTTATATGAAAATGCAGATTCACAAACTTCACAAGAATAAGGTTTCTCTCCAGTGTGAGTACGCATATGACTGACCATATTTGACTTCTGTGGAAATGCAGTTTGACAAACTTCACAAGAATACGGTTTCTCTCCAATGTGTCAGTAAGTGCAGCTCATGTGAAAATACAAATCCATAATCTTCACAAGAATATGGTTTCTCTCCCGTGTTACTATGTCCAACCTCCATGAAAATGTAGATGCACAAATTTTACAAGAATATGGATTCTTTGTAATAAGTGTTCCCACCTGGTCTGTACTTCACAGCAGCTTAGCAGATGTCACATGAATATTGCCTATGTTTGCTGTTTATTCATGTATAGCACTAAATGTGTTTTTGAAGAAAGATAAACCACACATTTGAAAGTTCATCATTTCTTGCCAGGTAAAGTTCATTGTCAGGCTTTTGGCATTGTAGATCCATCACTTTCACATGAACCATGTAGCATACATTTGTCTGTGTTTCCTGGAAAGTGAAATGTCCTTTCCTTTATTGGAGTCCTCAATAATAATCACTGCCATTTTTGTACAGCCAAAATAGCTGTGAAGAAAAAAGGCATAAATGATATATTAATAGAAGCAGTAAGTTATATATGAAAGCAGTTTATATTTTGAGTAAAATAAAGATTTTTAGAAAATAACCTGCAATTCATTCAGATGTTGTTTCCTATATTTTTCAAATCAAACAAAGATCCATATCTCTATCGAATTTTAAGCTTTACAATAATTATTATTTCATAACATGTATTTTACTTTCTAAAAAGTTTGTCAGATGAATTATCTCTCTTGCTTCAATACAACAATAAACATCATTTAGTGTAAGACCCAGCAGAGATCTGTGATCTTGTGTCCATAGTAGTCCCATTATTAATTTTTTATAAAAAGACAATTAGCCAATCTGGGTCATCACAGTTTCATCAATATTGATACACAGGTTTAGGTAGCAACTTGATTCAGATAAACAGACAGAAATTTATATATATTTATATATATATTATATATATATATATATATATATATATATATAATCGTCTGACGATTGCATATATATATATATTGCATATAGCATGAAACAGGTCATCCCACTTTTTTATTTCTGATATTGAGCACTTTATCCCATAAATATAGAACCTTTATATTTCTTTATATATATATATATATATATATATTATTTTTCTGTCTGTCCGAATTTTAAAAAAATGAACGAAATTTAAAGAGTATTTTATAATGTCTAATAGAGCTGAACATTATTTTTATGTTTAGATGCATTTAAACTGATCAATTTTTATTTCAGAGAACAATAAAATTAAATTGTGTTTGATTAAAACCCTGCTAACATGGAAGTACCCAAGAAACATTTGAGGCACATAATGCTTTATGAGTTCAAGAAAGGAAACTCAGCAGCCGAAGCGGCTAGAAACATTTACTCAGTCTATGGAGAGGAATGTGTGAATAAAAGAACTTGCAGAAGATGGTTTGCAAAATTCAGAGGTGGAGATTTCACCCTTGAAGATGAAGATCGAACCGGACGTCCAGTTGAGTTTGATGAAAAGATTCTTGAAGCAGCCCTTGAAGAAAATCCTGCTTTATCAGTTGAGGATTTGGCAGTGGTTTTCAGTTCAAACCATACAACTGTTCATCATCATCTTCAACAACTTGGAAAAGTTCTTAAACTTGGAAAATATGTGCCTCATGAATTGTCTGAAAACAACATCAAATCCCAAGTTGACATCTGCTCTTCTCTCCATTCTCACCAACTCCTTTCACCTTTTTTGAATAGGTTTGTGACTGGCGATGACATGGAGCTTTTATCGAAATGTTAAGCGTCGTAGACAGTGGCTTGGTAAAGGGGAAGGACCCCAGCCACAGCCAAGAAGGGAACTTCATGGGCAATTAGAGCATTTTAACCAAGCTTTGAGGAAAAAAAAGACCTGCTCTAGTGAATCGAAAAGGGGTGATGTTTCATCAGGACAATGCGCGACCCCACACAGCAAGAATCACGTCACAAAAGATCGAAGAACTTGGTTGGGAGAAAATTCCTCATCCACCTTATTCTCCCGATCTTGCTCCTTCAGACTACCATTTGTTTCGTAGCTTACAGAATAATTTGGAAGAAACAGCTTTTGTAACACAGGCAGAGGTTAAAACAGACATTTGTGAGTTCTTCGAATCAAAGCCAAAAGAATTTTACAGTAATGGAATTAGTAAGGTTGTTAATAGATGGAAGGAAATCAAAGATAATCAGGGAAAATACATTGTTGATTGAATCTGTAATTAAATGTAACATTTGGTCACTTGTTTTCTTTATTCAAAATTCGGACAGAACTTATGGGATGGCCTGATAAAACTGAGATATTTATAATTAGAAAATATTTTGATTTTATGAATAAAATAATAGACTCTACGTTTTTGAACAATAATGAATTTTTACTAAAAACTTCATTAGAATAATTTAT
>CAHIKZ030004737.1:0-38181 GCA_903632075.3 Acanthosepion pharaonis | reverse complement strand
AGGGTGGACGCGGGTAAAATCCTTATTTTCCTTTCCCTGGTTTTTTATATTTCCCTTTCCCCCTTTTTAAGGGCCCAAATGGGGAAAAAGGAAAAACCCATCAAAAACTTGTTCGAAATTTTTTTTTCATTAAAATTCATTGAGGCAGCGTAGGCCTGCATTCAACTCAGGTTGGATTTAAAAAATGCGGTGGACGCAAAGTGGGGATCACTTTTTCCCCCTTTCTCTGGTTTTTAAACCTTTCCTTTTTAGGCCATTAGGGAAGGAAAAACCCCATCAAAAAACTTTTTGGGGCATTGAATTCATTGAGGCAGCGTGGGAACCCCGATTAACCGCAATTGGATTTCCAAAAAAGGGTGGGAAAAGGGGGATCACGTATTTTTCCCCTTCTCTGGGGTTTTTTTATTTTACCTTTCCTTCTTTTTTCCCTTCTTTAATGTGCCATTAGGGAAGGCAAAACCCTCATCTAAAACTTGTTCGAAATTATTTTCATTAGAATTCATTGAGGCAGCGTAGGAAGCACTGCATTCAACTCAGCGGTGCGATTTCCAATAAAAATGCTGTGGACGCAAAGTGGGCGATCACTGTATATTTCCCTTCTCTCTGTGCTTTATATTTACCTTTCCTTCTTTAATGTGCCATTAGGGAAGGCAAAACCCTCATCTAAAACTTGTTCGAAATTATTTTTCATTAGAATTCATTGAGGCAGCGTAGGGCTTTGCATTCAACTCCAGCGTTACGATTTCAATAAAAATGCGGTGGACGCAAAGTGGGCGATCACTGTATATTTCCCTTCTCTCTGTGCTTTATATTTACCTTTCCCTTCTTTAATGTGCCATTAGGGAAAGGCAAAACCCTCATCTAAAACTTGTTCGAAATTATTTTTCATTAGAATTCATTGAGGCAGCGTAGGAGGCTTTGCATTCAACTCAGCGAATTGCGATTTCCAATAAAAATGCGGTGGACGCAAAAAGTGGGCGATCACTGTATATTTCCCTTCTCTCTGTGCTTTATATTTACCTTTCCTTCTTTAATGTGCCATTAGGGAAAGGCCAAAACCCTCATCTAAAACTTGTTCGAAATTTTTTTTCATTAGAATTCATTGAGGCAGCGTAGGAAGCACTGCATTCAACTCAGCGGTGCGATTTCCAATAAAAAATGCGGTGGACGCAAAGTGGGCGATCACTGTATATTTCCCTTCTCTCTGTGCTTTATATTTACCTTTCCCTTCTTTAATGTGCCATTAGGGAAGGCAAAACCCTCATCTAAAACTTGTTCGAAATTTTTTCATTAGAATTCATTGAGGCAGCGTAGGAAGCACTGCATTCAACTCAGCGGTTACGATTTCCAATAAAAATGCGGTGGACGCAAAGTGGGCGATCACTGTATATTTCCCTTCTCTCTGTGCTTTATATTTACCTTTCCTTCTTTAATGTGCCATTAGGGAAAGGCAAAACCCTCATCTAAAACTTGTTCGAAATTATTTTTCATTAGAATTCATTGAGGCAGCGTAGGAAGCACTGCATTCAACTCAGCAGTGCGATTTCCAATAAAAATGCGGTGGACGCAAAGTGGGCGATCACTGTATATTTCCCTTCTCTCTGTGCTTTATATTTACCTTTCCCTTCTTTAATGTGCCATTAGGGAAAGGCAAAACCCTCATCTAAAACTTGTTCGAAATTATTTTCATTAGAATTCATTGAGGCAGCGTAGGAAGCACTGCATTCAACTCAGCGAATTGCGATTTCCAATAAAAAAATGCGGTGGACGCAAAGTGGGCGATCACTGTATATTTCCCTTCTCTCTGTGCTTTATATTTACCTTTCCCTTCTTTAATGTGCCATTAGGAAAGGCAAAACCCTCATCTAAAACTTGTTCAAATTATTTTTCATTAGAATTCATTGAGGCAGCGTAGGAAGCACTGCATTCAACTCAGCGAATTACGATTTCAATAAAAATGCGGTGGACGCAAAGTGGGCGATCACTGTATATTTCCCTTCTCTCTGTGCTTTATATTTACCTTTCCCTTCTTTAATGTGCCATTAGGGAAAGGCAAAACCCTCATCTAAAACTTGTTCGAAATTATTTTTCATTAGAATTCATTGAGGCAGCGTAGGAAGCACTGCATTCAACTCAGCGAATTGCGATTTCCAATAAAAATGCGGTGGACGCAAAGTGGGCGATCACTGTATATTTCCCTTCTCTCTGTGCTTTTTATTTTCCTTTCCCCCTCTTTAAAACTGTGCCATTTTCATTAGGGAAAGGAAGCAAAACCCTCATCTAAAACTTGTTCGAAATTATTTTTCATTAGAATTCCTCACTCTATTTCCAATAAAAATTGTTCGAAATTCATTTTTTCATTAGAATTCATTGATGTGCCGTTAGGAAGGCAAAACCCTCATCTAAAACTTGTTCAGATTTTTTCAACATTGAGGTAGCGTAGGCTTACTGCATTCAACTCATTTTTCCAATAAAAATGCGGTGGACGCAAAAGTGGGCGATCACTGTATATTTCCCTTCTCTCTGTGCTTTATATTTACCTTTCCCTTCTTTAATGTGCCATTAGGGAAAGGCAAAACCCTCATCTAAAACTTGTTCGAAATTATTTTCATTAGAATTCATTGAGGCAGCGTAGGAAGCACTGCATTCAACTCAGCGAATTGCGATTTCCAATAAAAATGCGGTGGACGCAAAGTGGGCGATCACTGTATATTTCCCTTCTCTCTGTGCTTTATATTTACCTTTCCTTCTTTAATGTGCCATTAGGAAAGGCAAAACCCTCATCTAAAACTTGTTCGAAATTATTTTTCATTAGAATTCATTGAGGCAGCGTAGGAAGCACTGCATTCAACTCAGCGAATTGCGATTTCCAATAAAAATGCGGTGGACGCAAAGTGGGCGATCACTGTATATTTCCCTTCTCTCTGTGCTTTATATTTACCTTTCCTTCTTTAATGTGCCATTAGGGAAAGGCAAAACCCTCATCTAAAACTTGTTCGAAATTATTTTTCATTAGAATTCATTGAGGCAGCGTAGGAAGCACTGCATTCAACTCAGCAGTTGCGATTTCCAATAAAAATGCGGTGGACGCAAAGTGGGCGATCACTGTATATTTCCCTTCTCTCTGTGCTTTATATTTACCTTTCCTTCTTTAATGTGCCATTAGGGAAAGGCAAAACCCTCATCTAAAACTTGTTCGAAATTATTTTCATTAGAATTCATTGAGGCAGCGTAGGAAGCACTGCATTCAACTCAGCGAATTGCGATTTCCAATAAAAAATGCGGTGGACGCAAAGTGGGCGATCACTGTATATTTCCCTTCTCTCTGTGCTTTATATTTACCTTTCCCTTCTTTAATGTGCCATTAGGGAAAGGCAAAACCCTCATCTAAAACTTGTTCGAAATTATTTTTTTCATTAGAATTCATTGAGGCAGCGTAGGGCAAGCACTGCATTCAACTCAGCGAATTGCGATTTCCAATAAAAATGCGGTGGACGCAAAGTGGGCGATCACTGTATATTTCCCTTCTCTCTGTGCTTTATATTTACCTTTCCTTCTTTAATGTGCCATTAGGGAAAGGCAAAACCCTCATCTAAAACTTGTTCGAAATTATTTTCATTAAATTCATTGAGGCAGCGTAGGAAGCACTGCATTCAACTCAGCGAATGCGATTTCCAATAAAAATGCGGTGGACGCAAAGTGGGCGATCACTGTATATTTCCCTTCTCTCTGTGCTTTATATTTACCTTTCCCTTCTTTAATGTGCCATTAGGGAAAGGCAAAACCCTCATCTAAAACTTGTTCGAAATTATTTTTCATTAGAATTCATTGAGGCAGCGTAGGAAGCACTGCATTCAACTCAGCGAATTGCGATTTCCAATAAAAATGCGGTGGACGCAAAGTGGGCGATCACTGTATATTTCCCTTCTCTCTGTGCTTTATATTTACCTTTCCCTTCTTTAATGTGCCATTAGGAAAGGCAAAACCCTCATCTAAAACTTGTTCGAAATTATTTTCATTAGAATTCATTGAGGCAGCGTAGGAAGCACTGCATTCAACTCAGCAATTGCGATTTCAATAAAAAATGCGGTGGACGCAAAGTGGGCGATCACTGTATATTTCCCTTCTCTCTGTGCTTTATATTTACCTTTCCCTTCTTTAATGTGCCATTAGGGAAAGGCAAAACCCTCATCTAAAACTTGTTCGAAATTATTTTCATTAGAATTCATTGAGGCAGCGTAGGAAGCACTGCATTCAACTCAGCGAATTGCGATTTCAATAAAAATGCGGTGGACGCAAAGTGGGCGATCACTGTATATTTCCCTTCTCTCTGTGCTTTATATTTACCTTTCCCTTCTTTAATGTGCCATTAGGGAAAGGCAAAACCCTCATCTAAAACTTGTTCGAAATTATTTTTCATTAGAATTCATTGAGGCAGCGTAGGAAGCACTGCATTCAACTCAGCGAATTGCGATTTCCAATAAAATGCGGTGGACGCAAAGTGGGCGATCACTGTATATTTCCCTTCTCTCTGTGCTTTATATTTACCTTTCCCTTCTTTAATGTGCCATTAGGGAAAGGCAAAACCCTCATCTAAAACTTGTTCGAAATTATTTTTCATTAGAATTCATTGAGGCAGCGTAGGAAGCACTGCATTCAACTCAGCGAATTGCGATTTCCAATAAAAATGCGGTGGACGCAAAGTGGGCGATCACTGTATATTTCCCTTCTCTCTGTGCTTTATATTTACCTTTCCTTCTTTAATGTGCCATTAGGGAAAGGCAAAACCCTCATCTAAAACTTGTTCGAAATTATTTTTCATTAGAATTCATTGAGGCAGCGTAGGAAGCACTGCATTCAACTCAGCGAATTGCGATTTCCAATAAAAAAATGCGGTGGACGCAAAGTGGGCGATCACTGTATATTTCCCTTCTCTCTGTGCTTTATATTTACCTTTCCCTTCTTTAATGTGCCATTAGGGAAAGGCAAAACCCTCATCTAAAACTTGTTCGAAATTATTTTTCATTAGAATTCATTGAGGCAGCGTAGGGCACTGCATTCAACTCAGCGAATTGCGATTTCCAATAAAAATGCGGTGGACGCAAAGTGGGTGATCACTGTATATTTCCCTTCTCTCTGTGCTTTATATTTACCTTTCCCTTCTTTAATGTGCCATTAGGGAAAGGCAAAACCCTCATCTAAAACTTGTTCAAAATTATTTTTCATTAGAATTCATTGAGGCAGCGTAGGAAGCACTGCATTCAACTCAGCGAATTGCGATTTCCAATAAAAATGCGGTGGACGCAAAGTGGGCGATCACTGTATATTTCCCTTCTCTCTGTGCTTTATATTTACCTTTCCCTTCTTTAATGTGCCATTAGGGAAAGGCAAAACCCTCATCTAAAACTTGTTCGAAATTATTTTTCATTAGAATTCATTGAGGCAGCGTAGGGCACTGCATTCAACTCAGCGAATTGCGATTTCCAATAAAAATGCGGTGGACGCAAAGTGGGCGATCACTGTATATTTCCCTTCTCTCTGTGCTTTATATTTACCTTTCCCTTCTTTAATGTGCCATTAGGGAAAGGCAAAACCCTCATCTAAAACTTGTTCGAAATTATTTTTCATTAGAATTCATTGAGGCAGCGTAGGAAGCACTGCATTCAACTCAGCGAATTGTGATTTCCAATAAAAATGCGGTGGACGCAAAGTGGGCGATCACTGTATATTTCCCTTCTCTCTGTGCTTTATATTTACCTTTCCCTTCTTTAATGTGCCATTAGGGAAAGGCAAAACCCTCATCTAAAACTTGTTCGAAATTATTTTTCATTAGAATTCATTGAGGCAGCGTAGGAAGCACTGCATTCAACTCAGCAATTGCGATTTCCAATAAAAATGCGGTGGACGCAAAGTGGGCGATCACTGTATATTTCCCTTCTCTCTGTGCTTTATATTTACCTTTCCCTTCTTTAATGTGCCATTAGGAAAGGCAAAACCCTCATCTAAAACTTGTTCGAAATTATTTTTCATTAGAATTCATTGAGGCAGCGTAGGAAGCACTGCATTCAACTCAGCGAATTGCGATTTCCAATAAAAATGCGGTGGACGCAAAGTGGGCGATCACTGTATATTTCCCTTCTCTCTGTGCTTTATATTTACCTTTCCTTCTTTAATGTGCCATTAGGGAAAGGCAAAACCCTCATCTAAAACTTGTTCGAAATTATTTTTCATTAGAATTCATTGAGGCAGCGTAGGAAGCACTGCATTCAACTCAGCGAATTGCGATTTCCAATAAAAATGCGGTGGACGCAAAGTGGGCGATCACTGTATATTTCCCTTCTCTCTGTGCTTTATATTTACCTTTCCCTTCTTTAATGTGCCATTAGGGAAAGGCAAAACCCTCATCTAAAACTTGTTCGAAATTATTTTTCATTAGAATTCATTGAGGCAGCGTAGGAAGCACTGCATTCAACTCAGCGAATTGCGATTTCCAATAAAAATGCGGTGGACGCAAAGTGGGCGATCACTGTATATTTCCCTTCTCTCTGTGCTTTATATTTACCTTTCCTTCTTTAATGTGCCATTAGGGAAAGGCAAAACCCTCATCTAAAACTTGTTCGAAATTATTTTTCATTAGAATTCATTGAGGCAGCGTAGGAAGCACTGCATTCAACTCAGCGAATTGCGATTTCCAATAAAAATGCGGTGGACGCAAAGTGGGCGATCACTGTATATTTCCCTTCTCTCTGTGCTTTATATTTACCTTTCCCTTCTTTAATGTGCCATTAGGGAAAGCAAAACCCTCATCTAAAACTTGTTCGAAATTATTTTTCATTAGAATTCATTGAGGCAGCGTAGGAAGCACTGCATTCAACTCAGCGAATTGCGATTTCCAATAAAAATGCGGTGGACGCAAAGTGGGCGATCACTGTATATTTCCCTTCTCTCTGTGCTTTATATTTACCTTTCCCTTCTTTAATGTGCCATTAGGGAAAGGCAAAACCCTCATCTAAAACTTGTTCGAAATTATTTTTCATTAGAATTCATTGAGGCAGCGTAGGAAGCACTGCATTCAACTCAGCGAATTGCGATTTCCAATAAAAATGCGGTGGACGCAAAGTGGGCGATCACTGTATATTTCCCTTCTCTCTGTGCTTTATATTTACCTTTCCCTTCTTTAATGTGCCATTAGGGAAAGGCAAAACCCTCATCTAAAACTTGTTCGAAATTATTTTCATTAGAATTCATTGAGGCAGCGTAAGGCACTGCATTCAACTCAGCGAATTGCGATTTCCAATAAAAATGCGGTGGACGCAAAGTGGGTGATCACTGTATATTTCCCTTCTCACTGTGCTTTATATTTACCTTTCCCTTCTTTAATGTGCCATTAGGGAAAGGCAAAACCCTCATCTAAAACTTGTTCGAAATTATTTTTCATTAGAATTCATTGAGGCAGCGTAGGAAGCACTGCATTCAACTCAGCGAATTGCGATTTCCAATAAAAATGCGGTGGACGCAAAGTGGGCGATCACTGTATATTTCCCTTCTCTCTGTGCTTTATATTTACCTTTCCCTTCTTTAATGTGCCATTAGGGAAAGGCAAAACCCTCATCTAAAACTTGTTCGAAATTATTTTTCATTAGAATTCATTGAGGCAGCGTAGGAAGCACTGCATTCAACTCAGCGAATTGCGATTTCCAATAAAAATGCGGTGGACGCAAAGTGGGCGATCACTGTATATTTCCCTTCTCTCTGTGCTTTATATTTACCTTTCCTTCTTTAATGTGCCATTAGGGAAGGCAAAACCCTCATCTAAAACTTGTTCGAAATTATTTTTCATTAGAATTCATTGAGGCAGCGTAGGAAGCACTGCATTCAACTCAGCGAATTGCGATTTCCAATAAAAAAATGCGGTGGACGCAAAGTGGGCGATCACTGTATATTTCCCTTCTCTCTGTGCTTTATATTTACCTTTCCCTTCTTTAATGTGCCATTAGGGGAAGGCAAAACCCTCATCTAAAACTTGTTCGAAATTATTTTTCATTAGAATTCATTGAGGCAGCGTAGGAAGCACTGCATTCAACTCAGCGAATTGCGATTTCCAATAAAAATGCGGTGGACGCAAAGTGGGCGATCACTGTATATTTCCCTTCTCTCTGTGCTTTATATTTACCTTTCCTTCTTTAATGTGCCATTAGGAAAGGCAAAACCCTCATCTAAAACTTGTTCGAAATTATTTTTCATTAGAATTCATTGAGGCAGCGTAAGGAAGCACTGCATTCAACTCAGCGAATTGCGATTTCCAATAAAAATGCGGTGGACGCAAAGTGGGCGATCACTGTATATTTCCCTTCTCTCTGTGCTTTATATTTACCTTTCCCTTCTTTAATGTGCCATTAGGGAAAGGCAAAACCCTCATCTAAAACTTGTTCGAAATTATTTTTCATTAGAATTCATTGAGGCAGCGTAGGAAGGCTTTTGCATTCAACTCAGCGAATTGCGATTTCCAATAAAAATGCGGTGGACGCAAAGTGGGCGATCACTGTATATTTCCCTTCTCTCTGTGCTTTATATTTACCTTTCCCTTCTTTAATGTGCCATTAGGGAAAGGCAAAACCCTCATCTAAAACTTGTTCGAAATTATTTTTCATTAGAATTCATTGAGGCAGCGTAGGAAGCACTGCATTCAACTCAGCGAATTTTGATTTCCAATAAAAATGCGGTGGACGCAAAGTGGGCGATCACTGTATATTTCCCTTCTCTCTGTGCTTTATATTTACCTTTCCCTTCTTTAATGTGCCATTAGGGATAGGCAAAACCCTCATCTTAAAATTGTTCGAAATTATTTTTCATTAGAATTCATTGAGGCAGCGTAGGAAGCACTGCATTCAACTCAGCGAATTGCGATTTCCAATAAAAATGCGGTGGACGCAAAGTGGGCGATCACTGTATATTTCCCTTCTCTCTGTGCTTTATATTTACCTTTCCCTTCTTTAATGTGCCATTAGGGAAAGGCAAAACCCTCATCTAAAACTTGTTCGAAATTATTTTTCATTAGAATTCATTGAGGCAGCGTAGGAAGCACTGCATTCAACTCAGCGAATTGCGATTTCCAATAAAAATGCGGTGGACGCAAAGTGGGCGATCACTGTATATTTCCCTTCTCTCTGTGCTTTATATTTACCTTTCCCTTCTTTAATGTGCCATTAGGGAAAGGCAAAACCCTCATCTAAAACTTGTTCGAAATTATTTTTCATTAGAATTCATTGAGGCAGCGTAGGAAGCACTGCATTCAACTCAGCGAATTGCGATTTCCAATAAAAATGCGGTGGACGCAAAGTGGGCGATCACTGTATATTTCCCTTCTCTCTGTGCTTTATATTTACCTTTCCTTCTTTAATGTGCCATTAGGGAAGGCAAAACCCTCATCTAAAACTTGTTCGAAATTATTTTTCATTAGAATTCATTGAGGCAGCGTAAGAAGCACTGCATTCAACTCAGCGAATTGCGATTTCCAATAAAAATGCGGTGGACGCAAAGTGGGGGATCACTGTATATTTCCCTTCTCTCTGTGCTTTATATTTACCTTTCCTTCTTTAATGTGCCATTAGGGAAAGGCAAAACCCTCATCTAAAACTTGTTCGAAATTATTTTTCATTAGAATTCATTGAGGCAGCGTAGGAAGCACTGCATTCAACTCAGCGAATGCGATTTCCAATAAAAATGCGGTGGACGCAAAGTGGGCGATCACTGTATATTTCCCTTCTCTCTGTGCTTTATATTTACCTTTCCCTTCTTTAATGTGCCATTAGGGAAAGGCAAAACCCTCATCTAAAACTTGTTCGAAATTATTTTTCATTAGAATTCATTGAGGCAGCGTAGGGCTTTGCATTCAACTCAGCGAATTGCGATTTCAATAAAAATGCGGTGGACGCAAAGTGGGCGATCACTGTATATTTCCCTTCTCTCTGTGCTTTATATTTACCTTTCCCTTCTTTAATGTGCCATTAGGGAAAAAGGCAAAACCCTCATCTAAAACTTGTTCGAAATTATTTTTCATTAGAATTCATTGAGGCAGCGTAAGGCACTGCATTCAACTCAGCGAATTGCGATTTCCAATAAAAATGCGGTGGACGCAAAGTGGGCGATCACTGTATATTTCCCTTCTCTCTGTGCTTTATATTTACCTTTCCCTTCTTTAATGTGCCATTAGGGAAAGGCAAAACCCTCATCTAAAACTTGTTCGAAATTATTTTTCATTAGAATTCATTGAGGCAGCGTAGGAAGCACTGCATTCAACTCAGCAATTGCGATTTCCAATAAAAATGCGGTGGACGCAAAGTGGGCGATCACTGTATATTTCCCTTCTCTCTGTGCTTTATATTTACCTTTCCTTCTTTAATGTGCCATTAGGGAAGGCAAAACCCTCATCTAAAACTTGTTCGAAATTATTTTTCATTAGAATTCATTGAGGCAGCGTAGGAAGCACTGCATTCAACTCAGCGAATTGCGATTTCCAATAAAAATGCGGTGGACGCAAAGTGGGCGATCACTGTATATTTCCCTTCTCTCTGTGCTTTATATTTACCTTTCCCTTCTTTAATGTGCCATTAGGGAAAGGCAAAACCCTCATCTAAAACTTGTTCGAAATTATTTTTCATTAGAATTCATTGAGGCAGCGTAGGAAGCACTGCATTCAACTCAGCGAATTGCGATTTCCAATAAAAATGCGGTGGACGCAAAGTGGGCGATCACTGTATATTTCCCTTCTCTCTGTGCTTTATATTTACCTTTCCTTCTTTAATGTGCCATTAGGGAAAGGCAAAACCCTCATCTAAAACTTGTTCGAAATTATTTTCATTAGAATTCATTGAGGCAGCGTAGGAAGCACTGCATTCAACTCAGCGAATTGCGATTTCCAATAAAAATGCGGTGGACGCAAAGTGGGCGATCACTGTATATTTCCCTTCTCTCTGTGCTTTATATTTACCTTTCCTTCTTTAATGTGCCATTAGGGAAAGGCAAAACCCTCATCTAAAACTTGTTCGAAATTATTTTTCATTAGAATTCATTGAGGCAGCGTAGGAAGCACTGCATTCAACTCAGCGAATTGCGATTTCCAATAAAAATGCGGTGGACGCAAAGTGGGCGATCACTGTATATTTCCCTTCTCTCTGTGCTTTATATTTACCTTTCCCTTCTTTAATGTGCCATTAGGGAAAGGCAAAACCCTCATCTAAAACTTGTTCGAAATTATTTTTCATTAGAATTCATTGAGGCAGCGTAGGAAGCACTGCATTCAACTCAGCGAATTGCGATTTCCAATAAAAATGCGGTGGACGCAAAGTGGGCGATCACTGTATATTTCCCTTCTCTCTGTGCTTTATATTTACCTTTCCCTTCTTTAATGTGCCATTAGGGAAAGGCAAAACCCTCATCTAAAACTTGTTCGAAATTATTTTTCATTAGAATTCATTGAGGCAGCGTAGGAAGCACTGCATTCAACTCAGCGAATTGCGATTTCCAATAAAAATGCGGTGGACGCAAAGTGGGCGATCACTGTATATTTCCCTTCTCTCTGTGCTTTATATTTACCTTTCCCTTCTTTAATGTGCCATTAGGAAAGGCAAAACCCTCATCTAAAACTTGTTCGAAATTATTTTTCATTAGAATTCATTGAGGCAGCGTAGGAAGCACTGCATTCAACTCAGCGAATTGCGATTTCCAATAAAAATGCGGTGGACGCAAAGTGGGCGATCACTGTATATTTCCCTTCTCTCTGTGCTTTATATTTACCTTTCCCTTCTTTAATGTGCCATTAGGGAAAGGCAAAACCCTCATCTAAAACTTGTTCGAAATTATTTTTCATTAGAATTCATTGAGGCAGCGTAGGAAGCACTGCATTCAACTCAGCGAATTGCGATTTCCAATAAAAATGCGGTGGACGCAAAGTGGGCGATCACTGTATATTTCCCTTCTCTCTGTGCTTTATATTTACCTTTCCCTTCTTTAATGTGCCATTAGGGAAAGGCAAAACCCTCATCTAAAACTTGTTCGAAATTATTTTTCATTAGAATTCATTGAGGCAGCGTAGGAAGCACTGCATTCAACTCAGCGAATTGCGATTTCCAATAAAAATGCGGTGGACGCAAAGTGGGCGATCACTGTATATTTCCCTTCTCTCTGTGCTTTATATTTACCTTTCCCTTCTTTAATGTGCCATTAGGAAAGGCAAAACCCTCATCTAAAACTTGTTCGAAATTATTTTTCATTAGAATTCATTGAGGCAGCGTAGGAAGCACTGCATTCAACTCAGCAATTGTGATTTCCAATAAAAATGCGGTGGACGCAAAGTGGGCGATCACTGTATATTTCCCTTCTCTCTGTGCTTTATATTTACCTTTCCCTTCTTTAATGTGCCATTAGGGAAAGGCAAAACCCTCATCTAAAACTTGTTCGAAATTATTTTTCATTAGAATTCATTGAGGCAGCGTAGGAAGCACTGCATTCAACTCAGCGAATTGCGATTTCAATAAAAATGCGGTGGACGCAAAGTGGGCGATCACTGTATATTTCCCTTCTCTCTGTGCTTTATATTTACCTTTCCCTTCTTTAATGTGCCATTAGGGAAAGGCAAAACCCTCATCTAAAACTTGTTCGAAATTATTTTTTTCATTAGAATTCATTGAGGCAGCGTAGGAAGCACTGCATTCAACTCAGCGAATTGCGATTTCCAATAAAAATGCGGTGGACGCAAAGTGGGCGATCACTGTATATTTCCCTTCTCTCTGTGCTTTATATTTACCTTTCCTTCTTTAATGTGCCATTAGGGAAAGGCAAAACCCTCATCTAAAACTTGTTCGAAATTATTTTTCATTAGAATTCATTGAGGCAGCGTAGGAAGCACTGCATTCAACTCAGCGAATTGCGATTTCCAATAAAAATGCGGTGGACGCAAAGTGGGCGATCACTGTATATTTCCCTTCTCTCTGTGCTTTATATTTACCTTTCCCTTCTTTAATGTGCCATTAGGGAAAGGCAAAACCCTCATCTAAAACTTGTTCGAAATTATTTTCATTAGAATTCATTGAGGCAGCGTAGGAAGCACTGCATTCAACTCAGCGAATTGCGATTTCCAATAAAAATGCGGTGGACGCAAAGTGGGCGATCACTGTATATTTCCCTTCTCTCTGTGCTTTATATTTACCTTTCCCTTCTTTAATGTGCCATTAGGGAAAGGCAAAACCCTCATCTAAAACTTGTTCGAAATTATTTTTCATTAGAATTCATTGAGGCAGCGTAGGAAGCACTGCATTCAACTCAGCGAATTGCGATTTCCAATAAAAATGCGGTGGACGCAAAGTGGGCGATCACTGTATATTTCCCTTCTCTCTGTGCTTTATATTTACCTTTCCCTTCTTTAATGTGCCATTAGGGAAAGGCAAAACCCTCATCTAAAACTTGTTCGAAATTATTTTTCATTAGAATTCATTGAGGCAGCGTAGGAAGCACTGCATTCAACTCAGCGAATTGCGATTTCCAATAAAAATGCGGTGGACGCAAAGTGGGCGATCACTGTATATTTCCCTTCTCTCTGTGCTTTATATTTACCTTTCCCTTCTTTAATGTGCCATTAGGGAAAGGCAAAACCCTCATCTAAAACTTGTTCGAAATTATTTTTCATTAGAATTCATTGAGGCAGCGTAGGAAGCACTGCATTCAACTCAGCGAATTGCGATTTCCAATAAAAATGCGGTGGACGCAAAGTGGGCGATCACTGTATATTTCCCTTCTCTCTGTGCTTTATATTTACCTTTCCCTTCTTTAATGTGCCATTAGGGAAAGGCAAAACCCTCATCTAAAACTTGTTCGAAATTATTTTTCATTAGAATTCATTGAGGCAGCGTAGGAAGCACTGCATTCAACTCAGCGAATTGCGATTTCCAATAAAAATGCGGTGGACGCAAAGTGGGCGATCACTGTATATTTCCCTTCTCTCTGTGCTTTATATTTACCTTTCCTTCTTTAATGTGCCATTAGGGAAAGGCAAAACCCTCATCTAAAACTTGTTCGAAATTATTTTTCATTAGAATTCATTGAGGCAGCGTAGGAAGCACTGCATTCAACTCAGCGAATTGCGATTTCCAATAAAAATGCGGTGGACGCAAAGTGGGCGATCACTGTATATTTCCCTTCTCTCTGTGCTTTATATTTACCTTTCCTTCTTTAATGTGCCATTAGGGAAAGGCAAAACCCTCATCTAAAACTTGTTCGAAATTATTTTTCATTAGAATTCATTGAGGCAGCGTAGGAAGCACTGCATTCAACTCAGCGAATTGCGATTTCCAATAAAAATGCGGTGGACGCAAAGTGGGCGATCACTGTATATTTCCCTTCTCTCTGTGCTTTATATTTACCTTTCCCTTCTTTAATGTGCCATTAGGGAAAGGCAAAACCCTCATCTAAAACTTGTTCGAAATTATTTTTCATTAGAATTCATTGAGGCAGCGTAGGAAGCACTGCATTCAACTCAGCGAATTGCGATTTCCAATAAAAATGCGGTGGACGCAAAGTGGGCGATCACTGTATATTTCCCTTCTCTCTGTGCTTTATATTTACCTTTCCCTTCTTTAATGTGCCATTAGGGAAAGGCAAAACCCTCATCTAAAACTTGTTCGAAATTATTTTTCATTAGAATTCATTGAGGCAGCGTAGGAAGCACTGCATTCAACTCAGCGAATTGCGATTTCCAATAAAAATGCGGTGGACGCAAAGTGGGCGATCACTGTATATTTCCCTTCTCTCTGTGCTTTATATTTACCTTTCCCTTCTTTAATGTGCCATTAGGGAAAGGCAAAACCCTCATCTAAAACTTGTTCGAAATTATTTTTCATTAGAATTCATTGAGGCAGCGTAGGAAGCACTGCATTCAACTCAGCGAATTGCGATTTCCAATAAAAATGCGGTGGACGCAAAGTGGGCGATCACTGTATATTTCCCTTCTCTCTGTGCTTTATATTTACCTTTCCCTTCTTTAATGTGCCATTAGGGAAAGGCAAAACCCTCATCTAAAACTTGTTCGAAATTATTTTTCATTAGAATTCATTGAGGCAGCGTAGGAAGCACTGCATTCAACTCAGCGAATTGCGATTTCCAATAAAAATGCGGTGGACGCAAAGTGGGCGATCACTGTATATTTCCCTTCTCTCTGTGCTTTATATTTACCTTTCCTTCTTTAATGTGCCATTAGGGAAAGGCAAAACCCTCATCTAAAACTTGTTCGAAATTATTTTTCATTAGAATTCATTGAGGCAGCGTAGGAAGCACTGCATTCAACTCAGCGAATTGCGATTTCCAATAAAAATGCGGTGGACTCAAAGTGGGCGATCACTGTATATTTCCCTTCTCTCTGTGCTTTATATTTACCTTTCCCTTCTTTAATGTGCCATTAGGGAAAGGCAAAACCCTCATCTAAAACTTGTTCGAAATTATTTTTCATTAGAATTCATTGAGGCAGCGTAGGAAGCACTGCATTCAACTCAGCGAATTGCGATTTCCAATAAAAATGCGGTGGACGCAAAGTGGGCGATCACTGTATATTTCCCTTCTCTCTGTGCTTTATATTTACCTTTCCCTTCTTTAATGTGCCATTAGGGAAAGGCAAAACCCTCATCTAAAACTTGTTCGAAATTATTTTTCATTAGAATTCATTGAGGCAGCGTAGGAAGCACTGCATTCAACTCAGCGAATTGCGATTTCCAATAAAAATGCGGTGGACGCAAAGTGGGCGATCACTGTATATTTCCCTTCTCTCTGTGCTTTATATTTACCTTTCCCTTCTTTAATGTGCCATTAGGGAAAGGCAAAACCCTCATCTAAAACTTGTTCGAAATTATTTTTCATTAGAATTCATTGAGGCAGCGTAGGAAGCACTGCATTCAACTCAGCAATTGCGATTTCCAATAAAAATGCGGTGGACGCAAAGTGGGCGATCACTGTATATTTCCCTTCTCTCTGTGCTTTATATTTACCTTTCCCTTCTTTAATGTGCCATTAGGGAAAGGCAAAACCCTCATCTAAAACTTGTTCGAAATTATTTTTCATTAGAATTCATTGAGGCAGCGTAGGAAGCACTGCATTCAACTCAGCGAATTGCGATTTCCAATAAAAATGCGGTGGACGCAAAGTGGGCGATCACTGTATATTTCCCTTCTCTCTGTGCTTTATATTTACCTTTCCCTTCTTTAATGTGCCATTAGGGAAAGGCAAAACCCTCATCTAAAACTTGTTCGAAATTATTTTTCATTAGAATTCATCGAGGCAGCGTAGGAAGCACTGCATTCAACTCAGCGAATTGCGATTTCCAATAAAAATGCGGTGGACGCAAAGTGGGTGATCACTGTATATTTCCCTTCTCTCTGTGCTTTATATTTACCTTTCCCTTCTTTAATGTGCCATTAGGGAAAAACAAAACCCTCATCTAAAACTTGTTCGAAATTATTTTTCATTAGAATTCATTGAGGCAGCGTAGGAAGCACTGCATTCAACTCAGCGAATTGCGATTTCCAATAAAAATGCGGTGGACGCAAAGTGGGTGATCACTGTATATTTCCCTTCTCTCTGTGCTTTATATTTACCTTTCCCTTCTTTAATGTGCCATTAGGGAAAGGCAAAACCCTCATCTAAAACTTGTTCGAAATTATTTTTCATTAGAATTCATTGAGGCAGCGTAGGAAGCACTGCATTCAACTCAGCGGAATTGCGATTTCCAATAAAAAAATGCGGTGGACGCAAAGTGGGCGATCACTGTATATTTCCCTTCTCTCTGTGCTTTATATTTACCTTTCCCTTCTTTAATGTGCCATTAGGGAAAGGCAAAACCCTCATCTAAAACTTGTTCGAAATTATTTTTCATTAGAATTCATTGAGGCAGCGTAGGAAGCACTGCATTCAACTCAGCGAATTGCGATTTCCAATAAAAATGCGGTGGACGCAAAGTGGGCGATCACTGTATATTTCCCTTCTCTCTGTGCTTTATATTTACCTTTCCCTTCTTTAATGTGCCATTAGGGAAAGGCAAAACCCTCATCTAAAACTTGTTCGAAATTATTTTCATTAGAATTCATTGAGGCAATGCATTCAACTCAGCGAATTGAATAAAAATGCAGTGGACGTAAAGTGGGCGATCACTGTATATTTCCCTTCTCTCTGTGCTTTATATTTACCTTTCCTTCTTTAATGTGCCATTAGGGAAGGCAAAACCCTCATCTAAAACTTGTTCGAAATTTTTTTCATTAAAATTCATTGAGGCAGCGTGGACTGCATTCAACTCAGCGAATTGCGATTTCCAATAAAAATGCGGTGGACGCAAAGTGGGCGATCACTGTATATTTCCCTTCTCTCTGTGCTTTATATTTACCTTTCCCTTCTTTAATGTGCCATTAGGGAAAAGCAAAACCCTCATCTAAAACTTGTTCGAAATTATTTTTCATTAGAATTCATTGAGGCAGCGTAGGAAGCACTGCATTCAACTCAGCGAATTGCGATTTCCAATAAAAATGCGGTGGACGCAAAGTGGGCGATCACTGTATATTTCCCTTCTCTCTGTGCTTTATATTTACCTTTCCCTTCTTTAATGTGCCATTAGGGAAAGGCAAAACCCTCATCTAAAACTTGTTCGAAATTATTTTTCATTAGAATTCATTGAGGCAGCGTAGGAAGCACTGCATTCAACTCAGCGAATTGCGATTTCCAATAAAAATGCGGTGGACGCAAAGTGGGCGATCACTGTATATTTCCCTTCTCTCTGTGCTTTATATTTACCTTTCCCTTCTTTAATGTGCCATTAGGGAAAGGCAAAACCCTCATCTAAAACTTGTTCGAAATTATTTTTCATTAGAATTCATTGAGGCAGCGTAGGAAGCACTGCATTCAACTCAGCGAATTGCGATTTCCAATAAAAATGCGGTGGACGCAAAGTGGGCGATCACTGTATATTTCCCTTCTCTCTGTGCTTTATATTTACCTTTCCCTTCTTTAATGTGCCATTAGGGAAAGGCAAAACCCTCATCTAAAACTTGTTCGAAATTATTTTTCATTAGAATTCATTGAGGCAGCGTAGGAAGCACTGCATTCAACTCAGCGAATTGTGATTTCCAATAAAAATGCGGTGGACGCAAAGTGGGCGATCACTGTATATTTCCCTTCTCTCTGTGCTTTATATTTACCTTTCCTTCTTTAATGTGCCATTAGGGAAAGGCAAAACCCTCATCTAAAACTTGTTCGAAATTATTTTCATTAGAATTCATTGAGGCAGCGTAGGAAGCACTGCATTCAACTCAGCGAATTGCGATTTCCAATAAAAATGCGGTGGACGCAAAGTGGGCGATCACTGTATATTTCCCTTCTCTCTGTGCTTTATATTTACCTTTCCCTTCTTTAATGTGCCATTAGGGAAAGGCAAAACCCTCATCTAAAACTTGTTCGAAATTATTTTTTCATTAGAATTCATTGAGGCAGCGTAGGAAGCACTGCATTCAACTCAGCGAATTGCGATTTCCAATAAAAATGCGGTGGACGCAAAGTGGGCGATCACTGTATATTTCCCTTCTCTCTGTGCTTTATATTTACCTTTCCCTTCTTTAATGTGCCATTAGGGAAAGGCAAAACCCTCATCTAAAACTTGTTCGAAATTATTTTCATTAGAATTCATTGAGGCAGCGTAGGAAGCACTGCATTCAACTCAGCGAATTGCGATTTCCAATAAAAATGCGGTGGACGCAAAGTGGGCGATCACTGTATATTTCCCTTCTCTCTGTGCTTTATATTTACCTTTCCCTTCTTTAATGTGCCATTAGGGAAAGGCAAAACCCTCATCTAAAACTTGTTCGAAATTATTTTCATTAGAATTCATTGAGGCAGCGTAGGAAGCACTGCATTCAACTCAGCGAATTGCGATTTCCAATAAAAATGCGGTGGACGCAAAGTGGGCGATCACTGTATATTTCCCTTCTCTCTGTGCTTTATATTTACCTTTCCCTTCTTTAATGTGCCATTAGGGAAAGGCAAAACCCTCATCTAAAACTTGTTCGAAATTATTTTTCATTAGAATTCATTGAGGCAGCGTAGGAAGCACTGCATTCAACTCAGCGAATTGCGATTTCCAATAAAAATGCGGTGGACGCAAAGTGGGCGATCACTGTATATTTCCCTTCTCTCTGTGCTTTATATTTACCTTTCCCTTCTTTAATGTGCCATTAGGGAAAGGCAAAACCCTCATCTAAAACTTGTTCGAAATTATTTTTCATTAGAATTCATTGAGGCAGCGTAGGAAGCACTGCATTCAACTCAGCGAATTGCGATTTCCAATAAAAATGCGGTGGACGCAAAGTGGGCGATCACTGTATATTTCCCTTCTCTCTGTGCTTTATATTTACCTTTCCCTTCTTTAATGTGCCATTAGGGAAAGGCAAAACCCTCATCTAAAACTTGTTCGAAATTATTTTTCATTAGAATTCATTGAGGCAGCGTAGGAAGCACTGCATTCAACTCAGCGAATTGTGATTTCCAATAAAAATGCGGTGGACGCAAAGTGGGCGATCACTGTATATTTCCCTTCTCTCTGTGCTTTATATTTACCTTTCCCTTCTTTAATGTGCCATTAGGGAAAGGCAAAACCCTCATCTAAAACTTGTTCGAAATTATTTTTCATTAGAATTCATTGAGGCAGCGTAGGAAGCACTGCATTCAACTCAGCGAATTGCGATTTCCAATAAAAATGCGGTGGACGCAAAGTGGGCGATCACTGTATATTTCCCTTCTCTCTGTGCTTTATATTTACCTTTCCCTTCTTTAATGTGCCATTAGGGAAAGGCAAAACCCTCATCTAAAACTTGTTCGAAATTATTTTTCATTAGAATTCATTGAGGCAGCGTAGGAAGCACTGCATTCAACTCAGCGAATTGCGATTTCCAATAAAAATGCGGTGGACGCAAAGTGGGCGATCACTGTATATTTCCCTTCTCTCTGTGCTTTATATTTACCTTTCCCTTCTTTAATGTGCCATTAGGGAAAGGCAAAACCCTCATCTAAAACTTGTTCGAAATTATTTTTTCATTAGAATTCATTGAGGCAGCGTAGGAAGCACTGCATTCAACTCAGCGAATTGCGATTTCCAATAAAAATGCGGTGGACGCAAAGTGGGCGATCACTGTATATTTCCCTTCTCTCTGTGCTTTATATTTACCTTTCCCTTCTTTAATGTGCCATTAGGGAAAGGCAAAACCCTCATCTAAAACTTGTTCGAAATTATTTTCATTAGAATTCATTGAGGCAGCGTAGGAAGCACTGCATTCAACTCAGCGAATTGCGATTTCCAATAAAAATGCGGTGGACGCAAAGTGGGCGATCACTGTATATTTCCCTTCTCTCTGTGCTTTATATTTACCTTTCCTTCTTTAATGTGCCATTAGGGAAAGGCAAAACCCTCATCTAAAACTTGTTCGAAATTATTTTTCATTAGAATTCATTGAGGCAGCGTAGGAAGCACTGCATTCAACTCAGCGAATTGCGATTTCCAATAAAAATGCGGTGGACGCAAAGTGGGCGATCACTGTATATTTCCCTTCTCTCTGTGCTTTATATTTACCTTTCCCTTCTTTAATGTGCCATTAGGGAAAGGCAAAACCCTCATCTAAAACTTGTTCGAAATTATTTTCATTAGAATTCATTGAGGCAGCGTAGGAAGCACTGCATTCAACTCAGCGAATTGCGATTTCCAATAAAAATGCGGTGGACGCAAAGTGGGCGATCACTGTATATTTCCCTTCTCTCTGTGCTTTATATTTACCTTTCCCTTCTTTAATGTGCCATTAGGGAAAGGCAAAACCCTCATCTAAAACTTGTTCGAAATTATTTTTCATTAGAATTCATTGAGGCAGCGTAGGAAGCACTGCATTCAACTCAGCGAATTGCGATTTCCAAAAAAATGCGGTGGACGCAAAGTGGGCGATCACTGTA
Organism: Acanthosepion pharaonis; assembly: GCA_903632075.3. Lineage (NCBI taxonomy): Eukaryota > Metazoa > Mollusca > Cephalopoda > Sepiida > Sepiidae > Acanthosepion > Acanthosepion pharaonis. The sequence goes on along the minus strand of CAHIKZ030004737.1, from coordinate 17,163 downwards.
TATTTCCCTTCTCTCTGTGCTTTATATTTACCTTTCCCTTCTTTAATGTGCCATTAGGGAAAGGCAAAACCCTCATCTAAAACTTGTTCGAAATTATTTTTCATTAGAATTCATTGAGGCAGCGTAGGAAGCACTGCATTCAACTCAGCGAATTGCGATTTCCAATAAAAATGCGGTGGACGCAAAGTGGGCGATCACTGTATATTTCCCTTCTCTCTGTGCTTTATATTTACCTTTCCCTTCTTTAATGTGCCATTAGGGAAAGGCAAAACCCTCATCTAAAACTTGTTCGAAATTATTTTTCATTAGAATTCATTGAGGCAGCGTAGGAAGCACTGCATTCAACTCAGCGAATTGCGATTTCCAATAAAAATGCGGTGGACGCAAAGTGGGCGATCACTGTATATTTCCCTTCTCTCTGTGCTTTATATTTACCTTTCCCTTCTTTAATGTGCCATTAGGGAAAGGCAAAACCCTCATCTAAAACTTGTTCGAAATTATTTTTCATTAGAATTCATTGAGGCAGCGTAGGAAGCACTGCATTCAACTCAGCGAATTGCGATTTCCAATAAAAATGCGGTGGACGCAAAGTGGGCGATCACTGTATATTTCCCTTCTCTCTGTGCTTTATATTTACCTTTCCCTTCTTTAATGTGCCATTAGGGAAAGGCAAAACCCTCATCTAAAACTTGTTCGAAATTATTTTTCATTAGAATTCATTGAGGCAGCGTAGGAAGCACTGCATTCAACTCAGCGAATTGCGATTTCCAATAAAAATGCGGTGGACGCAAAGTGGGCGATCACTGTATATTTCCCTTCTCTCTGTGCTTTATATTTACCTTTCCCTTCTTTAATGTGCCATTAGGGAAAGGCAAAACCCTCATCTAAAACTTGTTCGAAATTATTTTTCATTAGAATTCATTGAGGCAGCGTAGGAAGCACTGCATTCAACTCAGCGAATTGCGATTTCCAATAAAAATGCGGTGGACGCAAAGTGGGCGATCACTGTATATTTCCCTTCTCTCTGTGCTTTATATTTACCTTTCCCTTCTTTAATGTGCCATTAGGGAAAGGCAAAACCCTCATCTAAAACTTGTTCGAAATTATTTTTTCATTAGAATTCATTGAGGCAGCGTAGGAAGCACTGCATTCAACTCAGCGAATTGCGATTTCCAATAAAAATGCGGTGGACGCAAAGTGGGCGATCACTGTATATTTCCCTTCTCTCTGTGCTTTATATTTACCTTTCCCTTCTTTAATGTGCCATTAGGGAAAGGCAAAACCCTCATCTAAAACTTGTTCGAAATTATTTTTCATTAGAATTCATTGAGGCAGCGTAGGAAGCACTGCATTCAACTCAGCGAATTGTGATTTCCAATAAAAATGCGGTGGACGCAAAGTGGGCGATCACTGTATATTTCCCTTCTCTCTGTGCTTTATATTTACCTTTCCCTTCTTTAATGTGCCATTAGGGAAAGGCAAAAACCCTCATCTAAAACTTGTTCGAAATTATTTTTCATTAGAATTCATTGAGGCAGCGTAGGAAGCACTGCATTCAACTCAGCGAATTGCGATTTCCAATAAAAATGCGGTGGACGCAAAGTGGGCGATCACTGTATATTTCCCTTCTCTCTGTGCTTTATATTTACCTTTCCCTTCTTTAATGTGCCATTAGGGAAAGGCAAAACCCTCATCTAAAACTTGTTCGAAATTATTTTCATTAGAATTCATTGAGGCAGCGTAGGAAGCACTGCATTCAACTCAGCGAATTGCGATTTCCAATAAAAATGCGGTGGACGCAAAGTGGGCGATCACTGTATATTTCCCTTCTCTCTGTGCTTTATATTTACCTTTCCCTTCTTTAATGTGCCATTAGGGAAAGGCAAAACCCTCATCTAAAACTTGTTCGAAATTATTTTTCATTAGAATTCATTGAGGCAGCGTAGGAAGCACTGCATTCAACTCAGCGAATTGCGATTTCCAATAAAAATGCGGTGGACGCAAAGTGGGCGATCACTGTATATTTCCCTTCTCTCTGTGCTTTATATTTACCTTTCCCTTCTTTAATGTGCCATTAGGGAAAGGCAAAACCCTCATCTAAAACTTGTTCGAAATTATTTTTCATTAGAATTCATTGAGGCAGCGTAGGAAGCACTGCATTCAACTCAGCGAATTGCGATTTCCAATAAAAATGCGGTGGACGCAAAGTGGGCGATCACTGTATATTTCCCTTCTCTCTGTGCTTTATATTTACCTTTCCCTTCTTTAATGTGCCATTAGGGAAAGGCAAAACCCTCATCTAAAACTTGTTCGAAATTATTTTTCATTAGAATTCATTGAGGCAGCGTAGGAAGCACTGCATTCAACTCAGCGAATTGCGATTTCCAATAAAAATGCGGTGGACGCAAAGTGGGCGATCACTGTATATTTCCCTTCTCTCTGTGCTTTATATTTACCTTTCCCTTCTTTAATGTGCCATTAGGGAAAGGCAAAACCCTCATCTAAAACTTGTTCGAAATTATTTTTCATTAGAATTCATTGAGGCAGCGTAGGAAGCACTGCATTCAACTCAGCGAATTGCGATTTCCAATAAAAATGCGGTGGACGCAAAGTGGGCGATCACTGTATATTTCCCTTCTCTCTGTGCTTTATATTTACCTTTCCCTTCTTTAATGTGCCATTAGGGAAAGGCAAAACCCTCATCTAAAACTTGTTCGAAATTATTTTTCATTAGAATTCATTGAGGCAGCGTAGGAAGCACTGCATTCAACTCAGCGAATTGCGATTTCCAATAAAAATGCGGTGGACGCAAAGTGGGCGATCACTGTATATTTCCCTTCTCTCTGTGCTTTATATTTACCTTTCCTTCTTTAATGTGCCATTAGGGAAAGGCAAAACCCTCATCTAAAACTTGTTCGAAATTATTTTCATTAGAATTCATTGAGGCAGCGTAGGAAGCACTGCATTCAACTCAGCGAATTGTGATTTCCAATAAAAATGCGGTGGACGCAAAGTGGGCGATCACTGTATATTTCCCTTCTCTCTGTGCTTTATATTTACCTTTCCTTCTTTAATGTGCCATTAGGGAAAGGCAAAACCCTCATCTAAAACTTGTTCGAAATTATTTTTCATTAGAATTCATTGAGGCAGCGTAGGAAGCACTGCATTCAACTCAGCGAATTGCGATTTCCAATAAAAATGCGGTGGACGCAAAGTGGGCGATCACTGTATATTTCCCTTCTCTCTGTGCTTTATATTTACCTTTCCCTTCTTTAATGTGCCATTAGGGAAAGGCAAAACCCTCATCTAAAACTTGTTCGAAATTATTTTTCATTAGAATTCATTGAGGCAGCGTAGGAAGCACTGCATTCAACTCAGCGAATTGCGATTTCCAATAAAAATGCGGTGGACGCAAAGTGGGCGATCACTGTATATTTCCCTTCTCTCTGTGCTTTATATTTACCTTTCCCTTCTTTAATGTGCCATTAGGGAAAGGCAAAACCCTCATCTAAAACTTGTTCGAAATTATTTTTCATTAGAATTCATTGAGGCAGCGTAGGAAGCACTGCATTCAACTCAGCGAATTGCGATTTCCAATAAAAATGCGGTGGACGCAAAGTGGGCGATCACTGTATATTTCCCTTCTCTCTGTGCTTTATATTTACCTTTCCCTTCTTTAATGTGCCATTAGGGAAAGGCAAAACCCTCATCTAAAACTTGTTCGAAATTATTTTTCATTAGAATTCATTGAGGCAGCGTAGGAAGCACTGCATTCAACTCAGCGAATTGCGATTTCCAATAAAAATGCGGTGGACGCAAAGTGGGCGATCACTGTATATTTCCCTTCTCTCTGTGCTTTATATTTACCTTTCCCTTCTTTAATGTGCCATTAGGGAAAGGCAAAACCCTCATCTAAAACTTGTTCGAAATTATTTTCATTAGAATTCATTGAGGCAGCGTAGGAAGCACTGCATTCAACTCAGCGAATTGCGATTTCCAATAAAAATGCGGTGGACGCAAAGTGGGCGATCACTGTATATTTCCTTCTCTCTGTGCTTTATATTTACCTTTCCTTCTTTAATGTGCCATTAGGGAAAGGCAAAACCCTCATCTAAAACTTGTTCGAAATTATTTTTCATTAGAATTCATTGAGGCAGCGTAGGAAGCACTGCATTCAACTCAGCGAATTGCGATTTCCAATAAAAATGCGGTGGACGCAAAGTGGGCGATCACTGTATATTTCCCTTCTCTCTGTGCTTTATATTTACCTTTCCCTTCTTTAATGTGCCATTAGGGAAAGGCAAAACCCTCATCTAAAACTTGTTCGAAATTATTTTTCATTAGAATTCATTGAGGCAGCGTAGGAAGCACTGCATTCAACTCAGCGAATTGCGATTTCCAATAAAAATGCGGTGGACGCAAAGTGGGCGATCACTGTATATTTCCCTTCTCTCTGTGCTTTATATTTACCTTTCCCTTCTTTAATGTGCCATTAGGGAAAGGCAAAACCCTCATCTAAAACTTGTTCGAAATTATTTTTCATTAGAATTCATTGAGGCAGCGTAGGAAGCACTGCATTCAACTCAGCGAATTGCGATTTCCAATAAAAATGCGGTGGACGCAAAGTGGGCGATCACTGTATATTTCCCTTCTCTCTGTGCTTTATATTTACCTTTCCCTTCTTTAATGTGCCATTAGGGAAAGGCAAAACCCTCATCTAAAACTTGTTCGAAATTATTTTTCATTAGAATTCATTGAGGCAGCGTAGGAAGCACTGCATTCAACTCAGCGAATTGCGATTTCCAATAAAAATGCGGTGGACGCAAAGTGGGCGATCACTGTATATTTCCCTTCTCTCTGTGCTTTATATTTACCTTTCCCTTCTTTAATGTGCCATTAGGGAAAGCAAAACCCTCATCTAAAACTTGTTCGAAATTATTTTTCATTAGAATTCATTGAGGCAGCGTAGGAAGCACTGCATTCAACTCAGCGAATTGCGATTTCCAATAAAAATGCGGTGGACGCAAAGTGGGCGATCACTGTATATTTCCCTTCTCTCTGTGCTTTATATTTACCTTTCCCTTCTTTAATGTGCCATTAGGGAAAGGCAAAACCCTCATCTAAAACTTGTTCGAAATTATTTTTCATTAGAATTCATTGAGGCAGCGTAGGAAGCACTGCATTCAACTCAGCGAATTGCGATTTCCAATAAAAATGCGGTGGACGCAAAGTGGGCGATCACTGTATATTTCCTTCTCTCTGTGCTTTATATTTACCTTTCCCTTCTTTAATGTGCCATTAGGGAAAGGCAAAACCCTCATCTAAAACTTGTTCGAAATTATTTTTCATTAGAATTCATTGAGGCAGCGTAGGAAGCACTGCATTCAACTCAGCGAATTGCGATTTCCAATAAAAATGCGGTGGACGCAAAGTGGGCGATCACTGTATATTTCCCTTCTCTCTGTGCTTTATATTTACCTTTCCCTTCTTTAATGTGCCATTAGGGAAAGGCAAAACCCTCATCTAAAACTTGTTCGAAATTATTTTTCATTAGAATTCATTGAGGCAGCGTAGGAAGCACTGCATTCAACTCAGCGAATTGCGATTTCAAATAAAAATGCGGTGGACGCAAAGTGGGCGATCACTGTATATTTCCCTTCTCTCTGTGCTTTATATTTACCTTTCCTTCTTTAATGTGCCATTAGGGAAAGGCAAAACCCTCATCTAAAACTTGTTCGAAATTATTTTCATTAGAATTCATTGAGGCAGCGTAGGAAGCACTGCATTCAACTCAGCGAATTGCGATTTCCAATAAAAATGCGGTGGACGCAAAGTGGGCGATCACTGTATATTTCCCTTCTCTCTGTGCTTTATATTTACCTTTCCCTTCTTTAATGTGCCATTAGGGAAAGGCAAAACCCTCATCTAAAACTTGTTCGAAATTATTTTTCATTAGAATTCATTGAGGCAGCGTAGGAAGCACTGCATTCAACTCAGCGAATTGCGATTTCCAATAAAAATGCGGTGGACGCAAAGTGGGCGATCACTGTATATTTCCCTTCTCTGTGTGCTTTATATTTACCTTTCCCTTCTTTAATGTGCCATTAGGGAAAGGCAAAACCCTCATCTAAAACTTGTTCGAAATTATTTTTCATTAGAATTCATTGAGGCAGCGTAGGAAGCACTGCATTCAACTCAGCGAATTGCGATTTCCAATAAAAATGCGGTGGACGCAAAGTGGGCGATCACTGTATATTTCCCTTCTCTCTGTGCTTTATATTTACCTTTCCTTCTTTAATGTGCCATTAGGGAAAGGCAAAACCCTCATCTAAAACTTGTTCGAAATTATTTTCATTAGAATTCATTGAGGCAGCGTAGGAAGCACTGCATTCAACTCAGCGAATTGCGATTTCCAATAAAAATGCGGTGGACGCAAAGTGGGCGATCACTGTATATTTCCCTTCTCTCTGTGCTTTATATTTACCTTTCCCTTCTTTAATGTGCCATTAGGGAAAGGCAAAACCCTCATCTAAAACTTGTTCGAAATTATTTTTCATTAGAATTCATTGAGGCAGCGTAGGAAGCACTGCATTCAACTCAGCGAATTGCGATTTCCAATAAAAATGCGGTGGACGCAAAGTGGGCGATCACTGTATATTTCCCTTCTCTCTGTGCTTTATATTTACCTTTCCTTCTTTAATGTGCCATTAGGAAAGGCAAAACCCTCATCTAAAACTTGTTCGAAATTATTTTTCATTAGAATTCATTGAGGCAGCGTAGGAAGCACTGCATTCAACTCAGCGAATTGCGATTTCCAATAAAAATGCGGTGGACGCAAAGTGGGCGATCACTGTATATTTCCCTTCTCTCTGTGCTTTATATTTACCTTTCCCTTCTTTAATGTGCCATTAGGGAAAGGCAAAACCCTCATCTAAAACTTGTTCGAAATTATTTTTCATTAGAATTCATTGAGGCAGCGTAGGAAGCACTGCATTCAACTCAGCGAATTGCGATTTCCAATAAAAAATGCGGTGGACGCAAAGTGGGCGATCACTGTATATTTCCCTTCTCTCTGTGCTTTATATTTACCTTTCCCTTCTTTAATGTGCCATTAGGGAAAGGCAAAACCCTCATCTAAAACTTGTTCGAAATTATTTTTCATTAGAATTCATTGAGGCAGCGTAGGAAGCACTGCATTCAACTCAGCGAATTGCGATTTCCAATAAAAATGCGGTGGACGCAAAGTGGGCGATCACTGTATATTTCCCTTCTCTCTGTGCTTTATATTTACCTTTCCTTCTTTAATGTGCCATTAGGGAAAGGCAAAACCCTCATCTAAAACTTGTTCGAAATTATTTTTCATTAGAATTCATTGAGGCAGCGTAGGAAGCACTGCATTCAACTCAGCGAATTGTGATTTCCAATAAAAATGCGGTGGACGCAAAGTGGGCGATCACTGTATATTTCCCTTCTCTCTGTGCTTTATATTTACCTTTCCCTTCTTTAATGTGCCATTAGGGAAAGGCAAAACCCTCATCTAAAACTTGTTCGAAATTATTTTTCATTAGAATTCATTGAGGCAGCGTAGGAAGCACTGCATTCAACTCAGCGAATTGCGATTTCCAATAAAAATGCGGTGGACGCAAAGTGGGCGATCACTGTATATTTCCCTTCTCTCTGTGCTTTATATTTACCTTTCCCTTCTTTAATGTGCCATTAGGGAAAGGCAAAACCCTCATCTAAAACTTGTTCGAAATTATTTTTCATTAGAATTCATTGAGGCAGCGTAGGAAGCACTGCATTCAACTCAGCGGAATTGCGATTTCCAATAAAAATGCGGTGGACGCAAAGTGGGCGATCACTGTATATTTCCCTTCTCTCTGTGCTTTATATTTACCTTTCCCTTCTTTAATGTGCCATTAGGGAAAGGCAAAACCCTCTAAAAACTTGTTCGAAATTATTTTTCATTAGAATTCATTGAGGCAGCGTAGGAAGCACTGCATTCAACTCAGCGAATTGTGATTTCCAATAAAAATGCGGTGGACGCAAAGTGGGCGATCACTGTATATTTCCCTTCTCTCTGTGCTTTATATTTACCTTTCCTTTCTTTAATGTGCCATTAGGGAAAGGCAAAACCCTCATCTAAAACTTGTTCGAAATTATTTTTCATTAGAATTCATTGAGGCAGCGTAGGAAGCACTGCATTCAACTCAGCGAATTGCGATTTCCAATAAAAATGCGGTGGACGCAAAGTGGGCGATCACTGTATATTTCCCTTCTCTCTGTGCTTTATATTTACCTTTCCCTTCTTTAATGTGCCATTAGGGAAAGGCAAAACCCTCATCTAAAACTTGTTCGAAATTATTTTTCATTAGAATTCATTGAGGCAGCGTAGGAAGCACTGCATTCAACTCAGCGAATTGCGATTTCCAATAAAAATGCGGTGGACGCAAAGTGGGCGATCACTGTATATTTCCCTTCTCTCTGTGCTTTATATTTACCTTTCCCTTCTTTAATGTGCCATTAGGGAAAGGCAAAACCCTCATCTAAAACTTGTTCGAAATTATTTTTCATTAGAATTCATTGAGGCAGCGTAGGAAGCACTGCATTCAACTCAGCGAATTGCGATTTCCAATAAAAAAATGCGGTGGACGCAAAGTGGGCGATCACTGTATATTTCCCTTCTCTCTGTGCTTTATATTTACCTTTCCCTTCTTTAATGTGCCATTAGGGAAAGGCAAAACCCTCATCTAAAACTTGTTCGAAATTATTTTTCATTAGAATTCATTGAGGCAGCGTAGGAAGCACTGCATTCAACTCAGCGAATTGTGATTTCCAATAAAAAATGCGGTGGACGCAAAGTGGGTGATCACTGTATATTTCCCTTCTCTCTGTGCTTTATATTTACCTTTCCCTTCTTTAATGTGCCATTAGGGAAAGGCAAAACCCTCATCTAAAACTTGTTCGAAATTATTTTTCATTAGAATTCATTGAGGCAGCGTAGGAAGCACTGCATTCAACTCAGCGAATTGCGATTTCCAATAAAAATGCGGTGGACGCAAAGTGGGCGATCACTGTATATTTCCCTTCTCTCTGTGCTTTATATTTACCTTTCCTTCTTTAATGTGCCATTAGGGAAAGGCAAAACCCTCATCTAAAACTTGTTCGAAATTATTTTTCATTAGAATTCATTGAGGCAGCGTAGGAAGCACTGCATTCAACTCAGCGAATTGTGATTTCCAATAAAAATGCGGTGGACGCAAAGTGGGCGATCACTGTATATTTCCCTTCTCTCTGTGCTTTATATTTACCTTTCCCTTCTTTAATGTGCCATTAGGGAAAGGCAAAACCCTCATCTAAAACTTGTTCGAAATTATTTTTCATTAGAATTCATTGAGGCAGCGTAGGAAGCACTGCATTCAACTCAGCGAATTGCGATTTCCAATAAAAATGCGGTGGACGCAAAGTGGGCGATCACTGTATATTTCCCTTCTCTCTGTGCTTTATATTTACCTTTCCCTTCTTTAATGTGCCATTAGGGAAAGGCAAAACCCTCATCTAAAACTTGTTCGAAATTATTTTTCATTAGAATTCATTGAGGCAGCGTAGGAAGCACTGCATTCAACTCAGCAATTGCGATTTCCAATAAAAATGCGGTGGACGCAAAGTGGGCGATCACTGTATATTTCCCTTCTCTCTGTGCTTTATATTTACCTTTCCTTCTTTAATGTGCCATTAGGGAAAGGCAAAACCCCTCATCTAAAACTTGTTCGAAATTATTTTTTCATTAGAATTCATTGAGGCAGCGTAGGAAGCACTGCATTCAACTCAGCGAATTGTGATTTCCAATAAAAATGCGGTGGACGCAAAGTGGGCGATCACTGTATATTTCCCTTCTCTCTGTGCTTTATATTTACCTTTCCCTTCTTTAATGTGCCATTAGGGAAAGGCAAAACCCTCATCTAAAACTTGTTCGAAATTATTTTCATTAGAATTCATTGAGGCAGCGTAGGAAGCACTGCATTCAACTCAGCGAATTGCGATTTCCAATAAAAATGCGGTGGACGCAAAGTGGGTGATCACTGTATGTTTCCCTTCTCTCTGTGCTTTATATTTACCTTTCCCTTCTTTAATGTGCCATTAGGGAAAGGCAAAACCCTCATCTAAAACTTGTTCGAAATTATTTTTCATTAGAATTCATTGAGGCAGCGTAGGAAGCACTGCATTCAACTCAGCGAATTGCGATTTCCAATAAAAATGCGGTGGACGCAAAGTGGGTGATCACTGTATATTTCCCTTCTCTCTGTGCTTTATATTTACCTTTCCCTTCTTTAATGTGCCATTAGGAAGGCAAAACCCTCATCTAAAACTTGTTCGAAATTATTTTTCATTAGAATTCATTGAGGCAGCGTAGGAAGCACTGCATTCAACTCAGCGAATTGCGATTTCCAATAAAAAATGCGGTGGACGCAAAGTGGGCGATCACTGTATATTTCCCTTCTCTCTGTGCTTTATATTTACCTTTCCCTTCTTTAATGTGCCATTAGGGAAAGGCAAAACCCTCATCTAAAACTTGTTCGAAATTATTTTTCATTAGAATTCATTGAGGCAGCGTAAAGCACTGCATTCAACTCAGCAATTGCGATTTCCAATAAAATGCATGGACGCAAATACCCTCACGCAAAGTGGGCGATCACTTTTTTCCCTTCTCTCTGTGCTTTATATTTACCTTTCCCTTCTTTAATGTGCCATTAGGAAAGGCAAATACTCATCTAAAACTTGTTCGAAATTATTTTTCATTAGAATTCATTGAGGCAGCGTAGGGCACTGCATTCAACTCAGCGAATTGTGATTTCCAATAAAAAATGCGGTGGACGCAAGTGGGCGATCACTGTATATTTCCCTTCTCTCTGCTTTATATTTACCTTTCCTTCTTTAATGTGCCATTAGGAAAGGCAAAACCCTCATCTAAAACTTGTTCGAAATTATTTTTCATTAGAATTCATTGAGGCAGCGTAAGGCACTGCATTCAACTCAGCAATTGTGATTTCAATAAAAATGCGGTGGACGCAAAGTGGGCGATCACTGTATATTTCCCTTCTCTCTGTGCTTTATATTTACCTTTCCTTCTTTAATGTGCCATTAGGGAAAGGCAAAACCCTCATCTAAAACTTGTTCGAAATTATTTTTCATTAGAATTCATTGAGGCAGCGTAATTAAAGAATGCATTCAACTCAGAGAGAATTGTGATTTCCCACTTTATAAAAATGCGGTGGACGCAAAGTGGGCGATCACTGTATGTTTCCTTCTCTCTGTGCTTTATATTTACCTTTCCCTTCTTTAATGTGCCATTGAGGGAAAGCCAAAACTCTCATCTAAAACTTGTTCGAAAATATTTTCATTAGAATTCATTGAGGCAGCGTAAAGGCTTTGCATTCAACTCAATGAATTGCGATTTCAAATAAAAAATGCGGTGGAAGGGAAAGTGGTGATCACTGTATATTTCCCTCTCTCTTTGCTTTATATTTACCTTTCCCTTCTTTAATGTGCCATTAGGAAAGGCAAAACCCTCATCTAAAACTTGTTCGAAATTATTTTTTCATTAGAATTCATTGAGGCCTCAATGAAGCACTGCATTCAACTCAGCAAGTTTTAGATGAGGGTTTTGCAATAAAAAAAAGGGAAAGGTAAATATAAAGCACAGAGAGAAGGGAAATTCTCTCTGTGATCACCCTTTCCCTTCTTTAATGTCCATTGAGGAATTTTTATCTAAAACTTGTTCGAAATTATTTTTCAAAATAATTCAGTGCAGCGTTAGATGAAGCACTGCATTCAACTCAATGAATTTCCAAAGAAAAAAATACGCAAGTTTCGATCACATTTTTAGAAATCTCTCTGAGTTGAATATTTAAGCCTTTCCTTCTTTAATGTGCCATTAAAAAAGCAAAACCCTCATCTAAAACTTTTGTTCCCTAATTAGAGAATTAGAAATATACAGAGAGAAGGGAAATGCATTCAACCACTTTGCGTCCACCAATTTAAAAATTTGGACGCAAAGTGGGTGATCGCTGATATTTCCCTGAAAAATCTTTCGTGCTTTAGATTTACCTTTCCCTTCTTTAATGAATTGAGGAAAGGAAAAACCAGAGAGATCTAAAACTTGTTTGCGTCCAAATTATTTTTAGATGAGGGTTTTGCAGCGTAGGAAGCAATGGCAACATTAAAAAGAACAAATTTTTTGCAATAAAAAAAGAAGCAAAGAGAGAAGGGAAAATATACAGTGATCACCCACTTTGCGTCCACCGCATTTTTAGTGGAAATCGCAATTCGCTGAGTTGAATGCAGTTGCTTCCTAATTATTTTTTCTCAATTCATTGAGGCTAATGAAAAAATAATTTCGAACAAGTTTTAGATGAGGGTTTTGCCTTTCCCTAATTTCACATTAAAGAAGGGAATGTTAATATAAAGCACAGAGAGAAGGGAAATATACAGTGATCACCCACTTTGCGTCCACAGCATTTTTATTTCCAATCGCAAAGAAGCTGAGTTGAATGCAGTGCTTCCTACGCCACCTCAATGAATTCTAATGAAAAATAATTTCGAACAAGTTTTAGATGAGGGTTTTGCCTTTTCCTTAATGGCACATTAAAGAAGGAAAAGTTAAATATAAAGCACAGAGAGAAGGGAAAATATACAGTGATCACCCACTTTGCGTCCACCGCATTTTTTATTGAAATCGCAATTCGCTGAGTTGAATGCAGTGCTTCCTACGCTGCCTCAATGAATTTAATGAAAAATAATTTCGAACAAGTTTTAGATGAGGGTTTTGCATTCCTTAAATGGCACATTAAAGAAGGGAAAGGAAATATAAAGCACAGAGAGAAGGAAATATTTCCCTGATCACCCACTTTTGCGTCCACTGCATTTTTATTGGAAATCGCAATTTGCATCTAAGTTGAATGCAGTAGCTTCCTTGACGCTGCCTCAATGAATTCTAATGAAAAATAATTTCGAACAAGTTTTAGATGAGGGTTTTGCCTTTCCCTAATGGCACATTAAAGAAGGGAAAGGAAAATATAAAGCACAGAGAGAAGGGAAATATACAGTGATCACCCTCTTTGCGTCCACTGCATTTTTATTGGAAATCGCAATTCGCTGAGCTGAATGCAGTGCTTCCAACGCTGCCTCAATGAATTTAATGAAAAATGCGGTGAACAAGTTTTAGATGAGGGTTTTGCCTTTCCCTAATGGCACATTAAAGAAGGGAAAGGGAAATATAAAGCACAGAGAGAAGGGAAAATATACAGTGATCACCCACTTTGCGTCCACCGCATTTTTTTTGAAATCGCAATTCGCTGAGTTGAATGCAGTGCCTCCAACGCTGCCTCAATGAATTCTAATGAAAAATAATTTCGAACAAGTTTTAGATGAGGGTTTTGCCTTTCCTAATGGCACATTAAAGAAGGAAAGGGAAATATAAAGCACAGAGAGAAGGGAAATATACAGTGATCACCCACTTTTCGTCCACCTGCATTTTTATTGGAAATCGCAATTTGCTGAGTTGAATGCAGTGCTTCCAACGCTGCCTCAATGAATTCTAATGAAAAATAATTTCGAACAAGTTTTAGATGAGGGTTTTGCCTTTCCCTAATGGCACATTAAAGAAGGGAAAGGTAAATATAAAGCACAGAGAGAAGGGAAATATACAGTGATCACCCACTTTGCGTCCACCGGATTTTTATTGGAAATCGCAATTCGCTGAGTTGAATGCAGTGCTTCCTACGCTGCCTCAATGAATTCTAATGAAAAATAATTTCGAACAAGTTTTAGATGAGGGTTTTGCCTTTCCCTCATGGCAAATTAAAGAAGGGAAAGGTAAATATAAAGCACAGAGAGAAGGGAAATATACAGTGATCACCCACTTTGCGTCCACCGGATTTTTAGTGGAAATCGCAATTCGCTGAGTTGAATGCAGTGCGATTCTACGCTGCCTCAATGAATTCTAATGAAAATAATTTCGAACAAGTTTTAGATGAGGGTTTTTTACCTTTCCCTAATGGCAAATTAAAGAAGGAAAGGTAAATATAAAGCACAGAGAGAAGGGAAATATACAGTGATCACCCACTTTGCGTCCACCGGATTTTAGTGGAAATCGCAATTCGCTGAGTTGAATGCAGTGCGTCCTACGCTGCCTCAATGAATTCTAATGAAAAATAATTTCGAACAAGTTTTAGATGAGGGTTTTGCCTTTCCCTAATGGCAAATTAAAGAAGGGAAAGGTAAATATAAAGCACAGAGAGAAGGGAAATATACAGTGATCACCCACTTTGCGTCCACCGGATTTTTAGTGGAAATCGCAATTCGCTGAGTTGAATGCAGTGCTTCCTACGCTGCCTCAATGAATTCTAATGAAAAATAATTTCGAACAAGTTTTAGATGAGGGTTTTGCCTTTCCCTAATGGCAAATTAAAGAAGGGAAAGGTAAATATAAAGCACAGAGAGAAGGGAAATATACAGTGATCACCCACTTTGCGTCCACCGGTGTTTTAGTGGAAATCGCAATTCGCTGAGTTGAATGCAGTGCTTCCTACGCTGCCTCAATGAATTCTAATGAAAAATATTTTCGAACAAGTTTTAGATGAGGGTTTTGCCTTTCCCTAATGGCAAATTAAAGAAGGGAAAGGTAAATATAAAGCACAGAGAGAAGGGAAATATACAGTGATCACCCACTTTGCGTCCACCGGATTTTTTAGTGGAAATCGCAATTCGCTGAGTTGAATGCAGTGCTTCCAACGCTGCCTCAATGAATTCTAATGAAAAATAATTTCGAACAAGTTTTAGATGAGGGTTTTGCCTTTCCCTAATGGCAAATTAAAGAAGGGAAAGGTAAATATAAAGCACAGAGAGAAGGGAAATATACAGTGATCACCCACTTTGCGTCCACCGGATTTTTAGTGGAAATCGCAATTCGCTGAGTTGAATGCAGTGCTTCCAACGCTGCCTCAATGAATTCTAATGAAAAAGAATTTCGAACAAGTTTTAGATGAGGGTTTTGCCTTTCCCTAATGGCAAATTAAAGAAGGGAAAGGTAAATATAAAGCACAGAGAGAAGGGAAATATACAGTGATCACCCACTTTGCGTCCAACGGATTTTTAGTGGAAATCGCAATTCGTTGAGTTGAATGCAGTGCTTCCTACGCTGCCTCAATGAATTCTAATGAAAAATAATTTCGAACAAGTTTTAGATGAGGGTTTTGCCTTTCCCTAATGGCAAATTAAAGAAGGGAAAGGTAAATATAAAGCACAGAGAGAAGGGAAATATACAGTGATCACCCACTTTGCGTCCACCGGATTTTTAGTGGAAATCGCAATTCGCTGAGTTGAATGCAGTGCTTCCAACGCTGCCTCAATGAATTCTAATGAAAAATAATTTCGAACAATTTTAGATGAGGGATTTGCCTTTCCCTAATGGCAAATTAAAGAAAGGAAAGGTAAATATAAAGCACAGAGAGAAGGGAAATATACAGTGATCACCCACTTTGCGTCCACCGGATTTTTAGTGGAAATCGCAATTCGCTGAGTTGAATGCAGTGCTTCCTACGCTGCCTCAATGAATTCTAATGAAAAATAATTTCGAACAAGTTTTAGATGAGGGTTTTGCCTTTCCCTAATGGCACATTAAAGAAGAGAAAGGGAAATATAAAGCACAGAGAGAAGGGAAATATACAGTGATCACCCACTTTGCGTCCACCGGATTTTTAGTGGAAATCGCAATTCGCTGAGTTGAATGCAGTGCTTCCTACGCTGCCTCAATGAATTCTAATGAAAAATAATTTCGAACAAGTTTTAGATGAGGGTTTTGCCTTTCCCTAATGGCACATTAAAGAAGGGAAAGGTAAATATAAAGCACAGAGAGAAGGGAAATATACAGTGATCACCCACTTTGCGTCCACCGGATTTTTAGTGGAAATCGCAATTCGCTGAGTTGAATGCAGTGCTTCCAACGCTGCCTCAATGAATTCTAATGAAAAATAATTTCGAACAAGTTTTAGATGAGGGTTTGCCTTTCCCAATGGCAAATTAAAGAAGGAAAGGTAAATATAAAGCACAGAGAGAAGGGAAATATACAGTGATCACCCACTTTGCGTCCACCGGATTTTTTAGTGGAAATCGCAATTCGCTGAGTTGAATGCAGAGCTTCCCTACGCTGTCTCAATGAATTCTAATGAAAAATAATTTCGAACAAGTTTTAGATGAGGGTTTTGCCTTTCCTAATGGCAAATTAAAGAAGGGAAAGGTAAATATAAAGCACAGAGAGAAGGAAATATACAGTGATCACCCACTTTGCGTCCACCGGATTTTTAGTGGAAATCGCAATTCGCTGAGTTGAATGCAGTAGTTCCTACGCTGCCTAAATGAAATCTAATGAAAAATAATTTCGAACAAGTTTTAGATGAGGGTTTTGCCTTTCCCAATGGCACATTAAAGAAGGGAAAGGTAAATATAAAGCACAGAGAGAAGGGAAATATACAGTGATCACCCACTTTTGCGTCCACCGCATTTTTTTGTGGAAATCGCATTTGCTGAGTTGAATGCAGGCTTCCTTACGCTGCCTCAATGAATTCTAATGAAAAATAATTTCGAACAAGTTTTAGATGAGGGTTTTGCTTTCCCCAATGGCAAATTAAAGAGGGAAAGGTAAATATAAAGCACAGAGAGAAGGGAAATATACAGTGATCACCCACTTTGCGTCCACCGGATTTTTAGTGGAAATCGCAATTGCTGAGTTGAATGCAGTGCTTCCAACGCTGCCTCAATGAATTCTAATGAAAATAATTTCGAACAAGTTTTTAGATGAGGGCTTTTTTGCTTTTCCCAATGGCAAATTAAAGAAGGGAAAGGTAAATATAAAGCACAGAGAGAAGGGAAATATACAGTGATCACCCACTTTGCGTCCACCGGATTTTAGTGGAAATCGCAATTCGCTGAGTTGAATGCAGTGGTTCCTACGCTGCCTCAATGAATTCTAATGAAAACAATTTCGAACAAGTTTTAGATGAGGGTTTTGGCCTTTCCCTAATGGCAAATTAAAGAAGGAAAAGGGAAATATAAAGCCCAGAGAGAAGGGAAATATACAGTGATCACCCACTTTGCGTCCACCGG